>CM053566.1:22624089-22787522 GCA_028646485.1 Cryptoprocta ferox | reverse complement strand
CCTCTTCTTCTTCTTCCTCCTCTCCCTCCCCTCTCCCTCCTCCTCTCCCTCCCCTCTCCCTCCTCCCCTCCTCCTCCTCTCCCTCCTCCCCCTCCCCCTCATCTGGCAGCCATGGCCCATCCTGGAGGTCTTGCTAAGCCCCCGCCTGATGCCAAGGGCCCCACATGAGCACCCTCAGAATCTAACACACTTTGGTCATCTGCCCCCTTCTGCCCCCTTCTCATAGCTTCCCAGCTATTTTTTCCAACCTGAGTCTCCTCTGAAGCATTAACATCCGTGAAACCCCTGCCGGGATGTGCTCATTCAGTGTGTGTCCAAAAGATGTGAAAACAACACAATACATGGGAAACCTAGAAACGGTGCCCCCCTCCCGGCCCACTGAATGCAAAGCGCCCTTTGACAAGGGCTGTGAGCTTGCGCTTAACCTTCACGATGACCCTTCACGGTGGGGAGACCATATGCCCATTCCAGGGATGGACAAACGGAGCCCTGGAGGTCAACGAGGGCTCGCAGAGTGGCCTGGGCAACCAGCCCGAGGCGGCAGACACAGCTCAGACCAGGGCTTGTGTGACCCCGACGCTGGGCTCAGGGCCCTTCCCTCTGCTGCTTCCAGAAGCCAAAGGGGCCAGGACCCTCTCAACCCCGCTCAGCAATGGAGAATTACTGGGAGTGAAAGGCGTCACCCAGTCATCAAGGTCCCCCATCTGCAGATGCAGAAACTGAGCCGCGGTGGGCGGATCACCCAGCCACCCCTACGCCCGCGGTCCCGAGGGGCCTCCCCGCCTGTTTCTCCAACCTGCAGCCTGCCCTACACCTGCCTACCTTTTGCTCCCCGTGGTATTTGTTTTGCTTCCTGAGATATTTGTCATTTTCTGAGATGTGACAGGGGGAACATCAGCTCAATGAAGAAGTCAAGGAGAATGGATGAATCTCTCTACTGCACTGAGGACTAGAACCTTCTCAGGCAGGCCAAGGTCCAGGCCGGTAGGAGGCCTGCCGCGGGCGGGCAGCGGCCGCAGAAAAATAGGTTCCCTCACCCCCAAGAAGTCCCGTAAAAGCCACGCACCTTCTTTGGAGTCCTGATCTCTGCACAGGGTCTCTCTCCTCCTAGAATGTTCTTCACCCCAAATCCGCCCACGGCCATTCAACGTAAATGCCCCCTTCCCCGATGCCTCCCTGAGCAGGGGCCTCTCCAGGTGAGACTCCGGCCTTTCTCTTCCTCTGTTTTTACCGCGGAGCCATCCAGCAGAATTCACGATCGTGATGGCGCTGAGGGGTTGACCCGATTAATGTCTCCCCTGACCCGGCAGCTCCGTGAGGGCCAAGGGTCTGTCTTCCCAGCTCCCTGCTGCTTCCCAGCTCCCGGCACACAGGCGGTCCTGCAGAAATGGTTGCTGAATGAATGAATGTATGAATGAGTGCCTTGCCTTGAAGACTAGACCCCTTATAAGTCTTAACATCCTCTTAGCACGCAGGGGAGGAAGGAAGGAAGGAAGAAGGAAAGAAGGAAGGAAGGAAGGAAGGAAGGAGGGGAGAGAGGAAGGAAGAAGGGAGGCTGGAAGGGAGGGAGGGAGGAAGGGGAGATAATGGACCCTCACATTTTAAAACAGGGAAGTCTGGGGCGCCTGGGTGGCTCAGTCAGTTAAGTGTCCGACTTCGGCTCAGGTCATGATCTCACAGTTCATGAGTTCGAGCTCCACGTAGGGCTCTGTGCTGACAGGTCAGAGCCTGGAATCGGCTTCAGATTCTGTGTCTCCCTCTCTCTTCCCCTCCTCCGCTTGTGCGCCCTCACTCTCTCTCTCTCTCTCTCAAAAACAAACATTAAAAATTAAAAATATTTTAAAAATTGAACATCAAAAAATTAGGGGAGGCTGGAGCCCAGGTGGGGGAAAGATTAGCCCCGGGTCGCACAGCAAGACAACAACGAAAGTTGCCAAGTGTCAGAGCCTGCGAGCGCGGCCCCCCCGGCCGGCCCTGCTCCCCACCTTAGTGCCAGCGATCGAGAAGGCACACGCCCGCCGTGAGGGGCCCTGGCAGGCCGCCGGCCAGAAGCCAGACTGACGCAGGCCTCCCGACTCTCCCCCCGCTGAGCCGCGCAGTCCCAGGCGGAGAGCAGTTGGGGAGATCGGCCCTCCTTGTCACACACAATTGAATTCCAACCAATTTATCTGTCAGGACGGCACTCACAGACCCGGATCCTAGGCCTATGACTCTGTAGTCAAAATACACCCCTGACGCCTTCCCCTCATGAATTATGGGCCCGCGTCTCAGGCGAGAGCCCCCAGCTGACCTGCTTCCCCCTCGAGGCGGATCGGGAGGAGGGCTGCCGGCAGCGGCCAAGGGGGTTTCACTCGCTACCCAGCAGCTGCGGGAGGGCTGGGCACGGGGCACCGCCTGGCTGGTCCTGGGCGAACGTGCCAAGCGCGGCTCAGGACCCAGCGCCCCGGATCGCAGATGGCCACGGCCCAGCGTCCACTGGCTTCTAGACGGAGCGTGAGTCATGAGTTGGGGGGCGGATGGGGTCTGTCAGGAGGTCAAAGCCACCCGCCGGGGGAGGGGATGCAGCTTGTCTGGGGCACTCCGGGTGTGACTGAGGAGGTAAGGCCGTCATTGGTCTCTGCGTCTGTCTATTGTCACTTCATTCATTCAGGCTGTCATTCATGCATTCATTCATTCACTCACTCGCTCAGTCATCATCGACTCATCCCCAGGTGTGTGGCTAAGACTCAAATTCTGGAGTCCAGCAGGGCTCGGGCTCAGCTGCTCTCCATCAGGCCTCGTGGGCCCACCCGTTCATCTCTCTGTGCCTCACCTTACTTATCTGTAAAATGGGATCAAAGTTTGATGGCGAGTGTGTTGTGTTTATAGCACAGGGCCCAGCAGGAAGCAGCTGGTGTCAGCCCTCGTTATCGTTAGGGCTCTAATTCAGCGATGTGAAAAGACCGCTATCCTGGGAGCAGATGTATGCGCCAACGTCTTATTCACGAGTGTGACTGGTGAGTAATGACTACACGCCAGGAACTGCAGCTTGACCCAGGGACAAGCAAAGAAACAAGTACTGGTAGGAGTATGGGAGGGGGGGAGGTATTCACAGAGGGCTTTCTGGAGGAAGCAAATCCTAGGCTCGGTTTTGCAGGATGAGCAGGAGTTTTCTGCAGAGAGGGAAGGGAAGGGCATGCCACGCAGTGGGAAGAACGTGGTTAATACCCTGGAGGGAAGTAGACTCCGGGAGCTAGACGCAGTTCCAGGCGGCTGAACGGGAGGTGCATACAGGACATGGACGAGGGAACTAATGTGGCCTGAACAACGACGCTAGGAAGTAACGCCACCATCCGGAGTCGTGATTCCTGACGGTCCGAACCATGACGCTGGTTTGGAGAGTCATCGAAGCCCTACTATGTGCCAGGCTCTTTACTGATGCTGCCTCCCTCAATTATCCACAGTCCGAGCTGGCTTTCCATTTCCATGTCACCCTCCGGACAGACAGGGAAACCGAGGCCCCGAGAGTTAAATACACGGCTGTTCAAAGCCACACAGCCGGGAAAGGGCAAGAACCAGGACTGGAACATAGATCCTGTGTCTCCTCACTCGGCGCCTCTCCGGGCACACAGGCCTGGGCCAGGGGCGGTGTGTGCGACACGCCGTAGCACAGACGTATGAGTGTGCGCATGTATCAGAGGGCGCGTGTGTGCAGATCTATGCACGCGCGCCCGTGAGCGTGGGGGGGGGCACGCGTGCATGTGGACACGTGCGGATGAGCCTACAGGTACATTGGGTGTATGTGTGCATGTGTGTGTTTGTGTAAACACGTGTGTGCGCCAAGCCCGGGTAATGTAAGGTCACCCGTAAGCGTGACTCGGTGCATTCCTACGTGGGTGGGACCGTGACATAGGCATGCGTGGAATATGAGCAGGAGCACACGTGCGTGTGACTGCGTTCCTTCCCCTGTGCGTGCACGTGGGCGTGCCCACCGCGTGCCCACGTGTGCCTAGGCGTGACTGCCCGCTCTGGAGGGCCCGGCGCGTGTGCGTGCGTGTGTTCCCGGAAGGGTGTGGGCGTCCCCTCCCCACACGCGCATCTCCTGCCCTCCCCCCCACCCCCACACAAGCCCCGAGGCTAGAAGACGGGGCTCCTGCTCCTCTCAACGCCTCTCGAGCAAATGGTCCTCCGTCACCAGGAGCACGAATATCTCCAGGCGGTGATTTTCATATAAAAAATGACAGCCCCATAAATCAGGCCAAACCGGCGGTCATCACAGCCTCGGGATTAAACACACACGGCGGCTTGTTTCCGCATAAATCCCACGAATTTGACGCGGGCCAGGCCAGGTGCGGTGTCGTGTCAGTGCGGTCTGAGGGCGTCACTCCGCCGTCCGAGTCAGGCCGGGAACGGGAGCCCTGCCGGGCAGGTCCCCGGGGAACGACGCCAGAGGGCCAGTGCCAGGGGGTCACCCGCCAACCTCGGGACACAGGAAGGCAGAGGCCGAGTGGAGGGACAGCCCCGAGGTCCTGCCCAGCCCTGCACTCCCTGCTGTGCATCTTCGGGCAGGTCATTCGACCTCTCTGGGCCTTGGTCTCTTTCTTCCGTGAAATGGGTATATTGGTCACACTCCGCGGAGGTGTTAATGGGAGTGGATGAGCTGGAGCTCCCGGAACGCACAGACCCCTCAGGGAAGGAGGGGGGAGGGGCGCTGTTTGAAGAGCTGGGTCAGCGCTGGGCTGACACCGCCCAGGTCGCACGGTGGTTCTGCAGACAGCACAGCATGAGAGGTCGTGTGGGCCATGGCCCTCCTGCCTTGTGCTCCGGAACCCACCCACCCGGAGGAAGAGGATCTTGCACAGCGATAGGGTGACATGTAAGCAGGGCCGGGACCCCAGGCCCTTCTTTGCAGCAACCCAAGCCTCAGTTTCCCCATCTGTAAAACGGAGGCATACCTGCTTCCTAGAGCTCATGAAAAGTGCTCGTCAAGAATCCCTGGCTAGGGGCGCCCGGCTGGCTCAGTCGGTTAAGCATCAACTCTGGATTTCGGCTCAGGTCATGATCTCACGGTTCGTGGGTTCGAGCCCCGTGACGGTGTGGAGCCTGCTTGGGATTCTCTCTCTCCCTCTCTCTGTCTCTCTGACCCTCCCCCACTTGAGTGCATGCTGTCTTTCTCAAGAATGAATAAATACATTTTTAAAAATCTTAGCTGTTATTACCACCACGATTATTGTTATTGTTTCTGTTCTTATTTGTGTCTTTCATGAATGGAATTCCATTTGCTCTCCCTTTGAATCAGCACCGACTTCTACCATTCTTTCCCCTTCTTCCTCCTGCCCCCGGCCGCCCTCCTACCTGTGGCTTGCAGCTTCTGGGGCCCCACCGGGCAAGAGGCTGGGTCTGACGGCAAAAGCTGACTGAGGTCACCTGACGGCATTGGCCACAGTGGCATGCTGACCCTCTGACCTAAAGCTGCACCCAGAGTGGGGGACCCACAAAGGGCAGGGGTGACAGTGGGGAGGGGGGTTCCTTCCGAACGAGCCAAACACCCACCCCTGGGAAACGGGGGGCTGGAGCCTGGGCCCTGGGAGAAGCAAGAGGGCAAGCTCTAGGGGCCGACCCACATTCAGATGCCGACCAGGCCTGTCTGAGCCTCAGTTTCCTCATCTATAAAATGGAGCGAGTGCTGGCACTCGGGTCACAGGTTGTGAAACGCCCTGTCTGTGCCCAGCGGGGTAGGGGTGACCAGCGGACCATTTGCCACACACACACCCCCACCTCCCAAGCCCAGGGGGCCCCCAGTGAGCTCAGATGCTCGGTCATGGAGACACATGGACAGAGTTGAAGGCAGAACACATTTCGCTTTGCCTGATATCCGGACGACACCGCCCGTGGTGCTGTGCAAATTACTATTTTTTTAAATGTAGTCATTTTCCCCAGCAATCCAGTTCCCTGCCTGTGGCTTCTCTGTGTTAAAAGCTGCAATTTCGGGGTGCCTGGGTGGCTCAGTAGGTTGGGCGTCCGACTTTGGCTCAGGTCATGAACTCCCGGTCCGTGAGTCCGAGCCCCGAGTCGGGCTCTGTGCTGACAGCTCAGAGCCTGGAGCCTGCTTCAGATTCTGTGTCTCCCTCTCTCTGTCCTTCTCCCGCTTTCACGCTGTCTCTCTTTTTCTTTCAAAAATAAATAAAAACATAAAAAAAATTAAGGTGAACTGGTAAAACCCACTGGACACAGGTAACTCCACTGCCTGTCTCTGGTTCATAATATAGATCCGAAAGGCCAGCAGGTGAAGCGGCCAGGGGGCTGGCCCTTCTCCTTGAGAAGCCCCCGGGGGTCAAGCACCATGCCTTCCGCCTCCTTCCAGACTTGGGCCCCTGGGAGCCCCAGCCTTCTGCACCCCATCTCTCTCCCACAGTCGGTCACCTGCTCACCTTTGTCCCAACACAGGGCCCCCATGTCTTTCTTTTCCTTCTGCTCTGTGTCAGCCTCGTGCACATTTGCAAATAATTCTGCGTCCTCTCTTCACACTGTCCCAATCGGGGCTGCCAAGACCTGACTCGGTTTCCCTCTCCTCCCCTTACCCTTCCTTCTCTCCCGCCTCTGGCTCATCCCTCCCTTCTTCTCCTCTTCCCTCTTCCCAGACTCCTCAACTCCTCACATCCAAGGCTGGTCCCATCTCAGGTAGCCCTGGGTTCAAATCCCACCTCCTCCTCTTCCCAGCTTTAAGCCGTAGGCAAATCACGCCATCTCTCTGAGCTCGCTTCTAATAAAAGTCTTAGTCTCGTCGGACTATTGAGAGAACTTCAGGAGGAGGTATACATAAAGCACTTAGCACTGTGCCGGCACATAGCTGGCACTCAACATACACTCCTGCCTGTTGCAGCTGCTGGTTCTCCTGCTGTCACTAGCGTCACTATTATCCCCGGGCAAGCCAAAGCAGGGCAGGTGGCCAGGACGGGGGGACACCTTTGAAGGATAATGTAACGTGGCTCCCCCGGCGGGTGGCAGGGAGGAGACGGCCAAGGGAAAGGCGAAGAGGCCCCTGAAAACCTGTAAGAATTTTCCTAACCCTCTGAGATGCCATCAACGTTCCCAGTGTGGTGGGAAAGGACCGGCTTCCCCTGGGAACCAGCCAACATCCCTGTAAATCGTGCCCCGTTAACTGGAACCCGCAGGGTTGGAAATCCCTTCCCCACCCTCCCAATTTCCACCGAGCAGCCCCCCAGGCCGCCTCCCTCGAAAGACGCCAGGGCTGGGAACGGTGAGGCCCGGTCAGCTCTGGTGTGGACCGGGACCCCTCCGGAGGCGACAGAAGGACAGAAGTCTCGGGCGGGGCCGCCCAGGGAGACTGATTTCCCCTCCACGGTGTGTGCTATTCCCGGCAACCAGCTCTCGGTGGGTCTGGCTTCTCTCCCGCTCAAGAACTCACCATGGCCGCCCATGGCCTGACGGCCGCAGTCCCACCCCTCAGGCTGACACGCGAGGCCCTTCACAGTTGGGCTTACACGTGCTTTCCCACCTCATCTGCCCAAGTCTCCACGCTCTTCCTGCCCACACGTCCCGCAGACTGAGCCGCATCAGACTGCCCAGCCTGCCCCCTGCCTTCCGGTCCACAACTTCCTTCCGGAGGAGCAGCACAGGCTGTTCCCCCTGCCTGGGATTCCACGTGCTGCCTCCTTCCTGGAGAGCTTCGACTGATCCTTCAAGACCCACCTCACACCGTGCCTTCCCAGAGACGCTGACGCGGGTCAGCCTCGGTCCGGTGTGTGAGTTCACACCTAGTTCACACAACGGTGGGCACACACGCTTATGACACCACCCGCGGAGACACAAGAGGCCACAGATAGAATGACCCTTATGAATCATCTAGTCTCAGCCCCACTTCTTAGTGACAATTCTTTGTTCAAACTTAACTTTAAAGTGGAATTCCAGGGGCGCCTGGGTGGCTCAGTCGGTTGAGCGTCTGACCTCGGCTCCGGTCATGACCTCACAGTTCGTGGGTTCGAGCCCCGTGTCGGGCTCTGTGCTGCCAGCTCAGAGCCTGGAGCCTGCTTCGGATTCTGTGTCTCCCTCTCTCTCTGCCCCTCCCGCATTCTGTCTCTCTGTGTCTCTCAATAATAAATAAATGTAAAAAAAAAAAAAGTGTAATTCCAAAGTATAAAATGGATAAATGTAGGTCAGTTCCAGTTGAGGGAAGTAAGAATCCACATTCGTTAGGAGTCTTTAGGTCACAAGTTACGGAAACTCAACTCACAATTGCTGAAGAGAAAGAAAAGAAACATAAAAGCTCCTATAACTGAAAAGTCCTAGCCATCAGGTACGGCTGGATCCAGGAGTTGGAAAGATGACATTGGGAACCTGTTTTGTATTTTGGTTCTATTTTCCTTTGCATTGGCTTCGTTCTCAGACAAGCTCTTCCCAGATCATGACCAAGAAGACCCCCAGTGCCCTAGTCTCTCGTTCCCCTGGGTCGGCCACCCCAAAGGAGGAAGAGCCTCGTTCTAGAGAGTTACGGGAAAAATGCCAGCAAAAGGGTTCAGTGGCTCTGATTGGCCACATGTGAGGCATGTGATTGCTCTAAGCCAATCACTGTAAGCCGGGGCAGTTTGCTGATTTTACTGGCTAATCCCGGGTCAGAGCCACCCTCTGAAGCCAAGAGGTGGGTTAACCCCTCCAAAACTGCACGGGCTAATAAGAGTCGTGCAATAGAGATTCCCCAAGGGAAAACCAGGGGGCTAGCACCCAAAACAGGAGTCTGAACAGTCTCCCCAAAACTGATGCCTACTCTGCTGACATCTTATCCCATGTGCCTTTTTCTTAAGCTCCCGAGGCATTTTCTGAAACCCTAGGGCTCTGCAGGACATGATTCGAAAACCATACATCTAGTCCCATTCTATAGAAGAAAAAATAAAGGTCCAGAGAGGGAAAGGGGCTCCCCAAAAGTCACACAGCACACTCCATCCCCACGCTCCCCATCCTGAAAGAGCCAAAGCCGCCCTGACGAGTCTCTTCCCCGCTGGGTCCATAGCACCTCCGTTACCCGGTTTGGCTGAAAGGATTTGTCAGTTGTCGGCTTGCCTGTCTGACTAAATTAATGCTTTACATTTCTCCTCCAGTTTGCAAACTTTTTAAAAATTAATCCCATCATTTCAACAAGTGTAACAACTAAATTATCATCTTTACATGATTAAGGAGCCTGCCGCGTCTTCTCTTGGCAAACACTGCATGCACATAATTTTACTAAATGTAATAAACCAACCACAGAACTATTAATTTTGCCATGGTATTCATAACAATTAGAAACGCATGAACCTTAAAATGATAAAAACCGAATGGAATACTGAAATCGCAGGAAATCCCCAGGCCTCCCTCCACAGGCTGAAGACGACGTCACGAGACGCGGATTCGCGGCGAGAGACCGAAACTGGACGTCACGTGCCTCAGAGTGACGTCACCTCAGAGCGGCACCGCAGCGCGCACCAGCTGTAAGCGACCAGGGCAGGAGCCCTTGGCTAGCGCCGTGAAGCATCCCTCCGTGAGAAACAAGGCACCGGGAAACGTCCCTACCTGTGTGGACCTTTAATAGCCTGTAAGAGCGGCTGGCCCTGAAATAGCGAACACAGGGCACAGATCCCATCCCTCCGCGTCCCACGCCCGTGGCAGACATTATCGACTGATCACAGAGCTCTTTCCTGCCCAGTGCAGACCTCCTGGCGGCCTCAACACCGCCCTCCAAGGCAGGCATTACCAATCAATCGCAAGATGCTCTTCCTTACCGCTCCGATTTCAGCCCAGTCTGGCGAGTTTACGGGGAGAGGAACTGCGGAGCGGAAACGGCTGCAGAGAGGGAAGGGACTTGCTCAAAGTCAAACAGGGATTCGGGGCAGAGTCTCGAGAGAGGCTGTAACGTGTGGCTTTATCTCTACAGGCCAAGAGGCTGAGCCCTCGCTCACAGACTGTCCCTGTCTCAACCTGCTACAGAGAAGCCTTTCTCTACAGGCTCCATCACTCTCTCTCTCCTTTCCCTTCTCGAACCATCTTATCCGATTTATACTAGGCTTTTTCTTTCCTGCAGTATTGGTGGAACAGCACATTGGTACAACTCTCCTAGAGAACAATTTGCCAGTTTGTGTCGAAAGCCTTCAGCATCAAATATCCTCTTGCTCAGAATTCCTAGGATTTATCCCAAGAACTTAAAAGGACAAAGGCCCAGAAGCATGCTCATCATAGTAGTGTTTTAAATGGAATAACAGGGAAAAGAACCCAATTATTTGAATGATTTTAAAGACATTTAAAAAAGAGGTATTTAGTAACGCGAAAGATGGTAACAGTGTTTTTTAGGAACAACTATAACTTTCCAAACAGTACATGTAGTTTGGTGTCATTTCTATAAAAATAAACACGGACAGACATGTACATACACAGGGTTGTCCTACACGGTGGCCCAGGCTATGCACTGGACAGCTATGATGACTCAAGAATGTGGTCTGAAATGTGCCCCTGGAATTGGGCAATGCAACATCCCCTCATAAAGCTTTAAAAGTATGAAAGGTTATCTACCAAGGTAGGAAGAGTGGCTACTGGTGAGAGTGATTTTCTTTTTAATCCTCATCTTGATGTTCTGGTATTTTTATAATGAACATGGCTCACTTGTGGAAAACATAAAATAATAATTCTTCCAAAGCACTTCTTGCTTGAAACCCACTCATTTCATATCCTGGCTCATTGCATTATATATCCTGGCTTCGGCTTGTATCTGTGTGTGCGCGCGTGTGTGTGTGTGCGCGTGTGTGTGTGTGCTTATTTTACAATATTAAATAATCATTAATGAAGGACCTATGAGGCTCAGGCATTGTGCTGGGGACACAATCTCCATCCTGATGAGTTTCAGATCTAACGAGAGGGACGTACATCAAGCAAATGACTTGCAAACCATTGGGAGACAGCACTGTGAGGGAGGGGTAGAGCGTCCCGCCTTGGGATGCCGTGGGGGAGGCTCTGGGAAGGCATCTAGAATGTTCCATAAGGTTCATTACAAAGCAGCTTTGTCTACCTCCGAGACTCAGCATCCAGAAGCAGATACTGTGCCTTGACATTCTTAGGTTACAGAGCAAGAAGCCCAGACACACCCGATAGAGGCTGGGGCCAGCCAGGTCCAACAGGCACCTGCAGGCAGAGACCTGAGCCTGCCGCTGTCCGTAACAGAGCTCTGAGGTCAGCAGGTCCAGGTTTGAATCCAGACAAAAACGGAACCTCGGTTTCCCCATCTATGAATTGGGAAGAAGCGCAGGTTTCTAACTCTTGAGGATTAAAGCAACGCGTGATGCCAGGCTCGGAAGAAATGTCCCATCAATGGCGGCACTTACTATTTTTTATTACTGTTATTATCTCGGGGCCTCAGCCGAGGAAGGCAACAGCCCCAGCGGGCCCTTCTGGACGGGACTGGAACGGGATCGGAAAGCAAGGGCTTTCCCAACCCGGCGAGTTCCCGTCACCTCTGGCCAGGATGGCAGGGCCAGCCCAGAGGTCTGGGACAGCGGGTGGCAGAAGTGACCTAGAGAGCGCAAGGGGCACCACCGTCCCCTCCCCCCGTCTACCATCCCGTCGCTGGGTGCTCGCCCCAGACATTTCCCCCATAGACGGCAGCTCGTTTCCTCCAAGGAAATTGCAGACCGTGCGTTTGTGCCCCCGTCCCTTCAAGCAAAATTGAAGGTATCTGGGCAGGTCTGAGAAGCAGCATTTCCCTCGTTGGCCCCAAATGCTTCTCTGCCGGCCAAGAATCTCCCATTTTCGTCCTCAGGGTGCATGGAAAGCCCGTTCCCGAATGAGAGGAGCCCAACTCGAGTTGGGAATCCTGGCTCTCAATGTTGGCTCTGTTATCAGACTGGGCAGGTCCCCCCTGGCCTCAGTTTCCCCACCTATAAAAGGAGGGTTGGGTTTGAGGTCCCTACAGGGCCTCCTATCCCTGAGTCTGACTGACTTTCTTTTTTTTTTTTTTTAATGTTTTATTCATTTTTGAGAGAGAGAGAGCTGGCAAGGGGGAGGGGGGGCGGGCAGAGAGAGAGGGAGACAAAGGATACAGAGCAGGCTCTGCACTGACAGCAGCAAACCCAGTGTGGGGCTCGAACTCACGAACCCTGAGATCATGCCCTGAGCCGGAAACTCAGCCAACTGAGTCACCCGGGCCCCTGAAGTCCGGTTTTCTGACACTGCACTGGTCTTGGCTTCAGACAAGCCTCACGGTGGGGTGTCTCCCTCTCCTCAGCCCGGGGCAATTTCCTTTCAGGGCCTCTGTGCCTCTGTACAGGCCGTTACACCTTCCGGAGGAGGCTGTTCCCAGTCAAGTTTCCCTTCCCTGTCCTCCCAACAAGACCCAACCACCTTCGCCTGAGTCCCTTCCCCGAACAACCGCAGGCCCCCAGCTCCCAGACGGTGAGCCCTCTTTATCCCCGGCCCCCAAGACGATCTCTGCACAGGTGGGCCCCACGACACCACGGGGCTGCATCTCCAGGCCCCTGGGACCCCACCATGCGTCTGGGCAAGCCCCCAGCGCTTGGTCGACCAGCAGGCTGGGGTCATTCTGTCTTTCAGTGAACGTGCACCCGGCCCCTGTGATGGGCTAAGGAACATGATGGGTGCCGGGGAAGCCAAAGAGGTAAAGTCCCAGCCTGTCTCCAAGGAGCTCATGGCCTGGGGCAAGAGGCAGGAGCAGATTGTTTTAACACATCATGGCTTTCCAGGCAGAAAGGATAGCAGGTGCCGACTGAGGTATGAGAGAAAACACCCGTGATATTGCAGGTCGTGAGCGTGGGGCTGGGGCAGGGGAGTGGCAGGGGGGCCGACGCAGGCAGGCAGGTGGGCAGGGTCCAGACCCGTAAGCCCTTGAGACGCTAAAGGAAAGATTCTAAGCGGAGGGTGAGCCGCATTTTGGAGGCGTCTCTGGTACCCTGTGGCCAGTGGGCTGCGAAGGGGAGAAGGGACCGGGGGTGCCTAGGGCAGTCTTCGAGGACAGGGAAGATGGCAGGGCCAGGAGGGTAGTAGTGGCAAGGGCCGGGACAGGTGTGCAGAGCAAAAGGAAGGCGCCGGCAGCCACGGTGGTCCAGTGGCCCAGGAAATGAGGCCCTACGGAATGGACATTCTACAGTGGAGAAGGGGCCGGTGGTGTTACAGAAGACCCTGGGAGCCGTCTAGACCCAGAGGACTGGCCAGGATGCCCTCACTTAACCAGAGTCCTCCACTCACCGGAAGGCGCACTTCCACACGCCAGAAGACGGGCCTGCACCGGGCCTCTGCCACTGGCTGCTGGCGTCACCCGCGACGATTCCCTGGAGCTCTCTGAGCCTCGCGGGGTCGCTACGGGGTCGGAAACCAGAGAGGGTGTGTGGGCCGGGAGAGAGAACGTTCTCAGGGGGCAGATGGAAAGTGCTAGGCTAATCATGCTGGGCGTTGTTATCAATTTCTGGCCCCCTGCCCAGACACACCTCCCCTCTGTCCCCACCTTCTTTTTTTTTAATGCTTATTTATTTATTTTGAGAGAGAGAAAGGCAGAGAACGAGCAGAGGAGGAGCAGAGAGAGAGGGAGGGAATCCCAAGCAGGCTCTGCACTGTCAGCATGGAGCCCGATGTGAGGCTTGAACTCACAGACCGTGAGATCATGACCTGAGCCAGAACTGAGAGTCGGATGCTTAACCGACTGAGCCCCCAGGCGCCCCCGGCCCCAGCTTCCTAGGCCCCGATGGGCAAACAGCCTGCTCAGCCTCCCCACCCCCCCAGAGATGTCCCAGTCTGTGTTTCCGAGGGGCCCGGGGGACAACCATTGCCAGCAACATAGTCAGCGCAGTGTCTGCAGGCACCACCTGGAGCAGTGGCCGTCCCCGGGACTCGATCGCCCCCTTAATCTAGCAGCTTGTTCTCAACAGTGAGCTCTAGCCTCACTGCCAACCGGGGAAGTCTTCCGGTTTGATTCGAAACTCCCCATTTTTCCTCCTCAGAAAAATGTCACCGACGTTCTCCTGTTTCATTACTCTTGGTGGTGCGGCCCGGCCGGAAGGGGAACTGCCACCCAGGGAGGCCGCCTGCGCCCCACGCGGTCCTCGCTTGCCTGGGCCGTGACCCCCCTCCTGGGCTGCTGTGCCCCTGGCTCACAGGCCCCGGACCCCACCCCAGGCCTCCCCAGGGCGGGCTCCCCCTTAGGGCCTGCGGGCCGTCAGCTGCCCTCTGTCCCCAGGTCTCTGTCCCGTCCCCTCCCGGTCTCATCCTGCCTCTGCCTTTTACAGCCTCCCTCTCTCCTCCCGGCCACCAGCACCTTCTGTCTCTTCATATCTCCGCCTCTGTTTTCCTCCCTCTCTCCACTTTTGTATCCAACAAGCATATATTGAGCGCCTACTGTTTGCCGGGCACTTTCCGGAAGCTGAGGGTGCAGCAGGAAGACGAGGCCGTTGTGTTCACGACACGGGTAAACAGGAAGCAGGTAGAGGCGGGAGGTTATATTTTGCAGAGACGGCCTCGGCAGTGCCCGCGTCCCTCGTGCTCAGGGCTGGAGCCCGGTGCCCTTTCCTTGGAAACGAGGCAGACCTCCGCGATGGCCTGTGTGACAGAGGCCGGCTCGGGAGCACCGGTGCTTCCACCCTGCTCTCTGCAGAGACCCGCCCTCGGAGCCGGCCTCCAGGCCCGAAGGAAGGCCAAGCGGCTTGCGGGGAGACCCACAGAGGGGTCCCCAGTCAAACACAGCAGTCGTCGCTTTGCACGGAGAGGAGACTTTTCTGCTGAGCCCTGTACCCCAATGGCAGAGTCGAGAGCCGAGGGGATGACGTTCACCTTCAAGCCGCTGAGTCACGCGGTCTGTTAGCCGCGTACAGGGGACGGGGCGGGGATGCGCGCTAGCAAGAAGAATCTAGCCGGGTGAGGAGACAAGCAAAGTCAAGGTGGGGAGCGGGGGGGCGGGGGGGGGGCGGGGCACGGGCCCCTCCCACCCAGCCCAGCCTGACACCTGCGCCCCGACACTGGTCACCAACCCCACCGACATGCTGGGACCACGTCTATTAAAGAAGAGGAATCTTCGAGGGGCGCCTGGGTGGCTCCCGATCTCGGCTCAGGTCATGATCTCACCGTTGGTGGGTTCGAGCCGCCGTGGTTTCGCAGCTGATAGGGGGGAGCCTGTTTGCGATTCTCTGTCTCCCTCTTTCCCTGCCCCTCCCCTGCTCACTGCCTATCACTCTCTCTCCAAATAAATAAATAAATAAACAAACATTAAAAAAAAAAAAAGAAGAAGAGGAGGCTTAGAGACAGTCTCATTCTTGTACGACAAGAATTCCAATCCCAGCCTCTGCTTGCATACTTCCGGTGATGGAGAGATCACTTCCTAGCCAGGCAGCCCCGTTGGGCGGAACAGCTCTGGCTGTGAGAACCAGCTTTGGTCCCTGAGGGAGGCAGGACTCCCTGCACTGCTCTCTGGGGCCACGTGGACACATACAGGGACAGGCGTCCCCCTGACCACCTGTGGCCCCTCCTGGGTCCATGGTGACCCGTACAGAAAGGACTGGACACCGTAAATGTAATCAGGAGCAGGATGGAGTCCCAGCCAGGGACCCATCCGCCATCATACAAGGGAGGGGGTCATGGAGGATGCGCGGCAGAGCGTATGCCAGGTAAAAGTTCTGAGCCTAAGTCCGAAGTCCCTGAAAGTTGGGCAAAGTCATGCCTACTTATTTGCAAGCTTTTTTGAGGAAACAGCCCACCGACAAGGCCCTGACCTCTCCCCGACCCCGTTCCAAAATGAGAACAACTCCCAAAATAAAAACATAGGTTTTACAGACCTGAGGTTGAGTCCTTTCTACATGTCACAGACTTGCTGTGTGACCTCGGGCGAGTCGCTGCCTCTCTCTGGGCCCCAGAGTCACACTGACTAGGATGTACTCGTGGCCTCCGGCAGTTTTCCCAAACATCACTGGTTTATGTGCCTCTAGCATCATTTCTGGGCTGATCTACTTGGTACATTCCTCTAAACTGACCTCCATCTTCTACTTAACATTATCTTTATTTTAGTTTTTAAAATTTTTTATGTATTTGTTTTTGAGAGAGAGAGAGCGCATAGGAGAGGCAGAGAGAGAGGGGGAGAGAGAGAATCCCTGTCAGCGCAGAGCCGGATGCGGGGCTCGAGATCACGACCTGAGCTGAAAACAAGAGCCGGATGCTTAACCAGCTGAGCCACCCAGGCACCTCTAGTTTCTTTTAAAATCAGGAGAAAAAAAGAATTTTTGAACACAACGGTTTTATATATAAAATTATTATTTTCATCATTATATCAACACAGTCACAAAGTATAATTTCTAGTATTTTCTAATGGAGAAAGGGGCTCGTGAAAACCAAAACTTGACCCCTATAAAACAGGGATGAAAACAGTACCTGCGTGGAAAACCCTTGGCCCAGGATCCGGCACCTACTATATGCTCAACAAACGCTTACACTGTCGTTCTTGGAGTCTGGCGCTGGTTTAGAAGTCAGGGCATGGAAACCGTTCTGGGCTCTGTCTCCCTCTGTGTGATCTTTGGAAGCCGTCCCCTGGCTGCCTCAGTTTCCCCAGTTGTACAGGTGAGAGTCCCGGGGTCGGGGATCCTCTTCCGGCTCTTTCTCTGCCCCCACTGGAGGCAGGCCAGCCGGCAGCCAGACGACTCACCCTTCAAAATTATATCGTCTCCCACTCAGGTAAATATTGCCAGTTCAGACAGTAATTGTGGCTTCTCTTCTCTTGTTGTTGTTTGTTTTGTTAATTCCCGGATGTTTGACTTGGCCCAGGCCCAGCTCCCGGTGTTTGCTCTTGGCCATCTCTGATTCTTGCTCTCGGCACCAGATTTCCCTCTGGCGACAGGTTAAACCTTCTTCCAGGGGGTTGATGAGCACGGTCTGGGCCAGGGGAAGGTCCCGATGGAGCCGGAGTTTGCAGGGTATGATCGCACCTACCCCTTCCTGAGCTCCTGCTCTGTGCCTCATGCTCTTCCAGGCGCTGGGACGCTGCAGGAAAGATAAGAGGCATCTCTGGGGGGCTTCGTCCGCTCACAGTGCGGAGGGAAGGCAGGCAGAGAGTAAGTAAGTGCGTGGGTGGCATGGGGGGAGGGTAATGGGAAGATAACTGGGAGAAGCAGAGGGCAGGACAGGGGAGCCCTAAGAAGGCAAGCTCAGACATCCCAGCAAAGGGCCCTCCTGAAAATACGTGATGTCCACGCCGAGCCCTGGCAAATGGAGGAGAGGGGCGGGAAGGGAGTCTTGGGCAGGAGGAACGGAATGTGCGACGATGAAGGCGCTTTCCAACCCAGGGAGGGAGACCAGCCTCATTTTCCAGGTGAGGAAACTGAGGCTCAGAGGGGTCACATAACTGGTAAATGGCAGAGGCGGCACTGGAGCCCAGGCCTGGATGATTCCCAAGTCTGTCCGTAACAACTAGACTGTGTTCTTTGCCGCCCCCAGCCTCGTCCGAGGGAAAGATCAGAACCCGGCTCACCTACTACGTCCAGAGAGGTTGTCACCCTGTGTAAAAGCAACTGCCCCAAGTTCCACCATCAGGCTCCATCACTGATAAAATGTGACTCCCCTCAGTGGGGCCCCGTGCTCCTCTCAGGGGGAATCCAGATGGGGAAACTGAGGCTCAGACAGCTGAAGCACTTTGCTCAAAGTCACCCAGTGCCGGAGACAGAGCCCTGGAGCTCCCGGTGCTAAGCGTCCCAGCCCGAGCCTTGCCTGTGGGTGGGACACCCCCTCCCCAGACCCTCAGCTCCGGCCCCAGCCCCCTCCCCCCACTTCCCCAGGACAATGGGGTCTTTCACAACCACACAAAGGGGAAAAGTTTAAAAGGCGAGAATTATGTTTCCACCCTGGCGAAGGGGGTTGGGGGGGGAGGCAGGGGCGAGGGGGCCGGGGAGGATCCGCGCTGCCGAAACGGACCGGTGTGTATTTATTCATGTCTGACACAACACAATTTGATTTTCCACATAAAAGATCAAATAATATTTCAGTTACAGTTAATTACACACCTCAAAAGCACATCAAAGGATGGTCCGCGACCGCTGGGCCCTTGCTTCGCCGCACCGCATGCGCCCGGATTTCACGCCCTCCTTCGCCGCTGGCGAGGCACCGGAGCTCAGCCTTTCACACCCACACCGTCCTTTGAGGCCGGGCCCCGGGGGGGCCAAGGTGCCTCCTGGGCCCTCGGATGCCACGCTGCGCTCCCAGGACGGTTTTGTCCGCAATTGATGCCAGATCTCCCCACCAAAATAGTAGCCCTGGTGGCAGTGTCTCTCTAGGGCCCAGTCTCCCCTAGAAGAGAAACACCCCCTACCACCACCAACGCTGCCCGGCAGGCGGGAAAGGTCAAAAGGTGGGCACCCTCATCTCCATTTGTTAGATGAGGAAACTGAGGCCCAGAAAGGTGAAGTGCTTTGCCAGAGCCGACTGCAAAGCTGCCTCACAAGAAGCAAAGTCCAGGCAGAGTGGCACCTGGAGGTGTGATGTGGACCAGCCGCCATCTGGGAGCCCAGCTGACCCTGCAGCGCTTCTCAGAACAATCACTTGTGCACAAGTGACAGATAAAGCGGTTGGAGAAAATTCTGGAAAGGCCAAGTCTAAGAATCACAGAATCTTAGAAATAGATACTCATGTAATAAACTCAGATTAGCGGAGGCTGATGGGGTCTTCAAATCATCAGGTTAGAAAATTCAGTGGCTCCTTCGGCTAAGCGTCTGACTTCCGCTCAGGTCATGATCTCATGGTCCGTGGGTTCGAGCCCCGCATCTGTGCTGACAGCTCAGAGCCTGGAGCCTGTTTCAGATTCTGTGTCTCCCTCTCTCTCTGCCCCTCCCCTGCTCATACTCTGTCTCTCTCTTTCAAAAATAAATAAACATTTAGAAAATTAAAAAAGAAAAGAAAATTGAAGAGCAAGAAAAGATTCCCAACCGATGTCCTTTCCAGGGCAGTCATGAGGCCCAGAGAGGGTGTGTGTTCTGCCCAAGATCACACAGCAGGTAGGCGCAGGGTCCTGGCACCCTGGGGGCAGCCTGAGGTGGTGGACAGTGTGCCCCGCCTCTCAAACCTGGACAGAGCTGCCAGGCACCCCTGCACAGGCACTTTGTGTGGAGGGGTGGGGGAAGCGGTCAGCATGGCTAGACCCAGAGCTTGTCAGAGGCACGGTCACCACACACCCACACCCTTTGTGTCACCGTGCTGGGTGCCAGAAATCTCTCCGAAGACCCACCCGCCTTTAGGAGGAGCCTTTGAAGGACGTGGAAAGGGTCTGTCACCAGCTGCTCCCAATGGTTAGAGCTCGGAGAGCAGAGCCCTGGGGGAGCAGCGCACAGGGATGAGGGCTGGGAGCCCCGGGAAAAGGAGGGCCTAGATCTCACACGGCAGCTTTGCCAGAAGGTCGGGAACCCCCGAATGCAGCTGCTTCTCCCCCACCCCCAGCTCCTGAAAGAACTTGGGCCTGGAGCACTTCCCCCCCCCCCCGCCCCCGGACCTCTGTCTTTCCCCTTCCGCAGGCTTGGGGCCATGGGAAGCGCAGAGGGAGCGGCCTCGCTGGTAAAGATTCTCGGCTGTGGGCTCCGAGGGGGCTGGAGGCTGCCGAACGGCTGCCAGGGGGCGGGGGGCAGAGTGAGGCCAGGAGCTCTTCTGGGCCTGTCTCCTCCGGCACCCGCACCCCGAGGCTCAGACGGCAAACGAGCATCCCGTCTGCCAGGCAGAGATGCTTCCTGGGCAGCCCCCGACCAGGCCGAACCCGGCCGGTGCCCACCGCAAGCCTCCCCCAGAAGCCCCTGCTCCTCTGCCACCTTGGGCAGAGCCCCGCGAGCCCCCCTGGGCGCCCCGCACCCTCTCGCTGCCGCGTCCCACCAGCCTCAGGTCCCACTTGTCCAAACACCCGACACCACAAGATGAAGACGTGCAGAAGTTAGGGCGACCACAGGGCTTGGCGCATAGTAGGCTCGTGGCTCAAACGTGTGGCCTGGCTACAGAGATGCTCCTCGCGGTTTCCGGCACACAGAAGGGAGCTGAGAGCAGCGCGGCAGGTGGTGGGTGACCCTTTGTCGTTCGCGCTCCCCTCCCCTCCACGCACTACTGCTCTGCACACAGTAGGTGCCTTAGGGGGGTGCACAGACCTTCTGCTTTGACATCATCTGTTTCCTTGAGGGCAGGGCTGTTTTATTAGCCTCTGAACTTTGCATATAGTCTGTGCTTCACAGATATTTATTGGATGGACGGACGGACGGATGGATGGGTGGATGGTGGACAGATGGATGGGCGGATGGACGGGTGGATGGACGGATGGATAGACGGATGGATGGACGGATGGATGGGCGGGTGGATGGACAGATGGGCAGATGCATGGACAGATGGACGGGCAGATGGGTGGGTGGATGGTGGACAGATGGATGGGCAGAAGGACGGATGGATGGACGGATGGACGGATGGATGGATGGATGGACAGATGGACGGACAGATGGATGGGTAGATGGGCGGGTGGATGGACGGATGGACGGACGGATGGACGGGAGGATGGGAGGATGGGCGGGTGGGTAGGGGAATGAATAGATAGACAGTTGGAAAGAAGAGGCAGATGAGTAACCGGATGAGCAGATGAATAAAAAAGGAGAAACCAAGGGTGGGGAAAAAAAACACCCTCGTTATAGGACTCAAGCATCCTAGATTCAAGTCAAGTCAACTTACTCTGCTGTGCAGCCTCGAGCAGTATAGTCACCCTCTCTGAGCCTGTTTCCTCATTTGTCAAATGAGCAGGATGACTCTGCCCCGACAGCTCCTTGAGAGGCCAGGAAGTTTCCTTGTGGGGCTGCTGGGACTTACTTCCTAGCCCTGCGCAGGCGCCAGGCCACCCTGGGTCTCTGGGGGAGGCGAGCCTAATGGAGGAGCCCTGGGGTGGGGCAGGCTGGCAGGTGACGGGGGCACAGAGGGCCGGCCCCCACTGGGCTCTGAGCTGCGTGGCTGCCCTCGGGGACGGCAGCTCTGACTCCACTACAGTTTTATGGGCTGCGGTGGCGACCTGCTGGAAATTTACGGCCAGCCTCCTCTCCCCGGCCCGCCCTTCCTGAGCTCAGCTCTCACCAAAACTGATGCCCCTGAGCTCAGCCGCTGAGGCCTGAGACCCTCTGGCAGGGCAGGGGGAAGGGGGGGCTGAATTAAGCGCCGCTCTAACTTTGTGGTGAAAGGCAGGGTGGGGGGCAGGCTGAAAGACTTGGATCTGAGCAGCATGTGCTTGGCGAGACTGTGCAAGAGACTGAGTCACGCTGCATCAGGTTCCAAAATTCCCTGTCATCCGAGGCCCCTTGGGGGACAACAGGAATGTGGCCACGGCAGGCACAATTGCCTCTTTTCAGTCCCTGAGCATACCCATCCCCTCCCACCACAGGGCCTTTGCACACGCTGCTTACTCAGCCAGGTGCACCTCCTCCCCCAACTGATCTGCATAGGTAACCAGGATGCACAGGTGGATCTAACATGTGTAGACACTCGTGTGCCAGATGCGTATGTGCCTGTGTTCGTGACACAGCCGGCACACGTGTGGGCATGTGAAGAGCACAGGCATGATTAGGAAAATCAGGGGACTGCGGTGGAGGGACACGCATGTGGTGCATGGGCGCAGTGTGGCCACAGACAGCTGGGAGAGGGGGGCAGAGCTCCCGCTTCTGGGACTTCACAGGCCTGGGCACTGCCTGGCCTATCGCGCATTAGCCCACGAACCCAGTGTGGGCATACTTGCATTACCTCCATTTCATAGAGGGAGAAACTGAGGCCCACGGAACCGGCTGGAGGGTTTGCGCCCTGGCCCTGGGGCTGTACCCATCCAGGAGGTGGAGCCGGGGGCGGCCAGGGAAGTCTTGCATGGGTGTGGGGGTGCCGAGGGCCGAGACCAAGAGGGCTTGGGGTGACCCCCCCTTGGACCAGGGTGATAGCGGGGAGGGCGGAGGGGCCTGGGGACAGGGAGAACGAGAGGAGCCTGAGGCTGGGAGAGCAGAGCCGCGTGCACCCCTGCCCCGGACCAGGGACGCCGGGATGCGGGTCGGCTCCCGGGTGGACTCCCGGGGGCTGTGCTCTGGCTGTGAGGGCGGCCACCCGGGTCAGGCCGATTCACGAGGTCAGCTGCGGCCGCACCTGTCACTGATGAACTTCCCAGCCCCGCTAGGCAACGGCCCGCGCCCACAGCAAGCCGCATGGCCGTGAGGGCTCCTTCCGGCCTGGATGCCCCAGCCGGTGTCGCCGGCTCCTCCCTCCACCCCCAGCGGACGGACCAGGGGGAGAGAGTGCGGGCACCTTGCGGGACAAGTCCGGCCCCGGGGGCAGCAACATGCTGTGTGACTCCAGGCAGCTGCCTAACCTCTCTGACCGGCGGGCCCAGATCACCTAGACTGCGGCAGGGACTGGACCAGGGGCTCGCTGGCAGTGAGGCGGCGTGGATTCCAGACACTGGCCCCTCGGCGGGCCCTGGGTACCGCTGCCCACTCTGGCGCTTCCTGGCAGAAAAGCAAGGATGGGAGATGGAGGGGAGGAGGGGGACTTTAATTTGGGTTGAAGGGTCAACCCGGAGACTGCCGGAGTAGAGGCCTGAAACGTCGGGCAAGGAGCGGCGGGTAGAATGTTCCAGGCAGAGAACAGCTAGAGCCATGCGGTAGGAAGGAGGTGGGCAGGGTGTGAAGACCAGCAAAGAGGGGGTGCACACACACGTGCCCAAGTGGAGCCCTCCAGGGGAAGGGAGTCGGAAAGGGGGGCCGGAATTTGAACTCAGGACCGGGGGGTGGAGAGAGGTGCCCAGAGCTGCCTGCCTGTCAGGAGTCCTTGCCCTGCCCCTGGCCGGATGCTTCAGCAGCTGTCCCCGCCTCCCCCTGGCTCCTGCCCAGTTAGGCTGCTGTGAACGTCATCTACCCCTTCTCTTTCCCCCTCCACCCCCAGGCAGGTTCCAGAAGTCGCGAGGGGACCCCCCTGGGTGGCACGGCCAGGACTCTGAACGTGGCCTGATTCTGCACGTGAGGACACTAAGGCTCGGACAGGGCAGGCAACCTGTCCAGGACCACGGAGCTGAAGCGGCCCCATGAGCACCTGCTCTGCAGCAGGTGCAGGGCAGGGAGGACCCACACACACACCCCACTCTTCTCCTTCTCCTGCTCCTCTGCTGAGCATCTCACCTTCCCGCCCCCCGTGGGGAGAGGGAGGTCTTGCTCCCGCATCTCAGAAAGGAACTGGGCTCAGAGGAGAGAATTGGACTCAGGAATGGTTCAAGGGGAAAGAGGGGGCTTTCAGTTCTTTTTTTTCTTTTTTCTCTTTTTTAGAGTTTATTTATTAATTTTGAGAGAGAGGGAGGGAGGGGCAGAGAGAGAAAGAGAGAGAGAATCCCAAGCAGGCTCTGCACTGCCAGCCCAGAACCCTATGTGGGGCTTGAACTCATGAACTGTGAGATCACGACCTGAGCCGAAACCAAGGGTCGGATTTGTAACTGACTGAGTCGCCTGAGCGTCCCTGTCTGTAGTTCTTTTAAATTGTCTTGAGACACTCCTTTTTCTCCTCTTTCACCCAGTTCATACAATATGTGTCTCGTTTGTTGTGGCTTTTCTCCCCATTGGGTCCTGGCCCCACTCCCCTCAAGGGAAGGGAAGGGAAGGGAAGGGAAGGGAAGGGAAGGAAGAGGAAAGGAAAGGAAAACGAAGGGAAGGGAAGGGAAGGGAAGGGAAGGGAAGGGAAGGGATGGGGAGGGGAGGGAAAGGGAGGGGAGGGAAGGGAAGGGAAGGGAAGGGAAGGAAGAGGAAAGGAGAGGAGAGGAGAGGGGAGGGGAGGGGAGGGGAGGGGAGGAGAGAAAAGGAAAGTAAAGGAAGGGAAAGGAAAGGAAAGGAAAGGAAGAGGAAAGGAAGGGAAGAAAAAAGGGAAGGGAAGGGAAGGGAAGGGAAGGAAAAAGAAAAAAACAAGTTACTTGCATAGCTATGGTCTGTGTCCTAGCCTCTCCTTTGGGGTAACACAGGGTTGGAAGTGAAATGGCGGTGAAGCAAAGAAACAGAGACGGACAGAGAAACAGAGAAGCAGGGACAGAGACTGGCAGAGACAGCAGAGAGAGAAGAGGCACAAATGGAGGAACCGTGCAGGGGTGGGGCCTTGGCCAGGCTGAGGGCGCCGATCTTCATCCCTGAACACAGAGAAGGCGGGGTTCTGAAGGCCAAGCTGCCGTTGGCCAGCGGCACGGGGTAGAATCTACAACTTTAGGGGACACCCCCCCGGATTTCGTCATAAAGCCTCCGCCTCCCTCTCCCTAGAGCAGAGCCGCTTGATGAGACGGGATCAGAGCAGTGATGTCCCCATCAGATGCTCCCTGTGTGGAAAATGACATCTCCAGGCCTTGGCAGTCAGGGGGCTCTCGACGCCGGGGGTGGGCAGGGGGTTCCCAAACCAGTGTCCCCCAGAACCTCGGTGCTGAGGACTCACCGTCCTGCGGAGCAACGGGGTGGGGACCCAGCCAGCTGCTGAGGGACAAGAGGCCTCGAGGTGGGGGGACCCCCGACGAATCACCTGGTCTCTCTGGTCCTCTCCCATGTTCCGGAAGCCTTCTGCGAGCCAGGGGAGCTTCTCAGACGGAAAGGGTATGATTATTCCTGTGTGTAGCCTCGTTGTTGTGTGAAAAGAAAACGGAGAGACAGTGGTTCCGGTTACAAATTTGGAGCCACGCAGACCTGGGTTCGAATCCTGCCTCTGCCACTTCCTAGCTGGGTGACCTTGGGCAGGTGCCTTCCCTCTCTGAGTCTCAGTTCCTACATCTGTAAAACGGGTGGCAGCAGCCCCTGCCAAGTGAGTTGTTTGCAGTGAGTGAGGAGCGGATGGCGGCTGATGCTCTGATAAGTATACAGTAGGCGCTCAGTCATGCTGCCGAGCTCCTTACTCTCCGTCGTGAAGAGCAGGCACATCTGGCCCTTTGCCAACGACAGCCGCCCCAGGGCCCCCAGCCCCCTCTCCTCCCTCCCGAGAACACCTGCACAGACCCCCTTTCTGGCCTCATGGAATGAAAATTATGTAGCGGCCCATGCTTCTCCCTTGCAAACAACGACCAAAAAACAAAAATTCCAAACCGTCCCAGGAGGCGGCTGGGGGCGCAGGAAAGACTGCAGCCAACACCCTGCTCCCTGAGCACAGGGGCCCGTCCTCTGGGATCCCGTTCATCCTCATAGCTGCTCGAGAGCCAGGCAGTCATGCCCATTTGCCAGAAGAGAACACCGAGGCCCCGAGAGCAGACACCCGCGGCCCACAGCACGGCCCTCTGGACACAGAGCCGCACCCCCCGCCATCCCGGAGTGTAATACAGAGATGCTGAGGAACCGCCAGGGGTGGGGAGGAGAGACTGAGAAAGCGCTTCGCTCTCTCTGGAGGGTCAGAAGGTTCTGGGCAGGAAAGCTGAGGCAGAGTGGGCTGGGGGCCATTCACACACCTCGAGACAGGGCCACTGAGCATCGGGGTGACGCAAGGCCTCCTGGTTCTCTTCCAGCCACATCGAACAGGGAGCTGCCGACCCCAGCCGGCTGGACCGGAAGGACACTCGCAGGCAGTTCTAACTCAATACTTGTCCTTCACTGCAAGTTTGCAATTCGAAGCAAGGAGAGAAAGCTTCCCCATGAAATGAAAAGCAAGTCTCTTTAAACACAGGTTTGGGGGCGCCTGGGTGGCTCCGTTGGTTAAGCGTCCGACTTCGGTTCAGGTCATGATCTCGCAGTTCGTGGGTTCGAGCCCCGGGTCCGGCTCTGTGCTGACAGCTTGGAACCTGGAGCCTGCTTCGGATTCTGTGTCTCCCTCTCTGTCTGCTTCCCCCGCGCCCCCCCTCACTTGTTCTCTGTGTCTCTCAAAAATGAATATAACATTAAAAATTTTTTTAAATAAAGAAATAAACACAGGTTAAGTTAGAAACAGTGCAGTGGGGTGTGGCTAAGGTCAGCACTGGGAAGGAGGGAGGGCCGTCTGGGAAGTGTGTTTTTCCCAGCTCCCTGGACTGGTGGCTTTCAGACCTCACCTTCCCCAGGAGGCCGCTCCACATATGCTCATTCGTTAACCACTGGCCACCATGTGCTCGGTGCTGGGCTGGGGACTTGTAATGCTCTGTGCAATCAAGCAGACACAGCCCTGCCCTCCGGGGCTTACAGTCTATCAGGGAAACCGGTACATGAGCTCCTCATGGACTGTGGGTAGGGTGGGGGGTGGAGATGAGAGAGGGGGCGGGGAAGGCCCTGCAGTGCAGGTGCTGTATTGAAGCGGGCTCTGTTGGGAGCAGAGGGGACAGCGGATGCAAAGGCCCTGAGGCAGGAAAAACCTGCCTCCTTGGAAGAATTCAAGGCAGCCGGAGACGAGGTAGGCAGGCTTCAGCTCACTCAGGGTCCTGCATGTCCCTGGGAAGATTTAGGGGTTTGTCCTGGCTGCAGTGGGAAGCCACTGGGTTGTTTTTGCTTTGTTTTGTTTTTAAGTTTACTAACTTTGAGAGAGACAGTGAGAAAAGCAGAGAGGGGAGAGAGAATCCCAAGCAGGCTCTACGTTGTCAATGCCGAGCCTGACACAGGGTTCGATCTCATGAACCATGAGATCATGACCTGAGCCAAAATCAAGAGTCACAACCTCAACTCACTGAGCCACCCACGTACCCCTGTTTTGTTTTTTAATCAGGGAAGTGGCTTGGTCCAATTTGAATTTAAGAAGACACCCGCCCCCCTCCCACGGCCACCGACTGGACCATGCACTGAAAGGATCACAATAGAGGACAGGAGGTCGAGAAGGTCGTGGCTTTGACTGGGGTCCAGAAAAGCAATTAGATGGGAAGGTTTTGTTGGATGAAGAAGCGGCGGGGCTGGGTGCCTTACTTATGCACCTAGCAGACACTTAGGAAGCGCCTACTGTGTCCCCAACACAGTCTGGGCACCGGGGAGACCTCATAGTCGGCGAATGACACCCACAAGGCATCTGTCCTCAGGGCTGACCCTGGGGGTGGGCGCCCCACACCGTACGCCCGGATCTGGAAGTGCCACACACGCGCACGCGTGTGCACCAGCCCAGGCCCCTCCCTCTCGGGCCCGCGCGCGCACCCACACACCAGCGTACCCGCCCCAGGACCGCGCGCACGCGTGTGCACCAGCCCAGGCCCCTCCCTCTCGGGCCCGCGCGCACCCACACACCAGCGTACCCGCCCCAGGACCGCGCGCACGCGTGTGCACCAGCCCAGGCCCCTCCCTCTCGGGCCCGCGCGCGCACCCACACACCAGCGTACCCGCCCCAGGACCGCGCGCACACGCCCGCTGTCATCACCTTTGCGCACGCGCCCAGTCACCGGCTCCGCTTGCAAAAATAACCTTAGTGATTCCACCTCGCCGAGCTGACGTTCCAGGGAATAATTGAGATCCCCTCGCCCCTGCCGCACCCGGTGATTCATGGAGAACGCGCTTCGCCCTCGCCTCAGCCCCGCTGAACGCTGCGAGCGCTGAGAATACTTTCTTTTATTGTGGCGAATGACATTTGAATTCATTTTCCTACCTATTATGCGCAGAGACGGCGTTGACGGAGCGGTTATTACCTGCCCACCGTTATGTAACATGACAGAAATACGACACGGCTCGCTGCCGCTCAAATGCCTCTGGGGCCGCCCGGACCCCGCCCGTCTCCCGGACCACAGGCGAGAGCACCGTTTTGTAAGCCAGGCCCTCGCTCAGGCTTTGGACGGGTCACCTGGGGCCTCGCCGTCCGCATCTGCTAAATGGGGGTGAAAGGGATGCGATGGACGACCTTTGAGGAACTTTTCCAGCTCTCGTGCACGTAACTGGGGGCTGAGGGAGGGCGGTCTCCTCCGAGGCCTCCTCTCCCCCGGGAGGGAGGCTGCCTTCCCCGTGAGGCTCAGGGTTCATCCATTCGCAGAGCAAGTGCGGTGGGGGGTCTGCCATCCGCCAGTCCTGCCCCAGGGACCGGGGAGAGGGCTGCGGGCAGCACAAGGTTCCTGCATGATGGAGCTTCATTACAGTGACTATTTCAGCAGCAAATAGTTGTGAGCGAATGAACGGACGAATGGATGGGGATATAGGTGGGCGAATGAATGGGTCTGGAATGGAAATGGAGGTTGGGGAGGTGTTGGTAGAGAATGGACCTGAAGCCGTGGGGGTGGGCAGCAGGTGCAACGGCCCTGAGGCAGGAAAAACCTGCCCCGTTGGAAAAAACTAAAGTGGGGAGTGGGAAACGAGGCAGGGAAGAGGAAGAGGAAGAGGAAGACAGAAGAGAGCATCTGGGCTGAGCCCTGAGAGCCTCGGCCTTCGAGAGAAGAGCTCACGGAGGAACCCGAAGAGGAGTGACAGGGGACAACAGAGCCCCAGGGCAGAGAGGAAGTCTCTGGTCACGGAGGGCAGGGATGGTGGGGGCATCAGCAGTGTGGAGCCTTGGAGACAGCAGGGGAGGGGGCCCCTGGCTTGTCCGTGGTGCCAGAGCCCTGTCTTGACTGTGTTTCCGGTAGACACAGCCCGGGACTGTTGTTCGAATTAATCCACCGGCGGATTCCCCCACCTTGGCTGCTGCGTCCTGGCCTCAGAGCCAGCACTCCCTGGGCCGGGCACAGCGCAGAGACACCACCCTAGAGTCATCATCACTGATCACACGGCTATTCCTTGGGCACCTACTGTGTGCACTAGCCCTGAGGACATTTTGCGGGCCTATCACGCGCCCTTGCCAATAATAGCAGATGGTAAGGGTGTGGCAAACCCATTTTACAGAGGAGAAAATCTACCCAGAGGGAAAGAGAACGTTTCCAAGGTCAGCCAGCTCCCAAGGGGTGGAGGGATTTGGACTCAAATCTCTGGCTTCAGAGCCCAGAACCACCACTACCACCACCACCACACTGGAGGGCTCAGGAGGCACTTTGTTGTTCTGTTTGTTTGGTTTTTTATTAATGTTTATTTATTTTTGAGAGAGACAGAGCACAAGCAGGGGAGGGGCAGAGGGAGACACAGATCCGAAGCAGGCTCCAGGCTCTGAGCTGTCAGCACAGCTTCCAGGGGCGCCTGGGTGGCTCAGTCGGCTGAGCGTCCGACTTCGGCTCAGGTCATGATCTCACGGCCCATGGGTTCGAGCCCCGGTCGGGCTCTTTGCTGACAGCTGTGAGCCTGGAGCCTGCTTCGGATTCTGAACGCCCCAGTCTTGCTATGGCCACCGCCCCCCATGCATGGTGTCCCAGCCTTGTCGAATCCCCTTCCCCCCAGGAAGAAGCAGTGACCTGCCACCTTGCCAAGGCTTTGCCCACGCTGTTCCCTGTGCCTGGAACACCCTTCCTTCCCTCTCTGCCTCTTCACCCGGCCCACCCACCCCTTCCCCTGAGCACCCCCTCCCGGGCTGCTTAGTAATCCGGACCTCTCTCTCCGCAGCTCCTCCATGAACTTCACAGGGGCAGCAAGTCCTGCTCAACCACACTTCATAATACTGATTGTAAAAATAATGCTATGATGCGCTGAGCTCCTACTATGTGCCTGGCATAGTGCTAAGCGATGTACCGCTCCTCCTGTTTTAGAAATGAGGTTACTGGGGCTCCCGGGGGGCTCAGTCGGTTAAGTGTCTGACTCTAGATTTCAGCTCAGGTCATGAGCTCATAGTCCTTGAGTTCGAGCCCTCCATCAGGCTCTGCGCTGACAGCATGGAGCCTGCTTGGGATTCTCTTTCCCTCTCTCTCTGCCCCTCCCCTACTTGTGCTCTCTCTCTCTCTCTCTCTCTCTCCTCTCTCTCTCTCTCAAAATAAATAAGCGTTAAAAAAATTTTTAATAAAAAATAAGAAGAAATGAGGTTACCAAAGATCAGTGAGGAAAAGCCACCCACCGCCCGTCTGATGTAGGCTGGGCTTCCAAACCCTTCGCCGTCACCAGGAGACAGAAGCTGCTTCCTACTTCTGGCCCCAGTGAGGAGGGGGAGCCCCCTGGCAAGGCAGGGCCATCCCCAGGTCTGCAGCCCCTTCCCCAGGCCCCACCTCGGCCACAGACCCGAGGTTAGCCTCTCCCCTGCCCCCCAAGAGTCCAGTGTTCATGCCATTACACCCCGGGGAAGGAATTTACTGTCTTAATCCTGATGTCAAGGAAGACATTCCTACCAGACATGTCATCAGCAGGGCCTCAGAGAGCTGCTTCCTGCTTCTACAGAAATAAAATAAATACCCTGAGAGGGCCACTCCTTCCAGATGGGAAAGCCAGCCTTGGGGCTTTGGGGGTGGGGGGAGTGGTTGGGGCCGGTGTAGGGACGTCTGGCCGGAGCCCACCCCACTGGGTGATGGCAGCGTGGAGGGAAGATGCGTGGAGCAGGATGGGGACTCCCCTCGATTCGGAGAGCGGCCTTGACCTTCCAGGCAGGGATGTTTTCTGCCTGGGGACAAAGCTGTGTGCCCCCGGCCAAGTGGAGTGCCCTCTCTGGGGCCTCCCATTTTCCTCACTGTCAAATGAGGGGCTTATTTTTTGCCTCAGCTGCTCTGAGCATTGAGGCTCGGTAAACGGTGGGGAAATAGGGACCCAGAAAAGAAAGGGCCTGGTCCACACAGCAAGGCCAGGGCAGAGCGGGCACCCAGACCCCTCTGAATCCCAGGTGGTCGAGTTCCCGCGGGTGGTTTTCAGACTGTCCTCCGTGGAGCCCTGGGGTTCCACGAAGCCCCTCTAGCACCCCCGTGGGGTATGGGTGGGAGAAAGCGGAGAGGGGCGTTCCAGGCCCCCTCCCGTCCCCAGACAGGGCAGCCCTTCCCATCTGTCTTCCCTCCGGGCTTCTCCTGGATTTTGCTTGAACCCACGGCGCCACGGCTAAGAGCAAAAAATACAACCATCAGCGTGTACAGGACCCAAGCAGGCAGGCTGGGAGAGGAGAGGAGAGCACGACAGGAAACGAGAGCTTCCTCCGGGAGCCACAGCGGACTCGCGTCTGCCCCGAGGCTGGTTTCCTTCATGCGTTTCCTGGTTCCTGAGGAGAAACGGGGGGCGTCTGACCTCCTGCTCCGGTGGGCATCACCTCGGAACGCAGCCCCCAGCGCTGGGGAGACATGACTGGCAAGTTGAGGGGCTGCCTCTGCCCGACCCTGGCGGGGGGGTGGGACCCACCGCTGGAAAGGAAGCGTCCAAGGGCTCCCTCCTGAATCCTGGTGGGGAGACACGGGCACCGTAGCAAGCACGCTTGTTGAACTCGGGGCCCTCGACAGGCCCGGGATTCCAGAACTGCTTGTGGGGGGAAAGGGGCTCCAGGAGGGGTGACCAGGCGTCCCCAGGAGTGGCCGGCAGAGCCAGGCCTCTGGGGCGACTGGCACAAGCGTGGTTCTGCCCGGGAGCAGCCCCGCATTCACCCGGCCGCATGCACGGAGGTGAGCTTCAGCCTGAGTCAAGTGCATACACGCAAGGCAAGCCACGCCCTTCCATCCCCACGGGGCGCTCAGGCCTCAGTCCAGACTGCTGAAGGATGACACCGTCTGTGACCATGGACCCACAGGCTCCCGGGGGTCAACGCAGAAGTCCTGAGGCCGGGGTGAGGGCCCGGAGACGCCTGGGCGGTTTTCTGAGGCCCCTTCCGGTTAGAAACGGGGGCTGGTTTCTGATATCACCAAGTACCCTCCAAACGGCCCTTGAGAATTTCCTACGAAGGCCCCGTGATGGGAGCCACAGTCCAGCTGACCGTGAGTTGGATGCGATTTTTGTTTGTTTGTTTATGTTTATTTGTTGAGAGAGAGAGAGGGAGAGCGAGCAAGCGGGGGGGGGGGGCAGAGAGAGAGGGAGAGGTAGACAGGATCCCAAGCAGCCTCCGCGCAGTCAGTGCAGAGCCCGACATAGTACTCAAACCCACAAAGCACGAGATCATGACCTGAGCCGAAGTCAAGAGTCAGACGCTTAACCAACTGAGCCACCCAGGCGCCCCAGATGCGATTTTTACCTTAGGATACTCAAGTCCCAAGACAGGAGGAAAACGTCCAGAGAAAGAAAAGAATGAAAAGACAATGAGAGGGATTTTTCTCATCTCTTGACGATACCTAGTGTGTCCGGGGTGGCTGATTTACCCGCAAATGAAGAAAGCCTCCTTCCTGTGGGGTAGGGGCAAGGGGGTCCTTCCCTCCTGCCCTCAGCGCACGCCCAAATCTCCCTATCTCCCCTCCCCTCTATGCCCTGAGGTCTGAAATTCCTTTTACCAACATTGTTTGCCTGTTCCTAAAGCACTCGTAGCCTTTCTCATGTGTAACCTCCCCCGCCCCCCCCCCCAATTTTTTCTGTGGGCTCTGATAGGCCGACGAGGACATCAGGGGACTTTGGGGAATCAAAGGTAGGTGGCTGATGCCAGCTGTGAGGGCCAGGCCAACCCCATCCCTTTGGACCCTGGACGCTTTATCCAGCCTGAGCTGGCCAGGGGTGGCCAGGCTCCTCGGTGCTCAGAGCCCAGGATTTCCACAGTGGAAACATGAGAAAATCTCCTGCTTTGTCATCGATTAAAATTCCAGATTTGACATCTTGCTCATGGAGCTTTGAACCAGCCACCAGCCCATAAACCCAGGGCCGAACTGCGGGGACCCGTGGCCCCTGGGGCTTGAAACCACATGTTCTCAGGAACTGTGATCTCGGACATTTGGAAAAGTGTGTGTTCTTCGCATTAGACGATTCCTGATCAACACGCCAGAGACCTTGTCGTCAAAAGGATCGGAGGAGCGCGTCATCATCACCTCATGTGTGATTTCACAGTATCCGAAAGAATACACGAATTGAATAAATTTTAGAAAATACCAGTAACCGAGACGTCATGATGCGAAAAGCGTTGTGCACACTTACGCGAAAGGGGATAACACAGATGATTTGACAAGAGTAAGCTGATCTTCCCATATTTTTAAGCATTTGTTCCTTCACTCATTTGCCAATAAATGTTTATTGAGCACCTACTATATGCCAGGCACTGTCCTAGATCCTGGGGAATACAGCAGCAAAAACACAAACGGATGAACAAAACCCTTACTGCTGTGTAGCTGGCATTCATCTTGTTAACGAACTGGCTGTAAGATGTTCCACCATGGGGTTGTGACATGATTCACTGAACCAATCCCCTACCGTTGGGCACGTAGGTTGCTTCTAAATGTTTGAGGAGATGAATATCCTTTTATAGCTGATTCTTTAGGCAATATTATGATTGCATTTTTATTAGAGTATTTTAATTATGATCGACTTATTGTTTTATTTTATTTTAAAAATTTTTTAATGTTTATCTTTGAGAAACAGAGACAGAGCACAAGTGGGGGAGGGGCTTAGAGAGAGGGAGACACAGAATCGGAAGCAGGCTGCAGGCTCCGAGCTGTCAGCACAGAGCCCGACAAGGGGCTCGAACTTACTGACTGCAAGATCGTGACCTGAGCTGAAATCGGACGCTTAACCGACTGAGCCACCCTCAGCCACCAGGCGCCCCTTCCTCCCAATTTTCTTTAAACGTCCTTGCCACTTCTCTGTGCAGCCTTCTGACTTGTACCACACAGGACGCGGGCCCAGTAGCCGTCACGGGCACAAGGAACTGGAAAACTTGGGGGCATGTGTCCTTCTTCTGGGACATTACCATTTTCTCCAAGCCGGCTTGTTTTGAAGGGACATTTGGCATCAGCCTCATAAACGGGGAATCAGCATCGGTTGTCACAAAGTAAAAGCCACTATGAAAACTAGCCGCCACTTTTTCCTGCCACGTCTCTGGCCTGCCTGCCTCCTTTGGGTTAAAAAGGAAGAGGAGTGGGTGTCAGGGAGGTGTGAGAGGCGGAGTGGCACCCCACTGAGACGCTCCCCTCCGCAGCGACTCAGGGACCAAACAGGCGTTTAAAGGGGGGCTCAGCGGGTTGAGCGTCCAGCTTTTGATTTCAGCTCAGGTGCTGATTTCACAGTTGGCTTGGGATTCTCTCTCTCCTCTCTCTCTGCCCCTCCCCTGCTCGTGTGCACTCACGTGCTCACATTCTCTCTTTCTCAAAATAAATAAATAAACTTAAACATAAAAAACTTAGGGACGCTTGGGTGTCTGGCTTTGGCTCAGGTCACGATCTCACGGTTCGTGGGTTCAAGCCCCGCATCGGGCTCTGTGATGACAGCTCAGAGCCTGGAGCCTGTTTCAGATTCTGTGTCTCCCTCTCTCTCTGCCCCTCCCCTCCTCGTGCTCTGTCTCTGTCTCTCTCTTTTCTCACTCTCTCAAAAATAAATAAACATTAAAATTTTTTAAATAAATAAAAAATTAAACACTTACAAAATAAAAGGGGAATCCGTTTCCCCTCAGGGGACAGTGTTGCTTATTCTCACGTCCAGGGTGCCGGGTAACAGCCACCCTAGGCCGGTCGATGGTGTGTGTCTCTCACTGTAAAATAAATACAAGGATGTCAGTGCTTCAAGAGGGGTCTCTTACGTGGCAGGTCCTATCCCAAGCGCTTGGCTCCTATTAACTTATTTAACACCCCCTCCACAGACCTCCAGACAGGAATGATTGTCAATCAACCCCCATTTAGCAGATGAAGAAACAGAGCCTCAGAGAGGTTAGGTGACTTGCCTGAGGTCACACAGCAAATGCAAAGCAGGAATGCGATTTGAACTCAGGCAGTGTGGCATCAAAGGCCTCAGAATCACTAAAACCATTTCTTCTTCCTGGTGACAGGAGAGCAGGAGGTCGGGGGGCCACGCAGAAGTCCTCGGGTCCCCTTTCCAACCCAAGGCCTCATAGCTGAGTGCTCTGGGCAGGTTCCTTCAGCCTCAGTGTCTCTATCTGTGAATCAGGATACTAACACCCACAGGCCTAGTGGGTGTCCCAGGGGTGAGGGGAAGGCCTCGGGGGCCCGCAGCCCCAGCAGGGAACGGAGAGAGGCTGGCCCCGGAGAAGGGCAGGGCTGGCGCACGGCCGGCTGGTGTTCTGGCTCCGAAATCGCTCGCAAAGAGCGATGCCAGGTGTGGTATGAGCAAGCCCAGTCCGCGTCAGAGCAAGAACCCCGCCTCAGGGGACCACGTGGCAGGGCCAAGGTCACCTGGACACCCGCACGCAGGCGGCTGTAGCGCAGAACCAGAAGCACGTCTCTGAGATGTCTCGAGTCTGACACGGACGCGCTCTTTTTCCTCCCGACGAACCTGCACCCCGGAGATTTAAAACACCTGCAGAGGGGCGCCTGGGCGGCTCGGTCAGTCATGACTTTGGCTCGGGGCCTGATCTCACAGTTCATGCGTTCGAGCCCCACGTCGGGCTCTCTGCTGTCGGTGTGGAGCTGCTTCGGCTCCTCTGTCCCCCTCTCTCTCTGCCCCTCCCCTGCTTGTGCTCTCTCTCAAAAATAAATAAATAAACATGAAAATAAATAAATAGATAAATGAATAAATAACAGCTCCGGAGCCCCCAGACCAAAGGAGGGCGTCAGGTCTTACAAGAACAGACAGGGCTGCATCAGGAGGCCTGGGGTCCAGCCCAGGGCCCGGCAACCACGCACTGTGTGGTCCTCAGCAAGTCCCCTTGGACCTCGGTGTTCTCAGCTGTGAAATGGGAACGCACTGGGGTCCGTGAGAGCTGGGCGCCTCCCATCTGCAGTCCCGCGGCGGCGTCTGATGTCATCCTCTGAAGGACCCAGGGAGGGGGGTGGGTCCTGAGGCACAGAGCGGTGGCTTAGTTACCCAAAGGCACACAGCCGAGAAACGGCGAGGGACCCCAGTGTGCGTGCTCCGTCGTCTCTCAAGAGCAGCTTTGGGAGGAGCGATGAGCCCTGTCCTCTGCAGTCAGGGCCCAGCTCACACCCCAGAAAGACAGGCGGCTTCTCAGCTCCCTCCGGGGCGTCCGAAGGTGCCGCCGGCCCGGTGCTGGGGGGCGAGGGACTGCGGGGGGACCCTCAGGATCCCGCTGAGATGTTACAGTAACCACGGCCAAGCGGGACATGCGGCTGCCATGGGTAAACCTCACATCAACCCTGTGTGGAAAAGATGGCCGTTCCCATTTTACAGATGAGAAAACAGAGGCCCAGCGCGCTTACGCAACTCCCTGAAGGCCCCCGTGTTTGCTCCGTACGGCTGCTGTAACGAATCACCGCACGTTGGGTGGCTGAAAACAACACAAATGTATTATAGTTCTGGAGGTCACGATTCCAAAATGAGACTTTGAGGGCTAAAAGCAAGGGGACGGCAGGGCTGTGTTTCTTCTGGAAGCTCTAGAAGAGAATCTGTTTCCTCGCCCTTTCCGGCTTCTAGAGGCCGCCTGCATTCCTCCACGCACGGCTCCTTTCCGCATCTCCAAAGTGCATCGCTCCCCCCTCTGCCTCTGTCAGGACATCTCTGACTCGCTGACCCTCCTCTTCCTCTTAGAAGGACCTTCCTGCTCACGGTGGGCCCATGCGGATAATCCAGGAGAATCTCCCTCTCTCCGGATCCCCAGCTTCAAAGCTTTTCTTGCCAAGTAAGGGATCGAACTCACTGACTGCGAGATCATGACCTGAGCCGAAGTCGGACGCTCAGCTGACTGGGCCATCAAGGCGCCCTAAAATAATTTTTTAATGTGTATCTATTTTTACAGAGAGAGAGCAGAGAAAGGGCAGAGGGAGAGGGGGAGAGAGAGAATCCCAAGCGGGCTCCGCACCGTCAACACAGAGCCCGACGTGGGGTTCGAACTCACCAACTACGAGACCATGACCGGAGCCGAAATCAAGAGTCGGAAGCTTAACCGCCTGAGCCACCCAGGCACCCCCAGAATAAATAATTTTTAATATAAGTATGTCCCAAATATTGCATGAGATATACTTACATTAAATGCTATTCACTCTTTAATCTGAAATTAAAATCTAACTGGGAAGCCTATGTTTTGATTTGCTAAATCTGGCAACCCAAAAAGCCAAATAAAAAATTAATAATAATAATAATAATAATAATATCCCAGGAAGAAAAAGAAGCACCTGCATGAGAAGATTTGACTCCAAGACTGAGATCCAGACAGGAGTCGACCAGGACTCCCTCGTGTCCCCTTTCTGGACCTCAGTTTGTCCATCTGTAAAATGGGGCTACGAGGGTCCCCAGCCCCCACAAGCAGATGCCATTGCGATCACGGAGGACAAAGTGTGTGCACAATGAGGAGAGCCGTGCCCTCCACAGGGGCCTGCCCCAGCCCCCACACCCCGGTCCCCCAGCCGGGGATTGAAGAGACTATATTCCCAGGGCCCAGCCCAGATGGGGCTTAAACTCTGGCCAGACAGGAGCCAATTTCCCCAGCTCATTATCCCAAACCAAATTAGGAGCCGCCTGGGCCGAGCCACTCGTGGCTTAATTGGGGCTCGCAGACGCCCTCGCCCTGTGGCTCCTTTCTTTGCTATTCCCCTGTCCCCAGCCAGGCCATGCCTTGAGGGAGCCAAAGGCTGCCAGGCCCTGCCACCTGGGCCCATGCAGATGCCCCAGTGTAATCAATTAGAGCCCGGCCGGGCCCGGCTCGTAATGGGGCGCCGCTGGGCAGCTGGGCCCGGCATCGATCCTGGCCCCTGGTGACCCCCAGGGAGACGAGGCAGCCAAGACGGCCACGCAGATGGCCGTCTCCAGGGCCCTCTGTCCCCACCCCCACCCAGGGCTGGCCGATGCACCTAATGGTCCCCAGATGAGCCTGGAGCCCGGACTTCGGTGTTTGGTGCCCCCAAAAGAGGCAGAAGTATTTAGGAAAGACTGCACTGCTGAGGTCCAAGGGCCCCCTTGACGGAAGCATCTTTCATCTCTTCAAAACCCCCCCATGCCCCCCCCCGGGGCCCCTCTTCTGACCAGGCCCCCCAGGGAGCCTCTCCTAAGGCAGCAGGGCAAGGCGGGGCCAGGGGCTTTCTTTGAAGAATCTTCGGGGTCGGGGGGCTGCTCCCTTCCCCATCACAAAGAGTCCGGGGTGGAGGGGGACAGGGAGGGGCCGGTGGCAGGCACAGGATTCCCATCTGGGGATCATGAGGAGGCCTGCACCTGCAGGGGGGGGCGAGATCCCCACGCGGCCATCAGTGCTGTCTGCGTCCCCCACCTAACGCCCGTCGCGCCAGGAAGCAGGGATGGAGGCTTTGGGACAGAGAGGGGGTGGCATGGAGGACATGCTGCTGGAGACTCGGGGAAGTGACAGGGGCCTCCTGCGTGCGCGCACGGCTGGGGTATCAGGCGGTGTGTGTGCAACGGGGTGGGGGTCAAGGGTGCATTGCCTGAGAGCAGGGTTTCTCTGGGTCTGGATGACTGGATCTATCCCCTGTGCGGAGCACACAGCAGGTGCTAGGAACTATTTGTAGTGTGGGTGTAGTGTAGAATCTGTGTTTCTGAGCTCCTGTGAGGGGGTGCATACGTGAGAGAGAGAGAGAGAGAGAGAGAGAGAGAGGCATTTCGTCTTCCCTAAGAGGAGGGTGTAAGTCTGAGAAAGGCTCGGCCACCTGCTAGACCTGCTAGAGGAGTTTCCCAGCCTCGGTCCTGGTGAGGCACGAATTTAGGGAAAAATGATGTCATAAGAATAAACTAAACACAACTTAGAGTGATATCACCCCCCCCCCAAGATAGATGCCTGAGGCTGAGCCTCTACCACGTACCTCCTCGTGTTCTCACGGCCTGTGGGGCAGGTACTGACAAGAGCCCATTTTACAGATGAGCAGAGCGAGGCTGGGGTCGGGGCTGAGCTGGTGAGTGGAGATGCTGGGACCGGATAAAACCCAGGCTTTCAGGAGAAGGCTGCCCTGTGGACAGAAAGACACGGGTTTCCTGTGGGGCTGGTGCCCTTTGGGGCTTCATTTTACATGCCAGGTGCCGAGCGCAACAATGTTTGTCGAATCAAACGGAAGACAAGTCCAGCAGGCTTGAAGTCTGACACCTGCTACCACCAGCCATGTGACCTTGGGCAACTTCCTTACCCTCTCTGGTCCTGGTTTCCCTGTCAGCACCCCTGCCCCCAACAGCTTAGATCTCAGAGAGGAACAGAGATCTCTGTCCTGATAGAGGACTCCCCTGCTCCCCCAGTAACCTGTGAGAGGTCTGCCCAGCTGCCGCGGACCCTCCTTGCCCGACGGAGAGCTCATTCCCTCCCAAAGCATCAGATTGCACTGTTGGCCACTTGAACCGCACAGGACAGGTGCGTGGACTGCGTCTGAGACTTGCCTCTCCTCATACAGCCGTGTTACTTATCTAGCTGGGCCTCAGTATTCCCATCTGCAAAAGGGGGTTATCCACCTCACAGGATTTTTGATGATTTAGGGAAACAGAGCTGCACCTTTGAAGCTGCCCTTGATGCTATTTGAGCCGCTCCGAAGCCCCCCGTCCCCCGCTGTCTCCACCAAGAGAGGAAGCTTTGGAACCAGGGAAGGGTGACACAGAGAGGAGTTACTGTCATCAAACCCATGACCCTTGTCACCTCCACTCATTAGTCCTCAAGCAAGAATGATCTCACCCACCTTACAGATGAGGAAACTGAGGCCCAGAAAGAGGAAGACGTTTGGTGAGTTCCCCGCATGTCACTTCCTGGGCCTCGAGGCAGCTGTCAGCCTGGGGGTCTGGTCCTGCACCGTGTCAGCCCCCTCCTTGGGTCTGAGGCTGGGCTGGGGGGGGCAGAGAAAGGAGGGCAGGGGTCGAAGCCCCCCCCGGGGCCCCGCCAAGGCCGCGGTGCCGGGCCAGCGGGCTGCGGTCCAGCCGCCAGGCGCAGGCTGGCTAATTGCCGACGCGCGGCCGCTGCCCTGGACGGTGACACGGGCCCCTGACAGACGTGATTTATGAGGGCCCTCGGCAAAGCGGAACCCACTCGATTGCCTATTACCTCACTTAGCAGACACCTTGTCACCGCCCGAGAGCCGGGTGTTAAAAATACAAACCAGGCAGCCGGCAGGCCCGGAGCGCTTGGGCCCTCCACTTGCTCCAAGCCGGAGACTGCCCTCCCCTCCCCGTCGGGCTGGCCGGCCTGCTGATGGCCAGGACCAGCCTCCCGGGCCGGGTGTGAGGTGTTGGTGGCCCCAGGCCCCAGCCTCTGGGCTGCGGAGCACGGACACGGCCCCGACATCCCGACCAGCCCACGGCCAGCGCCCACAACAGAGATGGGGACGACCGAGGCCCAGTGAGGGGTTGCTACTTGTACAAGGCAATGGCAAGGTCAAGGCCTGGCTCTCAGAAGTGCCAGGGTCCCCACCCTCTTTGCCCCCGTCTGACTCCACCCCACCCCACTGGTTTGCTTGCTGCAGACCCACTGTGCTTGCCCAGCCTCCCCACCCCTGCCCCTGCGCCTGGCACCCCGCGCCCTTCCTGGTGGGCATCCCACCGCCTTCCAGGACACCCCAACACAGATCGGGGTTCAGGTGGGCCTCCCCCGGGGCTTCCTGGCCGCAGCACACAGCGCCAGCTGCATTATTGGCAAGGCCAAGTGCACAGTGGCCCCATGAGGAGCCTTGGTCAGAGGTTCCTAAGAAGTTGAAGATGGCGATGGGAGAGCAGGAAACCAGGCGCGGGCCCTTGTGCGCCCGGGCCCTTCGGGGCCGCAGGGGGGGCCTTGCGTGTTGAGCACCTCCTGGGAGCCGGCAGGAGCCTGGGGGCCTCACTGCTTTTGCTCAGTCATCCTCGCAATAGCCTTGCATGCCAGGCCGCAACGTGCCTGAGTTAGCCTATCTCACCGGCCGGAGGGTAGGAGAGAGGCACAGGGCGGAGCCGGAGGCCTGGGGCCCGCCCAGTACTGGTCATCCTGCACAGCGGCAGAGTGTGTGTGCGGCGGGGTGTGGGTCCGTGTGTCTGTCTGTCCATGTGTGTGTGTCCTTGTGTGTGTCTCCATGTGTGTGTCTGTCTGAGTGTGTGTCTGTGTGTGCGTGTGGCCGTGTCTATGTGTCTATGTCTGTACCCTGGTGGGAGTTTTTGAACAACTGAGCACAAAAATCAAATCAAAAGCAGTGGACCCATTGAGTGAAGCCTCACCCCTGTTGGTGAAACCTCCCTCTTGCCCTTGACACGCGGGACCCAGCACCCCCTCCCGCCTCATTGGTCCACGCAGGGTCGTGGGTTGGGGTCTGGGTCATTGGTCCACGCGGGGTCGTGGGCTGGGGTCTGGGTCATTGGTCCACGCGGGGTCGTGGGCTGGGGTCTGGGTAAACTTCCGGGGCGGGGCTACTGGAGGCAGGACAGGGCTGGGCCCTGAGCCTCCTGGGTGCTGGTGTCCCAGGCTTCACCCTCAGCAGAAAGTGGCCGGGGAATGGTTCCACTCACTCCTTCCTTTACCTGATACACTCGCCGAGCCCCCCACCCCGTTGTAGAGATGGGGGCCAGGGTGGCTGCCCAACCTGGCCCCACCTTCTGGGAGCTTACAGCCCAGGGAGCAATTCCAATGGCACAGGGGACCGCCCCCCCAGAGGGGGCCACCAGCCAAGCCAAGGGGACAGCTTCCTGGAGGGGACTGTGTCTGAGCTAAGATCTGCAAAGCAAGCTGGGAGCCAGGGCAAAGGAAGGAGGGCCGAGCGAGGGACAGGGACGCACCAGCACACCAGGGCCCTGGGGGCGCCCCCCCCTTCACTCTGCCCTCTTGTCGACCCCCTCCGCAGTCCGGGCCCCGCTCCAGACTGCCAGGCAAACCTCCCCTGCTCTGGGAAGCCGCCCCCGGCGTCCCACCAAAACAAAGCAAAACGGCGTCCCAACATTTCCTGGGCTTCCCTCCAGAGGACACACCGGAGTTGACTGAGCTCGAAAGTCATGTCCCCCGGATGAGGCGCGTTTATCCGCAGCTGTCCCCCAGTGCCGACGACTGCCCCGGCTCCCAGGACCTGCTCAGTAAGTGTCTGTCGATCGAGTGAGTGTGACGGAAGACAGAAGGCACGCACCTGTTGGGATGAAAGATCCAGGAACAGCAGTCGAGAGGTTAGCGCCAGCGGGCCCGGCCCCCTCGAGGCAGGGACAACGTCCGACCTGCATGCCTCAGGTGGCCTTGATCAGGGCCACAGAGGCCCTGAGTCAAACCCTGCCTCTACCCCCTACCAGCTCTGTGACATCATGAGACTCCCCTCGCTGCTCTGGGCCCCAGCTGCCTCGCCTGTAAAATGGGTTATCGGGAGGGTGAAATGACTCAATGTAGGAAGTGGGTTTAGGAGAGCACCGGGCACATTGCAGATGCTCTCTGAATGTGGTCATCGTGCGCTTCTTACTCCCTGCCCCCACCCCCGGCACAGCGCCAGGCCGGACACTCATGTGTTCTCAATTAACGGGGATATCGCCATCATCACCATCACCGTCATCACCATCATCACCACCATCACCACCATCACCATCTTCACCACCACCATCATCACCATCACTCGGAGCTGCGTTAAGCCTGTGTTCTCGATTAACTGGTGTATCAGCATCATCATCATCATCGTCACCATCACCATCATCACTCACTCAGGAAGACGGGTCAGGCTGTTGCTGGCAGTGGGAGGGGCTCAGTGCGATGGTAACAGCCCCTGACAGTCACACAGAGCCCTAAAGTGGCCCAGGACTTACCCGGGGGCTCCTTCCCCTTCCTCTTCCTGGGGAGCGGTCCTGGGGGGAGGGGCGGCCAGAACTCTCTCTCGGCATGACCCTGGGGCTTCGGGCAGCAGGCTTGCCCTCTGCCTCCCAAGCCCTGGCTGTGTGACCTCGGGCAGGTTTTGTCCCTCTCTGAGCTCTGGGATAGAGGAGCATCTCAGCCTGCTGGGGGTGTGAGAGCGGACTCGGCTGCAGGAGCCCCTGCTCAGAGAACAGATGTGCCCTGATCACAGGCTGATCAGTCAGTGGTCCCTGGCCTCAGGGACCCATCGAAGGCCCTGCCCCAGAATAGTTCCTGCCACACCGCCATACGGGGCCCCAGCTCAAGTCCCCCAACCACCCTGGGGTTTAAAACCAACAGTAAGGGGCGCCTGGGTGGCTCAGTCGGTTGAGCGTCCGACTTTCGCTCAGGTCATGATCTCACAGTTCATGGGTTCAAGCCCCGCGTCGGGCTCTGTGCTGACAGCTCGGAGCCTGGAGCCTCCTTCCGATTCTGTGTCTCCCTCTCTCTCTGCCCCTCCCCCACTCACAATCTCTCTCTCAAAAATAAATAAAACAAAAAACATAAAAAAATAAAACCAACATTAAAAGAAGCTACAGTTGGGGCGCCTGGGTGGCCCAGTCGGTTAAGTGTCCGACTCTTGATTTCAGCTCAGATCATGATCTCACAGTTTCGTGAGTTCAAGCCCCACGTTGGGCCCTGCACTGACCCTGCAGAGCCTGCTTGGGATTCTTTCTCTCTCTCTCTCTCTCTGCCCCACCCCTGCTCACGCTCTCTCTGGTCTTGTGGGTCTTTATTCATTTATCTGTGTGATCGTCCAATAGTTACTCATTGCCTACTCGGTGTCAGGCCTGGGATGGGCACGGTGGAAAGGGAGACAAACAAGGGAACAACAGGAGTTGGGTGAGGGAAACTGGGGGTCATGGGGAAGGCATCAGGGGAGACTGCCTGCAGGAGGGGGCCCCGGGCAATCTAGAAAACACTTCCTCGTGCCTCTAAACTGAGCTCATACTAAAGGAATACCAGCCCCAAAGTTGTCCCTGCTGTCAGGGGTGGGAACGTCCAGAATTCTCCAGCGACCTGGATATCCACTCCTTCACTCATTCATTCATTCGTTCATTCACCCAGCGTCTACACAGACAGGCAGCGGTAACTCAGACCACGCCCTGCCCTCCGAGGCCCTGAATGCTGCTGCAAGGGAGACAGACATAAGAATGAACTCGTGCAAACCAGTGTCCAGGGTGGTGGAAGGCAGACACCCAACGCTAGCTGGTAGCGGAATCATCTGGAATCTTTGTAAAAAGTAGAATCCAGCACCCACATCAGGCCGCTAACTCTGTGTCTCAGGTCAGAGCAGGGAATCCGTGTTCTCAGACCCCCCGGAGGTTGGAGGTGACCCAGGCTGGCACCCACCTGCCAAATGTCATTTCTGACTCCCACCAGGAGTGCTGAGCCCCGAGGGATTGGGCAGAATGAGGTGGCGGCCAGGATCCTGCCGACTTCGGTCTTATTTTAGCCTGTGTGTCCCCCAGAGGCCCAATGGAAGGAGGCTGGGTATTTTGGGTCTGGAGGGAGGGTCAGGCTGCCCCTAGCCAGCCCTGTGGGAGGAGAAACCAGGTGCTGAAGCCTAACACTGCCCACCACCCATCCTGGAGAAGGCGGTTCCCGTGCGGGGGCTTTGCCGTCAAGGGAGGGGCAGGGGGCTCCCTTGTGGCCGCATCGGGCCTGTCATCTGCGCGGCTCCGAATACCTTGAGGTTCTGATTGCAAGAGAATGGTGATGTTACGCGCATTATCCCCATTTCTCAGATGCAGAAACTAAGGTCTGGAGATGTCGAGGCCAGTGTCGCAGCCTGACCCGATCCGAGTCCTCGTGACAACAGACTCGATGCTTGCCGAAAAGGCAGCTGCGGCGCAGACCGAGGGCCAGGCCGAGCTGATGGTTCGTAATGTTAGGAACAGCAGGCAGCTTGCTCCGTCTCACTCGAAGCCCTGGATGCGTGTTCCTACCGGCTCATCTTCACCCCCGTGACCACCTACAAAGCAGGTGCTCGGAGTATGCCCATTTGATAGAGAGACAAAGCCACCAGCCCATCTGGAGGTGCTGCCGGAAGGACCACGGAGCCCCGGGTCCCCAGGGAGCATCTTTTGTCCCCAGAACCACCTCTCCACCCCTCCCTACTGCCCGCTCTGCTGGGAGCCCTGAGGCCGGGACCTCTGAGGGGCTCAGTCTACTACTAACCAGGAGGAAGCAGAAAGCGAAGCCAGAAGCCTGGGTTCAAATCCCAGCCCTCCTCTGGCCCAGCCGTGGCTCCTTAGAACAACCACTGGCCTTTCTGAGCCTCAGCTTCCCCTTCTGAGAAGTGGGAGCCCGTCTCCCCATCCGCTCTGCCTCCCAGCATGGAGGGTCGGGTCACGTAGGCCAGAATATGTTTCCCTGCCTGCAGATGAGGAAACTGAGGCCCAGAGGGGCTGGGAGAGGCCCAAGCCCCTCCCACCCAGGAAGGGGCCAAATGCGCCCACTGTCAGAACGACACGGGGGAGCAGAGGAGCACTGAGGGGCCGGTGGCCATGTCTGAGGTTTCTCTGACTCCCAGGCTGGCCGTCCTTAACCACAGACGCGAGGGAAACGCAGGTGCTGCGGTTGAGCCCAGACAGACTCCTACTGGCCAGCTGGGTGACCCTGGGCTCACTGCTAAACCTTTCTGAACTCTCTTTTGTCATCCTCAAAATGGGGACAAGCACAGCAGGGTTTTCATGGGAATCCAACGAGGCGGGGAGTGTGAGGTTGCCTTTGTTCAGGTGCAGCCTCGGGACTCAGAACGCGGAAAGTCGGCGGGAAGGGAAGGGGATCGCCCGGGACCGCAGGGCGCTCACACAGCAGCCAAGCAGAGAGCTTCCCACGACCCCTACCTCGCCCCCGGGCCTGTGGAAGGTTAGGGCCCTGCCAAGGCTGGGGGCTTGGGGGACGGGGACCGGGGAAGGGCTCACGGAAGCAGGGGCGTCTGTGATCGCCGGAGCGGCCCAGAGGCTGGACAGCATGAGCACGGATGGAGAATGGCGGGCCATTTAAACGGCTGGCCCTGAGGACGCGGGAAGGTCTGCAGGGAGAGATGCGGGTGTGCTTGCACGTGTGCGTGAAAGCCAGTGTGTTTTCTTGGCCACAGAATCCCCCATTAACGTTCCAGTATTTGTTTGCTCAGTTCCGGCTCTCCTGACCCCCCCCCCCCGCCTCGCTGCACCCTGTTTGCCAGTCTGCTCTCTCCCCCTCTCCCGGGGGCGCCATGGGTCACCGAAACCAAAACAAGCCCGAGCTCTGATCATTAAACCAGATGGCCAGGCCCCCTCCCGCCTGGGCCCCCTCCTGGGTCAGCATGAGCAATGGAGCTGCTCGGAAGGCCCCACTTGGGCCGCATCAGCCCGTGGGGGGCCGCGGGTCCCGGGGGGACAGGGCCAGACCAGGGGAAACCCAATCCCTGACACATGGAGATCATTTGCAGAAGGAACAAAATCCGTGACCAGCTCCAAATGGGCACAGAGGGGAAGGGGGTGTCTGGCCAGGGAGTGCTCGGGGCCAATGGGAAAGAGAACTGAGGCCGACTCTGGAGCAGTCGCGGACCAGGCTCTAGCGCCGGCTCAGTGGCTCCTAGGATGGGAGACCCGGGGAAGGCTCCCACCCTCCCTGGGCCTCTGTACCCTGTTCTCGAAAATGGCAGGGACTGAAAGAGACCATTCCCAGCACACAGCCGTGCGTCAGCAAGCAGGGTCGATGTACAGGTGAGAAAACTGAGGCCCAGAGAGGTTGTGTGACTCACCAAAGGGCACACAGCAAGTCAGTGCGAGAGCTGGGCTAGAATGGGGCACCTGGGCGGCTCCGTCAGTTTAGCATCTGACTTCAGCTCAGGTTATGATCTTGCGGTTCATGAGTTCAAGCCCCGCATCAGGCTCTGGGCAGACGGCTCAGGGCCTGGAGCCACAGGGAGGGGTCCAAGACAGCTGGCCATCCTTCGCCAAACTAGGCACACAGTGGCCTTTTTCTCCCCTAATCTCCCCTTCTTCCCCTCTTTCCGGGAATCTAAGAACCCCCAGCCTATCCCCCACCTGTAACTGTATACCACACAATACACCCCTTTAAAGTATCAATTCCAGGAGGGCGACACATGATTAATTTTTTCAATGGTGTAAGATACGTGTAACAAAGTTTGCTGCTGTAAACGTCTTCACTGGACAATTCAGTTGCGTTAAGTACGTTTACAACATCTAATGTGTGAATCCATCACCCCTAAGTTTTGTCTACTTGCAAAACTTTCTCATCAATCCAAAGCAATCGGGCGCCTATTAAGCAGTGACTGCCCCTCCCGCTCCCCACCCAGCCCCTGTTAACCTCTGCTCTCCTTTCTGTCTCGACGAATTTGCCCATATTATGGGCATGTTGGATAAGTGGAGTCACAGTATTTGTCTTTTGGGGTCTGGTTTCTCTCACTTCACATTATGTTTTTAAGGCTCACCCATGTTGTAGCATGGGTCAGTACTTCATTCTCTTTTTTTCTTATTTTGAGAGAGAGAGAGGCGGAGAGAGCGGGGAAGGGGCAGAGAGAGAGAGTGAGAGAGAGAGAGAGAGAGAGAGAGAATCTAAGCAGGCTCCATTCTCAGCACAGAGCCCGGGGCCGGGCTGGATCCCACGACCCTGGGATCACATAGCCGAATCACGAGTGAGACCCTCAGCCAACCGAGCCACCCAGGCGCCCCAGTACTTTATTCCTTTTTGGCGCTGAATAATATTCCGTTGCGTGGATAGACCACATTTTTTTATCCCCGGTCATCTGATGGGACACCTGGGCTATTTCTGCCTTTTTCCGACTTTCATCGGAATTTGTGACTAGCGCGGCTATAAACGGGGCCCTGCTGACAACCTCTTTGGGCGTCTACCTGAGAGTGGAATTGCTGGGTCATAGGGGAACTCTAAGCTTTTCGAGAAACCGCCTAACTGGGCCTGCACCAGGAATCCGCAGCCCTCTGGCTCAGGGCCCAGAGCGGGCCCTGGGGCCCAGCTCTCGTCACCTCTCACTTGGACCTTCCCAGGAGACCCGACACCACGCCCTGCCTCTGCCTCAGCCCCTCGAACCTGGGGAGATATCACCAAATCTTTGGAACCCTTGCATGGCCCCCCAGTGCTCTCTCTGGATACAGTCCTCCCGCATAGCGCCCTCCATGAGGCCTTCCGGGACACTGGGCTGGGTGGGCGTCCCCCTGAGGTGCCACTGCCGCCTCTGCCTGCCCACCACGCCACTTACGTGGTGTGCTGGGCTTTCCTCTAACTCACCTGTCCCCCTACTTGGCACAGAGCTCCTCAAGGTTAGAGGCTGTGTCTAATTTATGACATCTCGCAGTCCTCAAGATAGGAGGTGCTCAAAAACTAGGTGCATTTCATAGATGAAGGAACTGGGGCTCAGAGAAGGCGCTGACAGTCCTGAGGACACAGAGCTGGTAGGTGAGGGTGAACTGACTCAGGGCTAATTCAAGAAGACTGTGGGCGTCAAGAGCCTGGCACAGAGCTGGTGTTTAAGACATACTAAGTGCCATTTTCCTGCCTCCTCTCACCTTGGGGAGGCTCTCCCTGCCTGGCTCCGGCTCCAGCACTACCTCTGACTTGCTGTGTGACTTCAGGCAAGGCTGCTGCCCTTTCTGGGCCTCGGTTTCCCATCTGGGCTCTGGGGGGCTGGAATTCGAGCCTTCTCTGGCCACCACCACCCCCAAGCAGTTTCCTAACCGATTAGCGGGCCCCTCGGCTGGCCCTCCTGCCCACAGGTAATTAGAAGAACGCATCGGGGGGGGCGGGGGCAGAGGGAAGCCTCAGCAGGCGGCTCCTTCCTCTGAAAGGGGCCCCTCGATGCTGGCCGCCCAGCCCCCGCTGCGGGAACAAAAGGCCTTGTGGACGTTCAAAGCGAGGCACTGGGCGGGAGGCCAGCGTGGGCGGCCGCAGAGATGGCCACGGGGCTCGTGGCCGGGATGGCCGGCGACTGGAAGCTGTCCCCATCCATCAGTCAGCGGTGACAGCTCCCGGGGCCCCGAGGCCCCCCGCAGCCCAGCCAGCTGACCGGCCCGGCTGCAGCAGACCCTCCCTCCCCCGCCTGGTGGCTCCAGCCTGATGACCTGAATAATGGAGCCGCCCAGAGCATCCGGCCGCAGCAACAGACACATCTCTGATCCCTGCCTCCCATACTCTGCCACCGAGCTTACCTTCTGAGCCACATCCCTGGCCACCGGCCCCCACCGCCGAAAGGCTGATGTGGCACACGTCACCCTCACCTTGATGGGGTGGTGGAGCCTGGGCCAGGGTGGCTGGGACCCTGCAAGTCCAGGAGATGACAGGAGCTTGGCCTTGTTTGCTACCAGGGCTGTGTGACCCTGGGCAGGTCTTGGTCCCTCTCTGGGCCTCTGTTTCCCCTTTTGTGAAATGCAGGTGGCCTATCTGATCTCTGATATGTGACATCTGTTATACTCAAGTGTCCGTGAAGACAAGTGAAGGCCATGGTGACATTAGCCAGGCAGATCTGGTTAGGGTTAGGGTTGGGGTTAGGGTTAGGGTAGGGCTAGGGATGCCATTGGATTAGGAGGAAGGGGAGGGGTTAGGGTTAGGGGTTAGGGATTAGTGTTTGTGTTAGGGTTTGGGATGCCGTTACTAGGGTTAGGGTTAGGGTTAGGGTTAGGGTTAGGGATAGGGATAGGGTTTGGGTTCGGGGTAAGTGTTGGGGGCAGGGTTAGGGCTAGGGTTAGGGATAGGGTGTTGGGTTAGAGGCAGTGTTAGGGATGCCATTGCTAGGTTCTAATGTAATGAAATGAAAATCAAGGTTCTACTCGATGGATCTGACACACATAAACCATCACCCAAATGACTAGTTAATTATTGGTGCAGGGAGTGTTTGGAATGTAAAAAGAATAAAGCGTCCGCAAAGCGTCCTGAGAGGCAACATGTGAGTCACGGCTGGAAGAGCATTCTCAGTCGAAAGAACGGCAGATGCGAATGCTCAGCGTTAGTCCATCTCTGGGGGTGTTGGTGGGACACAATCGCGTCCTCTGTGGATGGAGCGGGTACATTGGAGGAAGACGGACGAGGCAGAGCAGGCAGTGGTCACACTCAGTGGTCTTGTCTTCCCCCTGGTGACCTTGGGCACGCTGCTTGTCTTCTCTCTGGTCTCCACGCGGATGCCTGTCGCTGGAAATCGAAGCAGGGCTCTGCCTCGTGGCGTGTGAAGCTGATCGGAGGCTGTCGGCCGCAGGGCTTGCAACACACCTGGATGACGTAAGCGCTCAGGTCCTGGGAGCTGTTTGTTTTCCTCATCATCGTCGTCATTCTGAGGCACCCTTGAGCGGCCTGACAGATACTATTGGCTTTCTGTCACCAGGTGGCTTTCTTTCCTAAAGGAACACTGGGGCCGAGGGTGTCGACTGGTCCAAGAAAGCTCCTACGGCCTGGGTGGTAATAGAAAAAAAAAACTGGAAACAACATAAGTGTCCATCACCGGGAGGATGATTCAATGAGTAGTGACATATTCGTACCGCGGAATAGTCTATCACGGTGACAGCGTGTCAGCGGGAGCGTCATGTATCAACAAGGATCAGTCTCACACGAGCACGTCGAGCCAAAAACGCCATCACGGAATATACATATGGGATGCTTGCCTTTACAGGAAGTTTTAAAACATGCCAAGCCGTGCCACGTACCGTTTGCGAGTACACACGTAAGGTGGTTCAAAGTCAAGCGTGGGGAATCACGTATCCAACTCAGGAGCATCCATTCTCCTGGGGACCGAACACCCCAGTGCCCACTTGCTTCTTCTCTACTTTATTCTTATCGCTCTCTGACATTCTCTCGTTTGACCTCGTTTGTCCCTGGTCTTCCTTCTGTTAGAATGGAAGGTCCGTGAGGTCAGGAGCCTTGGCCTGATTGGCTCTGTGCTGTATCCCCTGTGGCTAGAAAAGCATCTGGAATATAGCGAGCTCTCAACAAATATGTACCGAACAGCGGTGCCTGAGTGGCTCAGTCCTTTGGGTGTCCGACTTCGGCTCCAGTCATGATCTCGCGGTTTGTGGGTTCGAGCTCCACGTCGGGCTCTGCGCTGACAGCTCGGAGTCTGGAACCTGCTTTGGATTCTGCATCTCCCTCACTCTCTGCCCCTCCCCCGCTCCTGCTCTGAGTCTCAAAAGTAAATAAACATTAAAAATTTTTTAAAAACTATGTGTTGAATGGAAGGAAGGGGGCAGGAGGGAGAAACTAGCGTTGCAGAGAGACACACAGAAGGACACACCACAGAGCCCCTGGTGACACCACAGGGGTGGCCCAGAGCAGGGAGAAGGGCCACTCCCTGTCTCACCTCTGCACTCCCAGAGCCTGTGGCCCTAACCTGTGGCTCTATCCTCCCCCCACCCCAGCACCCAACAGCTCTGGGAGCTGGAAGCAAAACGTGTAGCCCAAGGGCACCCCTGGAGTCGGAAGGTGGGGTCCTCGAGGGCCACAGGGACTCTTCCTGTCTGGTATCAAAGAGATTTGTCATCTGAGTCAAGGTCGCCCAAGAAACACGAATGCATCTGCTTCCCCCCGTTGCCAGTCCCCATCTCTCCTGGACGCTGCAACAGCCTTCCTGTGACCTCCCTGACACCCCCAGACCCCTGATCATAGCTGAGCAGGCCCATCTCCTGGCCCCGCCTCCACGGCCCCCACAGCCCTCAGGACACAGTCTTTGCCACGGCCAGAGACCTGGCCTGCTGCTCCCCACCACCCCTGCTCCACCTCTTCCTCAGAGGCCCCCTCGCCCTCTCCCCACTCTGAGACTTTCCACACCTTCTCTTCCCCCCCCCCTCCCAACTCCCAGCCACCAACCCTGGAAGGCTCTTCCTTGCCCTTCAGCAACTCAGCTTACATGCTCCCCACCACCACTGCCACCAGGAAGCCTTCCTGGCCTTCTCCGTCTGCCCCAGCGCCCTGGTCTTTCAGAGACAAAGGCTGTTGCCTTTCAGAGCATGAGCTGCAGGAGGGCAATTTGTATCTGCATCCCAGTGCTTGGCTCAGGGCAGGCACAGGTTAAATACTTGAGTGAGTGAGTGAGTGAGTGAGTGAATGAATGAATGAGTGAACCATCCCTGTCACACCTGGATTCGTCCAAGGATCCTCTGGAAGATCTAGACACAGATATTCCAAACCATCTGGACCCCCCCCCCGCCGGGGGTCTGCACGGCCCCCACCCCCTCCTGCAAGGAGTGAAGAAGTAGAGAGTTTATGGCCTGTTCCGGGCACTTGTCCGACCCCACCTGTGCTTCCCCTGACCAGGAAAGTGAGTGTGATAAAGCTGATAAAACCGCATTAGAATTCCCCTCGGCCGATTTCCCTGCAGGGGAGTGGCGGGGCCCTAAATCTCCACGGGCATGAAATACAGCCCGGGGGTGGTGCCAGCGCTGCCAAGAGGAATCGGGCAGGACCAGACAGCAGGCCCATCAATTGCCCCGGAGCCGCCGTCCCAGAGGGCTGAGCCCAGAGGAGGCTCCCACAGGGGGCCGGTTGATCAGGAGGAGGAGAAGGCCTGAGGGGCATGAGTGACCAGGACGGGCTGGGCCTGGGGACCTTGCTCCTGCAGGTACAGATGTGCCCAGAAAGTGGGGGCGTGGGAGAGGGATCACTAAGCCCACCAAGCCTTCAGCTCCCCGAAGCTCTTTTAATTAACCCCTCTACCAACCCCGGGATGAAGGTGCATTCGTGCCCCTGCTTCCAGGGGGGGAAAGTGAGGTTCAGAGAGGTTCTATAACATGCCTGATGTCACACGGCTCATTCAAGCCCCCAGGGGAGGGCTGAGAAGAGGCCTGAGGATTTCAGGGGTGCACGAAGGGAATGTCTAAAGAGGGTCTTAGTCTTTCTCGAGTCCTTTGTGTCCTTACAGCTTCCTGTCTTCGGTGGCTCCCAGGCCCTCCAATGGCCCTTCACAACAAAGGGGGTGCAGACCTCCCGAGATCTCAGAGAAGAGGAAGAGCAATCAAGTTGGCCGTGTCCTCCTGGGATTTTATTTTCACGGTGTTCCTGCTGGTGGTCACTCGTGCGGGTTTCCCATTATTTTCAGCAATGTGAACCGTCCTTTAAAAATGTATATTTGTGGGGACACCTCGGTGGCGCAGGTGGTTGAGCATCCGACTTCGGCTCAGGTCATGATCTCATGGTCCGTGGGTTCGAGCCCCGCATTGGGCTCTGTGCTGACAGCTCGGAGCCTGGAGCTGCTTTGGATTCTGTGTCTCCCTCTCTCTCTGCCCCTCCCCTGCTCACTTTCTCTCTCTCTCTCTCCCCCTCTTAAAAATAAATAAACATTAATAATTGTTTTAATATATTTGTGGGGGCACCTAGGTGGCTCAGGTCATGATACCAGGGTCATGGGATTGAGCCCCACACTGGGCTCCATGCAGAGCACGGAGCCTACTTGAGATTCTCCTCTCTCTCTCTCTCTCTCTGCCCCTCTTCCCTCCTCATGCTCCCTTTCTCTCTCTAAAAAAAAATATTAAAAAAAATTTGTGTGCGTAAAGTGAGCCAACTTACAGAAAAACGTGAAGCAGACCACAGAGGGGGCACTGAATTATGCCCAAGTCCCACAGCACTCACCTACTGCCCTGCCGCGTCGGCTGTCACATGTGGTCACGACCCCTCCATGGGTGAAGCCCAGAGGGCAGGCAACGTTTGCCGGCTTAATTTATGGGTTTATCCCCAAGTGGCCTAGAGCAGTGCTCGGCACATGATAAGCGCCCAGCAAATATCTGTGAAAGAGCGGTGGCGGCAGGACAGGGATGGGGTGTCACAAACTCGCGCAGCCGCTCCACGTCCTGCTTCCGCAGTTCAAAAACCCGGTGACCCCAAAGTTCTCATGCTTTCTAAGATTCGATGAGCCTTGACTGCAGACTCCAGGGTGCTTAGACCCCGGGATTCTCTGCTCTGTGGCTCTCCGATGCCAATGTTCTCTGTTCCTCGGGCTGTCGGTGGCTCAGGTGTGACAGGCGGTCACTCTCGGAGTCCAAGAATATGGCTGTCTAGGGAAGCAGGTGGTCCTGCCGATGTTGAGGGAGAGGAGAGAGGAGAGAGGGAGAAGGGGAGGGGGAGGGGGAGGGGCGGGGGAGAGAGGGGAGGGGGGAGGCAGAGGAAGAGAGAGGTGAGCAGAGATCCAGAGGAGACAGAGGCCCCACGTCCACACACAGCCTGGTCGCTCAGGACGCCTCCTCCCCACGGTCCTTCACCAGGGCCAGGGCACAGGCTGCCCCCGTGTCCACCCCATGCCCCAGAGGTCACCTGGGCAGCGGACCCTCCGTCGCCTTCCATGGGCATGGAGTGACGTGGCTGAGCCCTGGAAGGATGAACTTGCTGAGGGAAGACTAGAGGGAGGTTCTCCAAGCACACAGGCCAGAGGAGGGCTGTATGCCTGTCTCCCGAATCTGGGTACTTCTGAGAGACGTGTTGGCCGAGCCCTTCCGCTGTGCCAGACACACTGAGGGACCATGCATACATTCTCCCGTGTGATGCACACAGCAGCCCAGTGAGGTAGGGATGCTTGTCCCATTCTAAAGAAAAGAGAACTGAGGCACAGCAAGATTGCATATTTTGGCCGGGTAGAGAAAAAAGAGCCTTAATAAAAATTGCATGAATGGGTGGGTAGATGGATGAATGGAAGAAAGGATGGGTGGATAGATGACAAGGTAGGTAGATGGATGGACCAGTGGACAGATGGGCAGATGGACAAATGGATAGATGGATGGATGGACATGTGAAGGGGTGGATGGATGGGTGGATGGATGGTTGGATACACAGGTGAATGGTGGGTGGACAGGTACACAGGTAGATGGGTAGATAGATGGACCGGTGAAAGGATGGTGGATGGATGGATGGATGGATGGATGGATAGATGGATGGACGGATGGATGGGTGGATGGATGGACGGATGGATGGATGGATGGATGGATGGGTGGATAGACAGGTCCACAGATGGTGAATGGTTGGACAGGCAGATGGATGGATGATACATGGATAGATGGTTAGATGAACAAGTGAACAGGTGGACAGAGGGACGGATGGATGGATGGATGGGGGATGGGTGGACAGAAGGGAAGGAGAGAGAATAACAGTTTAAGAGATGACTACATGGCAAATAGCCCATGCTAGTAAAGGGGGCCTCTCCTCTCCCCCAAAGTCATCCCAATTCTGTTCCAGACATGTCCCTATAACTTAATATCAAGATAATGACCACAAGAAAGAACCACAAGGAGGTAAGAACAAAGCTTCAAATACTGGTGGCTCCTGCCAGGCAGGATGAAACCAGCCCTGGGGACATAAAGAGCAAACCTTGAGCAAAGTCTGAAGCGGGAGCCTGGTTGACCTTGGCACATTTAGAGAGCACAGCTGAGCGCAATGGGGCTGCGGCCTCGTGAGAAATAAGAGGCGGAGGGCATGTGGTTGGCAGAATTTACATTTTTAAAAAAATTTTTTATGTTTATTTATTATTGAGACAGAAACAGAGCATGAGTGGGGGAGGGGCAGAGAGAGAGGGAGACACAGAATCGGAAGCAGGTTCCAGGCTCTGAGCTGTCAGCACAGAGCCTGATGTGGGGCTCAAACCCACAAACCGTGAGATCATGACCTGAGCCAAAGTCGGACGCTCAACTGACTGAGCCCCCCAGGTGCCCCAACATTTGGTTTTAAAAGCCATGGGCTCTGAGCAGGGGACTGACGTGACCACTTACACTTGGCCAGGACGGCCTCTGCCTCTGGTGGAGAAGAGAACGGAAGGAGCAGGAGGGGCGGGGCAGGGCAGACACGGTGGCGAGGGCGAGAGAGGGCAGAGGGTGGGTCTGGACACACTGGGTGGTGGAGTCGCCGGGTCTCGGAGGTGGGTGGTGCATGGAGGGTGGCCCATCGGAAGCAAGCCATGGGGGCCCCAGGCTTCCGGATCTAGGTTTTGAGATCATGGTGGGAACATATATTGAACTGGGGAAGCCCAGTTGGGGTGTTAGGCGGGGAGCTCAAGAGTGTCTCCTGTTTATGTGTTCATACAAGAATATGTGTGGAGGGCCTGCCGTGTGCCTGGCGAGGGGCTGGGCCCGCAAAGAACGTACGAACCCTCACCTCCCAGTCGCCCAGCACAGCATGTACCCGACCAGCTCACCAAATCCCCTGGGAGCGACAGGGCCAAGTGCTCTGGGGTGTCAGGTTCACCCCTCCTCCCCCCGGGACCAGCTGGCCGATGACCGATGACCGATGACCGCCTCGCCAGGGCTCCGGGGAGCAGGCGGCCTCCTCGAGTGGCCGTGTGTCCCTGGGTGCTAATCCCTCACCCTCCTCCTCCTGACAGGCGCACGCAGGACTTGTGCCGCGGTGGCCCGTGTCATCACCAGGGTCCCTGCCCTCACCTCGGAGAAAATGACTACCGGCTGGCCCTTGCTGGCTGTGTGACCTTGGGTGCGCCGCATTCCAGAAATGACCGCTCCTGCGGGCTGTCATCCTGTGGCCGCCCGGTGCATAGCATGCCAGGCTCTGAGGGGACAAAAACTAAGACCTCCAGGGGACCCCCGTCCACACCCCGCAGTCCCCTCCCCCACAGCAGACGGATCCACATGGATTTCTGGAGTTGGGGCTTCCCGGGAAACTCAAGCTCACGTATCCCAGATGCGCTCCCATGCATTCTGTCTTCACCCCATCCTCAAGGAGACCGGGGAGGAGCTAAAAGCCCATTGGATAGATGGGGAAATTGAGGCCCATGGAGGCAAAGGGTCTTGCCGGCCTGCATAGAGAGTCTGAGGCAAGCCAGGCCTCGGCTCCGCATGTCTGGCTTAGCACCCGCGTCATCTGACCAAAAGACAGGAAGAGGACCAGGTGGCCTGGAGGCTCTCGGACAGACAGAGAGGAATGATTAAGAAAGGAGATGGGTTCTAGGAGGCGACTGATGAGGACTTGAGTGTCCCCCGCCCCCTCCGAGCCCCATCCTGATCCTTCCAATTCTATCCCTTCCAAAAAGGTCCTAGGAGGAGCCAGAGCTGGAAAGATGAATCAGCCCGGGTTACACAAGGCTTTGCGTGTTGCTAAATTTAAAACGGCAACGTGAACCTCGGGAAAACACTTGGGGGAAGAACTGGGGCCAAGTAAAGAGCTGCGGACATGGCTCCAGGCCCCCGGAGGAGTGCAGCAGAGGCATGAAGTTCCCAGGTGTGACCAGAGAGGGCCTGCAGACAGCAGACTACTGCCCGCCCGCCCAAAGGGCCCTGCCCGTCTGCCCTGGTCAGGCGAGCCGCTCTCTGCTTCCTGATGGGGGAGGGGCGATCGTTCCTGATTCCAGGATGGAAGGAAAAGAGAGAGAGAGAGAGATAAGTGTCTTTAGCAGGGCTTGCAACAAATCCTAATACCTCCTGCAGAAAAAGCTAGTCAGGGGCGCCCGGGTAGCTCACTCGGTTGAGCGTCTGACTTCGGCTCAGGTCATAATCTCACCGCTCGTGGGTTCAAGCCCCGCGTCGGGCTCTGCGCTGACAGCTCAGAGCCTGGAGCCCGTTTCGGATTCTGTGTGTCCCTCTCTCTCTGCCCCTCCCCTGCTCACACTCGCTCTCTCTCTGTTTCTCAATAATAAATAAATGTTAACAACAACAAAAAAAAGCTAGTTAGATTTCCCTCCAGACCCTTCCAGACAAATGAAGGTATTAAGTGAATAAACATTGATATGAAATATTCAGAGCAAGCACAAATCTATACCTTACAAGTGTTCCTTGACTACTGGGTTGCATCTACCCATCATGGATGCTCATGTCACGTGCAACACACACAGGTGCACAAACGCAGGCATGTACATGTGCTCCAGCATATGTGCGTACAGACGTTCGCCCACATGGCCGTGCGTGGGTAGGCTGGTGTGATAAGCCCGACATAAGTGCCGGCTCAGAGAAAATTCTGGACCCAACTCGCTGCACTCACTTCCCCCCCCCCACATAGACGCATACACACTCCGTCATCGTCAGAGCTGACCCCTGTGGAGAGCTTCCTACGAGCCAAACCCCATTCTTCATAGTTATAGGCATGTTACTCATTCAATCCTCATGACAAGGCTAAGTTCTATGATCCTCCCCATTTTACAGGTAAGGTAACCGAGGCTCTGAGAGGTTAAACGGCCTGCTTGAAGTCACACATCTGGCAGCTAGCTGGCTGAGATTTGAACCCAGGCAGGCTTGCAGCAGAATCCGTGCTCTTGGGTGGAGACACAAGGGCCTTGGCACATACATGAACACACAAATACATGCACTGAAAATTGTTCTTCCCACTTGTGGGATGGTCTCACACACACACACACACACACACACACACACACACGCATATACACACTATGCAAGCAAATGTATGAGATTAAGAGGAAAAAAGATCCTAAGTTGTGTGGGCCACAGGGCCTTTGCACCACATTCACTCAACCAGGAACCTGGAAAAGGAGAGAAACACAGAGGCATAGTGAGGAATGAGGGGCAAGTACTTTTAGAGGCAGGATCAGGATCAGGATTGGAAAGGACATTACAAAGTCAGGGACAAAGTGCAAGAGCAAACATTTGTGTTCTTCCTCCACCCATAAGACACTCCAGCTTCTAGCCCGGCAAACTCAGGCCCGGCGTGCATGGTCTGCCCCCCTGAGATGGGGCAACCCTCAGCCTCCAGATCCTTCCACCCCCTTCCACTCACGCACGACAGGGGTGTCCAGAGTCTGCCCTGTGAGCCAGGACCTGGCAGCAAGGGGACTAGGAGGAAGCATGAGCAAAGTCGTCTAGGAGGCAAGAGCTTTGCCTGCAGAAATCACAGCCTGAGGCCTCAGTTTGTGCCTCCGTGTCCTCACCTGTAAAATGGACGTGATAGTAAAATCTGGGCCTCTGGGTGGTTTAGGAGGATAAAAGGAGGAAAGTCAGGTGCAGAGCTTGGCCAGGGCTGGGTTCTCGCTCACACACAAGGTTAACATTCACACTATTATTATCATCACTCTATATGTTGGCCTATGTTGCCAGTCACCAGCGGGTACCAGCCACCTGAGGGAAACCAAGGCACAGAGCAGGGAAGGGGCAGGGCAGAGTTGGGGACACTTCTCAGTCCCTTCACCACCAGGGCCCTGCAGCAGGAGCAACACAGGAGCGGAGCCCGGGAAGCTGCTTCTTGCCAGCAATACCCACGCTGGTGGTGGGAGGCTGCGGTTTCCCAGATGGGGAAACAGAGGCACGGGCCTCAAGGTCACCTGCCCAGGATGCCAGAGCCAGGTAAATGACGAGACCCCAGTCAGTTCTGACAAGTCCAAGATGTCCCACTCCAGCCAGCCCCAAGGTCCTGGCCCCTGGTCGCCTGCTTCCCCCAGGCTCCAAACTCCAGACAGTGGCATTTTCTTCCTATTGCCCAGATGGTGCCTGTCTCTTTGTCTTGAGGGTTGCTCCCTTCCCTTTTCTTTTTTTCTCCCTTTCTTTCTTTCCTCCCCCTCACCCCCAGCTCGAAGGATGAAGGAGCAGCTCCCTGAATGGCGTGTGAAAACAAAAGGGCTGCTGTCAGCCAGCCTGTGGCAATTGCACCACCCAGAGCTGGGGGATATGGAAATGAGCTGGTGTGTATGCAAATGAGGCTCCTGGGTGATTTGCATGGAGCCAGCTTGGGCGGGGCTGAGGTGGAGCAGGTGGGCCAGGCTGCTGGGAATTCTGGGCAAGCTCCCCTTGGGGGAGCTTCCCCCAGGTACCTGGCTTCACCAGGCCAGCCTCCCCTCCAGAGGTCCTCTCTGAATGCTCGAGCCTCTGCAGCCTGAGACACCTGGACAGCTGTTGGGGATTTAATCATTCCTATTTACGTACATAAAATTAATTTGCTATTTGTTACCACGTACAAACATGGCTGGCTGGATTTTTTTATTATATTTAAAGGGTAATTTTAATCTGATTTAACAAAGTTTTGCTGTGTGACGACTGAGTAAGGAAGACTACCACAGTAAGGTGCCATGGATAGAAAACATACAAGGGGCTGAAAGCCCTAGGAGCAGGTTTTGATGTGTTTTTGGGTAGTGCTATGGTGCGGGGAGTGGGGTGAGGGCGTTAGGGCACCCCAGAAGTGCCAGGGTGGGATGGATAAGGGGTAGGCAGAGGAAGGATGGGGCAGAAGGAGTAGATGAAGGGAAAAAGGAAAGGATGGCGGGGGGAGAGAGGAAGGGTGATATATGGATGGATGGATGGAATGATGGAGGATGGGTGGATGAATGGAAGAAGAGGAAGAAGTAAAAGTGAGATGGATGAGGGGAAGAGAGGAAGGATGACATATGGATGTATACTGGATGGATGGATGGATGGATGGAAAGATGATGGACAAATGGATAAATGATAGGTGGATGGGTGAATGGACCAATGGATGGATGGATAGATGATGGATGGATGGATGGATGGATGGATAGACTGATAGATGATGGGTGGATGGATGGATGAATGGATGGATGGATGGATGGATGATGGATGATGGTTGGATGGATGGCTGGATGAGTGGGTGGATGAGTGGGTGGATGGATGGAAGATGGATGGATGATGGATGGATGGATGGATAGACTGATAGATGATGGGTGGATGGATGGATGGATGGATGGATGATGGATGATGGTTGGATGGATGGATGGGTGGATGAGTGGGTGGATGAGTGGGTGGATGGATGGAAGATGGACAGATGGATGGATGGATGATGGATGGATGGATGGATGGATAGACTGATAGATGATGGGTGGATGGATGGATGGATAGATGGATGAGTGGATGGATGAGTGGGTGGATGGATGGAAGATGGACACATGGATGGATGGATAGATGATGGGTGGATGGATGGATGATGGATGGATGAGTGGATAGATGGGAGAATGAAATGATGGAAGGATAGGTGGTGAAAGGAAAGAAGGAAGGAAAAAAGGAATAAAGGAAAGAAGGAAAGGGAAAGGGGAATAGAAGGCGTGTTAGTTAGCTCAGACTGTCAGGACAAAATACCATACTGTATGGCTTAAACAACAGAAATTTATTTTCTCACTGTTCTGGAAGCTAGAAGTCTAAGATCAGGATTCCAGCTGATTCAGTTTCCAGTGAGACCTCTCTTCCTGGCTTATGGATGGCTGCCTTCTGGTCGTGTCGTTGCATGGCCATTCCTCTGTGTGTGTGCAGGGAAAGGGGTGGGAGAGCATTCTGGGATCTCTCCTTCTAAGGATCTAAACCTATTGAATCAGGGCCCCATCTTTACTACCTCATTTAACCTTAACGATTCCTCTAGAGTCCCCATCTCCAAATACCCCAGCCACACTGGGGGTTACAGCTTCAATGTATGAATTTTGGGGGGGATACAAACATTCGGTCCAAGGTAGATGGGTGGATCATGGGTGAACGCGTAGATAATGAACCTAACATCCTTCTCTTATTTCTTCATTCACTCCATAAGTCTTTCTGAAACATCTGCACCAAGGGCCAGGCTGGGCACTGGGGCCAGAACAGAGCAGGAGGCAGGCCTGGTCCCCAGCATCACAAAGTTCGCAGAATATGTAGGCTGCCCTCAGCAGGGGGCCTAGCAGAGAAGGGCCTGGCTTCAGGGTCAGACATTCTGCCTTCAGACCCAGGCTGTGCCCTTTACTGACCTTTGCCACGCACAGTGTTCGGAGGAAAGCATAGCCTCAGAGAAGGTCATGCTTCCCCCTCACCCCCGAGTCCCGCTGCCATTGCGGACTGGCTGTGCGGCCCTGGACACAGTCCCTCTCTGGGCCTCCCTTCCCTCCTCTATGACACGGGGAGCTGGACCACACCCAGCTCTGGCCAACTACTCGATTTATCTTCTTCTTGCCATGTTCCCTTTACCTCTGTGGAACTCAGCAGCAAATCTAGAAATTTTGTCAGCCCACTGCACCATTTCGCCCACCATGGTAATTCCACGATTCTGTCACAGCCATTAGCCGACGCGAACCGTAGCCACCATCATGGCGGCCATCGTCAAATATGGCCATCATCAAATATGGCCGTCATCGTGGAGAGAAGAGCTATTTAACTTTAATTCTCCACCGTCTGGGGAGAGCCAGGGGGCCCCTGTGGTGGGGTCCCAAAACAGCTCCCTCCCCACACCTCCAGTGAGCACCCTTGGGCCCACAGCCTGCACAGAGAGTTTCTCATTTAACACAGGAACTCAATCTCTCCCTGCTAGCACCCTAGAAAGGAGACCCGTTTGTATCTTCATTGTCACATCGCGAGGCTTCCATGCCCCATTTGAAAATCAATTTTCCCCAGCACTCTGCAAGGTGAGCCATCCCAGAGAGCATAGAAGCACTGGGCAGGGAGGCAGGCACCCTGAGATACAGTCCCAGCCCCACGGCAGCCCGCGCTGGGCATCCCCGTCTGGGGCTCAAAGGCCCTAGGCACACGGCCAGCAGGCCATGCATCCCGGGCGCACCATGTCCGACTCTGGGCCTCGGTTTCATTCCTGGGTCAAGGGGCCACAGATCTTTTGAAGATCAACCGAGGCAGTATCAGACAACTTCCGGTACTAACCTGGGGTAGGCTTAGGAACCCCTAGGCTGAGCACGGCCTCGTCTCTGGTCCCTAAGTTCCCATTCTGTCTGCTAGATTCTTGCTTCATCCAAAACCATTTCACTGGAGTCGGAGCAGAGAGAAAAGGTTTCTGGTGAACTCCTGAGTCCTCTCCCCACACAGTGGAGGGCGGTGGAGACAGGGAGCCTCCCCAGGGCTCAGCAGGAGAAGAGATCAATAATGATATTGCTGCTATCACGCTATTAACTAATCCAATATTGACTGGGTGTGTAAGGGCTCATTTTGGATTCAGACAACTCTGGGTCTGAACACAATCCTGCTACTTAAGGACCCCTGAGGGCTGCTTTGCCTCTGTGACCTTAGTTTTCTCATCAGTGAAATGGGCAGAGAGATCATTCCCAGTGGGGAGATGTATTGAGCAATTCCCACGGGCCCAGAGAGCTTTGCTTCGTTGGCCCTTTAGAGGTTGGTTCTCATTCTGTTATTCCCATTTCAAGATGAGGGGCCTGAGTGGTGAAATAAAAAATAACTCCTACGATGACACAGGGCAAAGCTGGAAATGGAACTTAGGTCAGTCCGACTCTGAGCCCAACTTGTTAACAACCACCTGCCAAGAAGTCCCCTGAGTCCCAGGCAAGGATGCATAGCACAGGCCTTGGAGACAGAGATCCGGAGTCTCAGGATGGGGCTCTGCTGGGCAGCTTTGGACAGGTTCCTCGACATCTCTGGGCCTCCTTGGCCCCAAGGTGCTCCTCCTGCAGGTTGGGGTGTGGGAGCTGGGCCAGTCCCTGTGGAAGTGGCCAGCTCACACTTGGCAAAGAGCAGCTTTCTTCCACCTCCATCCCTCTGCCCGCAGGTCCCGCCCCCTCCCCCGATACCCCAACCCCGTCTCCCTGGGATGCTCAATCGTTGCGCAGCAAAGCCACTGCCAAACGACGGAACAGCATTCTGCCAGCGGCGGGTGCCACTTAGCTACGGGTCACTCACGATGTGCACAGTCCTGCCCGTGCGTTAACCCGGCAGCCCACTTTCTCCCACTTTACAGAAGGTGACAGATCCTGCCACAGGGCTGGGAGGAGCCGGCCCAGGATGCGACCCAGGTGCTGGAAAGTGCCACCCACACATGCCACACGGCCTCCATGACTGGACAGCTCCTGGCATTCAGGTGACCCTCCCGCACGCGGTTACCCCCCTCCAAGAAGATGCAAACTGGCTCCTAGAGGTTTTTCCACTGAGCTCCCATTTTATGGCTTTAAAAACTGAGGCCTCAAGCTGCTCAAATATGTTTATTGAGCTCCTTTACTGCGTCAGGCCCTGGGAATCAGTGAGGCCGAAACACAGGGGAATCCTTATTTTCAAGCTCACCGAGGGAGGGAGTCGGGGCAGTTGAGGCTGTGTTGGCCTCCAGCCGGGATGAGCGGGGTTTGTGAGTGGTCAGACTCCAGCTGCCGCACGGCCCATCCCATCCCCCACCCCCGGTGTAGACGGATGCTGTGACGTTACCGCGGTTCTTCCTTTCTCTCTGCCTCTGCCCAGCCCGCTTGCCGTCAGTCCCCTGTCGGCCACGGGACAGCTGGACCATCTAGTGGCCCTGGACGTGCCCCGTGGAGACAGCTCCCCTTCTGGGTGTAATTACTGCCCGGCCTTCTCCACGGGGCTCTTCAAATGGATTTCCTGGTGATTTAAGGTCTTCTTCGTATTCTATCAATAAATGAAGTTCTCAGGCCCACACTTGGAGGCAAGCAGTCCTGAGCTTTGAGAAGGTGAAAAAAATATCCCATCGCTGAACTGCAATGTCTTGTCGAATAGGATTCTGTGACTTAACAGCTCTCTCCTCTTCGCTGCACTTGAATATTAAATGTTGTATTAATAGCTCACTCTTAATTATCCATGAGTAATGTACTACGGCTCGGAAATTAATGAAGGGAAGGACCCAAACGAGAATATTTCCCACTCCTCTGGGTGCCGCAGGGCTGATGGGAGGCAGGAGATTTGCATACGATTTGCATGAGATGCTGTGGGTTTGGTCCCTGGCCGGGGAGGGTGGAAGGAAGACATGGGGGTGGAGGGGCTGCTGTGGACCCAGCCATTTTCCAGCACTTTCCAAAGAGAGAACTCACCTGTCTCTCACTTCTTCTACCTCCCAGCTTTTGCCCTCACTGGTCCCTCTGCCAGGAATGGCTACCTAGCTATCTCTATAAGTAGAGCAAAAATGGGGTGCCCGGGGGGCTCAGTCAGTTAAGCATCTGACTTGGGCTCAGGTCTTGATCTCACGGTTTGTGAGTCCGAGCCCTGCGTTGAGCTCTGTGCTGACAGCTCAGAGCCTGGAGCCTGCTTCAGATTTTGTGTCTCCCTCTCTCTCTGCTCCTCCCCTGCTCATGCTCTGTCTCTCTCTCTCTCTCCCTTTCAAAAATAAATAAACAGTAAAATTTTTTTTAAATAATAAGTAGAACAAAAACTACCACAATAGCTACTACTTAAGGGCAATTTAACACTCAGACACATAACAAATGTCACATGTGTCAGTGTTACACACCTAACACACGTGTACAAATGCAAGTGTACATGCACACTAATTCTCTCTCTCCCTCTGCCCCTTCCCCACTCGCTTACTCTCTCTAAAAAAAAAAATTCAATTTAATTTAATTTAAAAAGTAAAGCCATATGACCTAGCCATCCCTCCCCTCGGGATAGACCCGAGAGAAATGAGAACACACGCACTGATGAAACTACATGTAAATGTTCATAGCAGCGTTATTCGTGATAGTCAAAAGGTGAAAATAGACCAAGGGTCTGTCAACTAATGATCGGCAAATAAAGTGTGGTAGCCACACAACGGGATTTAATTTGGCCGTCACAGGGCATGATACACCGATCCGCACCACGGCCTGGATGCGCCTGAAACACGTCAGCTGTGAGAAAGAAGCCAGTCGCAGAAGACCGCATCTCGTATGGCATCGTTTATACGGGATGTCCAGACTAGGCAAATCCGTAGAAACAAAGTAGATTGGAAGTTGCCAGAGGCTGGGGTGGGTGAAGGGCTTGGGGGTTAAGAGCTAAGGGTACAGGGTTTCTTTTTGAGGCGATGACAACCTTCTAGAATCCATTACGGTGAGAGATGCAAGACTCTTGAATAACCATCTTGAGAAAACCATCGAATTGTCCACTTCACAGGGGTAAACTGTATGGTGTGTGAATTACATCTCAATAAAGCAGTTACCGAAAACAAAAGACCCACATATGTATACAGGATCCCATGTAGGACTTGGCATATGCTGTTCCCACTGCAAGAACACTGTTCCACACCTTCCCTCCTCTGAACAATGGCTGGCATCCGTCTGGGGGGCTGAGAAGCAGAGCCCCCAGTAGGGCATGCGGGGTCGGCACAGAGCTGCCCGCAGGCCAGCTGTTCCCCGGACGGGCCGTACGGTCCTGGGCAGGTCCCTTTGCGGCCCTGGGCGTCTGCTGAGACCAAGCACGTGGGGTGGGTGTAAGCCGACGAAGCTGAGACCAAGACACTCAATTCAGGTTCTGACCTCAACTGGGTGCCCAGAGAGGGGTGGTGACCAGGCCACATCTTATAGTGACACTGAGGTCGGAAGGTGGCTGGGAGGCTGAGCAAAGCAGGACACAGGCAGCCGGACCCAGGTGATGCCCAGAACGGGGGGGTGACAAGGTTGGGGCCTTGCAGGAGGGGATTTGCTATTCCCATCTCCCTGCGGTGGGGACAGGGGGTCCCCAGCCCTCACAGGTGCAAGGGGGCCTTGGCCTGTGGCCAGGCTGGTGGACCCCCCGGGAGGGATGCCAGGGCGCTAGGGGTGGGAGGGGGTCCCGACAGCCACGCACCCGGACGCTGACCCACAGAGTTTCAGCAGACGCCAGCCACAGCCCTGCGGCAGCCAGTGACCTTTCAGAACACGCATCCGGTCACGTCCCTCCCCTGCTTAAAACCCTCTTACCACGGGCCGTGAGACTGTGTGCCCTGGCCCTGCCCAGAACCCTGGCCCTGTCTCCCGCTCTTGCCCTCGCTTGTGCCAAACCAGTCCCCAGGCCTTTGCCCTTGCCACCCCCTCCCCCACCACCACCAGCCTTCTCTCCTCTCCCAAACCTTAGGCCTCAGCTCAGAGGTCAGCCCCCAGCGACACCACCTCCCCCTCGACTCTGTTCTCCCCCACCTCCAGCCCGTCCTCAGCTCCGACAGCCCCAGCCGAGGACCGCAAACTGATCCTCGATTGGTCTGGATGACCTGGATTTCACAGCTTCCCTACAGAAGGTTCGGGAGAGCAGAGACTGTCTGATTTGGGGCGGATTCCTCAGGGCCGAGCACAGTTCCTGGCATACAGATGGTGCCCACTAACGACTGTCCTGGCTCCCAGGCGCAGGTGTGCCCCCGATTTGCTGGGAATGTTGCACAGATCACACCTCCTCTCTAGATGATGAGCCGAAACTTTTTAGACAGGGGGTTCTCCTTTTTGATCAAAATTGTCGGTGCCCCCCCCATATCTAAAGCAGCTGGACACGGAGCTGTTCGGGCTCAGAGTGGGGGGATTCCCTACAAAATGGTGGGGTCCCTTAGGCCCCAGGGACTGATTATGTCAACTGGGGATCCCCACACTTGGATTATCCCCCTGCTGGCTTTTCGTCTACATGGATTTTTAGTGACGTGATGTAGAGCCAGCGGGTTATAAGGCTCCACAGCCAGAACGATGCCAACCACGAACAGAGAAACACAGAGGGGTACATCTCTGCGAGGGACCCCAGCCAGACGTCAGCCGCGACCGTTCTGACGGTGGGAATAGGTGGCCGGAGCGGGGTGCCGCTCCTTCGTACTTTTATCATTTTTCAAATTCTCCACAGTGAATAGTTCTTTGTTCGTCAGAGTGAAAAGGTTACTTTATAAAAAAAATCCAAAAAACATCTGAGAATGTAGGGCTCGATAATTTCTCAGGGTTCCTCCAGGTCTGGAAAATGCTTGAGCAGGTGACAGGAGGGACTCCGGTCCCTTCCTAAAGGAAGGAAGGAGGAAAGGGAAGTGGGGGCATTTCAGAGACAATGGCAGGCTGGTGGGGGGGACATTAACACCTGTGCCTTCACTGTTCCTTTTTTTCTTTACGTTTATTTATTGATTTTGAGAGAGAGAAAGAGAGAGAGAGAGAAAGAGAGAGAGAATCCCAAGCAGGCTCTGCACTGTCAGCACAGAGCCCGATGTGATGAGATCATGACCTGTAATGAAATCATGACCTGAGCTGAGATCAAGAGTGGGACGGAGCTTAACCGACGGAGCCACCCAGGCACCCCTTTACTGTGTTTTATTTGAGGTCTCCAGACTCCTCCTCATCTTGGCTCCAGGCTTCTGGCTCATTCATTCATTCAGTCATTCACTCACTCACTCACTCTCTCCCCTAACTCAAAACTGTTTGGCATCCCTCCTCCGTCTTAAGGGTGTCATCTGTGAAATGGGGAGAGTTCCAGTATCCACTTCTAAGGTTCACTGTGAGAACTACGGATGTATTTCCTAAGGAACCTGGCACCGAATAAATTCAAAATAAATGCATTAATAGGAAGAAGACAAAAACGAGATGCATATAGCCCCACCACCAGGGACAAACCCAGACAACATTTGGGTTTGTTTCCTCCACGTGTTTTGAGAGAGAGAGAGAGAGAGAGAGAAAGCAATTTTTTACAAGAAGCGGGATCACACGAGAATTGTATTTTGGGGCTCAGTCAGTTAAGCGTCCAACTCTTGCTTCAGGACCTGATCTCGTGGTTCACAGAGCCCACATTGGGCTCCACACTGTCAGCACGGAACCTGCCTGGGACTCTCTCTCCCCATCGCTCTCTGCCCCTCCCCCTGCTCGCACCCATGCACCTGCTCTCTCTCAAAATAAATAAACAAACGTAACAGAAAGAATTCTCTTGTGTAACTTGATTTTGTTTTCATGTAACAGCCTGAACATGTTAATGTCCGCAGATTTTCTTCCAGGTCCCGATTTCGGTGGCTGAACTCTATTTCCGCCTGCACCGTATCTTAATTTATTTGAGCAATATTAGGAAAAATCCATGAACAATAAACAATCATTAAAAAAAGCAGCAAAAGAAGCAACACTGGTTTCTTTCGTGTCGGTCACTTTGTTTGTTTTATTTGTTCTCTGTGAACCGTGCCGCAGTAGGTATCCTGGTTGATAAATCCTTGTCTGCAAGAAACCAATGCTTCCGGATTTGCAAGGGAACTCATCCCCAAAGCCAAGACCGTCAGTACACTTCCGTGGGCGTTGCTGCCCCCAGGACGTGCTCACAAGAAGGGGACAGTCGGGGCGTCTGGGTGGCTCAGTCGCTTAAGGGTCCGACTTTGGCTCAGGTCATGATCTCAAGGTCCGTGGGTTTGAGCCCCGCGTCGGGCTCTGTGCTGACAGCTCAGAGCCTGGAGCCTGATTCCGATTCTGTGTCTCCCTCTCTCTCTGCCCCTCCCCCACTCATGCTCTGTGTATGTGCATCTCTCTCTCAAGAATAAATAAACATAATTTTTTTAAAAGCAGGGGACAGTCATTTTTGGGTCATTTTTAAGTGCCAGGTGTTGCATGCTCTGACCCAGCCGCTGAATCTCCACCATAACACCGTGAGATGGGTGCTATTATCGCCATTTTCTAGATAAGGAAACTACGGCCTACAAAGCTACATTTATAGTGCTTTTCAGGGCACCTGGGTGGCTCAGTCAGTTAAGCGTCTGACTTCCGCTCACGGCATGATCTCGCAGTTTGCGAGTTCGAGCCCCGCGTCAAGGCTCTGGTGCTGACAGCTTGGAGCCTGGAGCCTGCTTCGGATTCTGTCTCCCTCTCTCTGCCCCTCCCCCACTGACTCTCTGTCTCTCTCTTTCAAAAATAAATAAACATTAAAAAAAATTATAGTGCTTTTCATCTTTTAGTTACTGAAATGGATATGCAAAATTTTAGCAAACGGCCCTCCTGCTGGTTCTGGCTCTGGTTCTATTCGCCGCACCACCACCGACGGGGGCATCACGATCTGTGTCAGTCAGTTATTGTGCGTAACAAGCCACCACAAAACCCACTGGCTTCAAACAGGGCACACGTAGGGTCGCTCCCGCGTCTCCCAGTCAGCTCGGAGGGTCCTCCGCCGGGCTCACCTACGCGTCCTTGGGTGGCTTTAGTGATCCTGACGTCTTCACGGGGGCTGCCCTGTCTGCTCCCCGTGGTCCCCGGCCCTCCGGCGGGTCAGCCCGGTTGGTTCACGTGCTGGCGACAGGGTTTGAAGGGACCACGCAGAAGCCACGAGGCCCCTTGAGGCCCAGGCTCAGAACAGGCAAGGCACCCCGTCTCCCGCGATCCGGTGGCCAAAACAAGTCCCGGGCCTGAGCCCTGCGCCCGGGAAACAGACTCTCTTGTGATGGGGACAACTGCAAAGCCACATCGCAAAGGGTACAGACACAGGAGAGTCGGAGGACTGAGCAAATGGTTGCAATCACTTTCATATTTTTAAATTACATTTTTCAAACGGTTTTACAATTTCGTAACTTAAAAAAAACACACACACGTCGTCGTGCGTCTGTATGGATCACCTACTACCGACGTTACCCTCCTTCCCTTCCATCTGCTTCTGATTGGCCGCTGGTCAGTGGACCCCCTGCACCCACACACCGGTTTCTACATCCGGCGTGGAACGCACTCCCCTTGGAAGCCCCGCTCGTGCCCCTTCTGGAAGCCAGCCGTCACCCCCGCACGCGACTCCCCCTTCCCATAATGAATAGCTCAGGAGCCCGCAGGAGAGAGAGCCATGCCCGCCCACCACCCGCGCGCCCCCCTGGGCAAGCCCCGTGATGACACCATCCATCACTGCCGCCCTGGATGGCGGGGCGCCCCAGGCCCGCCCAGGGAGGGGTGGAAACGCTGCCCGCAGCTCAGTGGAGCCCTTAATGATTACGTCAAGCGGCAAGCCATTTATTAGTCTCCTTAGCAGCCAAAGAAAATAAGGCCCGAGAAGCCGGCAAGCACATCGAGGGGACTGTGGTTTTCTCTTTTATGACTGCTTCAAGCCTCAGACACTGAGAGGGCTGTGGGTGGAGGTGGGCAAGGCTTGGAGGGAAAGCCGGGTGTGGGCAGGAGTTCTGGGCTCGAAGCCTGGGTCCGCAGGGGGACCGTGGGCACAGGGCGGCCCGTCCATGGTCAAAGCTGGAGAGAGGCTGGGTCCTCCCACACGGCCACGTTGCCTCTCCCCGTTGTCTCCCGTGTTAACAGCTCCTCTGTTTTACCATAAATTGGCGTCGGCCCCTCTGGAGTTTGGTCCGTAGAAATTAGTCAGGAGAAGGCTCGAGCAGGGGGAAAACTATAGGACGCTCCAGAGCGGGTGAGAATTCCAGGGCTCTCGTCCCCTGGCATTTAAGTCCCAGAAGCCTCAGTTTTCTCATCTGTAAAATGGGCACGGTCAGAGTCCACGTATGGACGCGTGATCTCTGCAGTCACACGGGGCCCTGTGGGGTCCACACCGGCTTCAACGTGCCTCTGCCGCCGTCTTAAAATCCTTCATGATTTTATCTTGTGAACCTGTGTTTCGTAAGCGAAGTCCGGCGGGGCAAGGGAGCGTAGCGTGCGGGCGAGCAGACAGGCGGGCAGAAGGGAGGAAAAAGCTTTATATCTGAGTACCTTTCTGGGCACTATTTCTGCTTTTTTGAGCAAGGAGCCCCGGGGCTTTGTTTCATACTGAGCCCCCAGCTGGGCACCTAGAGGGCCTCCCGGCTCTGGTCAAGCGCTCCATCTCCCCCTTCCCTGCACCCTTCCTCACCCCCGCCAGAACCCTGGGGGCGCTGCCCCGGATGACGCCCTCCCCTCTCCTCCTCCTGCCCCTCCACACGGGCACCGGCTCCTTCCCTTCCACCGCCTTCTCTTCCCTGCCGCGGCCCAGCCCCGCTTGAGGGTCACCTCCTCCCTGAGGACGACCAGCGACCTGCGCGCCTCTAGTCTCCCCGCCCCCCCCACCGCATCACAGCGGCCAGTCAAACCATGTGACCCCCTCCATGGTTGCCCCCGCCGCCCCCACCCTGAGCCAGGACTCCCCACTCTGGACCCCAGGAGTTCCCTTACCCACCTCCGACTGATGGTTCTCAAGTTCCAGATGTTCTCTACTCCCCATCGCCTCTTAACAGCTCCCATTTATTGAGCACCTACTGTGCGCCAAGCGCCATTGACGATCCTCTGTGGATCACCTCCCTCCGTCTTCCCAGGCATCCCACAACATAAGCACTCTGAGTGTCTCCCACTCACAGGTGAAGAAACAGAGGCACAGAGCAGTCCGTTCACTTGTTCAAAGTTGCACAGCCGGTGGCAGAGGCTGGATGTGACCCTAACCGAGCAGCTCCAGCACCCGCACCCTTAGCGTCTCAGGACTCTTGCACAAGCCAGCCCTGCCTCCAGGAGCGCCCTTCTTGAAGGACTTAACCTGCCCTGAGCGCTCCAAAAATATTCGCCAAGTCGATGAGCGAGCGAACAGCTTTGTCTCTTGCTTGCTGTGTGGCTTTGGGTAAATCGCTCCCCCTCTCTGGGCTTCCATTTCCTCTTGCATCCAAAGGGAGTGAGCTCAGACCCACGCACTGAGCAAAAAGAGGCTCGGATTTTCTGGGACCGGCAGCAAGCTGCTGGGAGGGAGCAAGACAGAGGCAGCTGCCCCCTGGGGCCAAGATTATATCTGGGCCATGACTAACCATGCTGAGCTCTGTCCCATCTGTCCGTCCAAGTCTGTCACCGTGGGGAGGGGAGCCCAGCCATGTCCCTGAGCTCCAGCCCCACGTAACCCCTCCTCCCAAAAGCATACAGCTGGCCACTTCTCCATTCCACTGTCCCACCCAGGAGCCCAGCTCCCCCAGGGCTCACACCCTTCCTTCCCGGGCAGGAAGGGCCGGGAGGAGCCCCGGGCTGATCCAAGCTCCCCTTGCCGGGACCTTGAGGAAATCCTTTGTGTGGCCATCAGGCAGATATCCACCGTCCCACTAATCCCACTAGCCCGCGCCAGGTTCTGGGCTGACTCTGTGTCTATTATCTCCTGGAACTTTCCCCGCAAGCTTGTGACGCGTGCGTCTCCTATTAGATCCATTTCACAGAGAGGGAAACCAAGACACAGAGAAGGTGGGGACCGGCGGGGGATCACACAGAGGCTGGCTTGAACCCCTGGGCTTTGCTGTCCACGCTGGGCCGGCACTGGGGAGCCCTGGTGGCCAAGTGTAAATCCAGTGCCCGCCCTCAGGAGGCTCCCATGAGCAAGGGCATGCATGTAAGGGACCCCATCGCTCCTCGGGACCCCATCGCCGAGGCCAAAAGCCCCGCCCAGAGCCCAGGCGCTCGCAGAAGGAGACAAACAGCTACCCATCTCCCCGCTCAACTAACCCCAGCACTTGGCTTCATCTCCCCCATCGAGGTCCAGCCGCATGACCTTGGGGAAGTTTTTTTACCTCTCCGGGCTGCCTTTTCCTCATCCATCCATAGACCCGGCCCAACCAGTCAACCACTCAGCTTATCTGGCTGGAGCCTCAAATCTGTACATAGAGGTTGGAAGATGATTCCCATTACCCAGATGTGGAAACTGAGTCTCAGAGAAAAGGAGGCTACCAATCTAAAGTCAGGAAGTGCATTAAGAGCATAGCAGAGGACGTGGGTGTCCACAGGGCATGGGTGCTGCCTGCCCAGACCTGACAGGGGACCAGCCAGAAGGGAGGGACTGTAACCCTTTCCTGGCCATGCCCCTCCCTCTCTTCATCCTCCCCCTCCCCCTCCTGAGACCTCCAAACAAAGATGCCTTTATCCAGACCTCAGCCACATTCCTCAGTGACACATGAGGACAAAGGCAGGGGGCCACCGGCAGTGACAGGAAAGCCCTGCCGCCCCAAACCAGTTTACTGCCTTCCCACGCCCCGCCCCCACCCGCGGGGCCTCCCAGGGGAGCCCTGGGAGGAAGCTTATCAACCTGCCTCTCCTGCCCCTCTGAAGCTGAGCTCTTTGCCCTGGTGAGGATGCCCTGCTCAGGCAGCCTGAGGCCTCAGGCAAGTCTCCACCTCCCCGGGCCTCAGTTTCCTTGTCTGTGAAATGGGGTTGGATGGCTGCGAGCGCTCAGAGAGATAATGCATCTGGGGAAGGCGATCCTTGCTCTGTCCTTACTATGACTGGCTATTTCCAGCCATTCCAAGTTGCTTCCGGTTCCTTAGAGTGTGATTCTCAGAACTTTGCACATGCTGTTCGTTCCCTTGACCCAAGCTGCTTCCACCCCTCATCTCCTCCCCATTAACTCCTGCAGGGGTTTTGTTAAACACCCCCTTCTCCGGGCAGCCTGCCCTGACAGCCAACACCCCAGGGTGATTTAGGAGCCTCGTGTGCGCTCCCACAGGCCCTGTGAGTCCCCATCGCAGCCGCCAACGGCCTGAATTATCACTGCCTCCTGACCTGCCATTACCTCCAGCAGGCTCAGAGCCCCTTCAGGGCAAATCCACAGCTGTGTTTGTGGAGCAAGGGGATGGATGGATGGATGGATGGATGGATGGAGTAACAGATGAGTGCAGAGTCCTGCTTCTCAGACCTGCTACACCCAGAAAGAAAGGCGGGAAAAGGCCCAGGAGACCCCTGGGAGGGGAGAGCAGGTCAGGTGCGTCTCCAGCCCCGCAGCTAGAACCGGCCCCCTAACCCCACTCCATCCCCATTTTTGCCTCACCAGAAGTGAGGAGGCCAGGCTTCCATGAGAATAAGAAGGGCCGGAACCTCTCCTCCTCTCCCTCCCCGCAACTCTCCCAAGAGAAGGAGCCCCTTTCTGAGAGCCAGAGCCCTCCAACCGCAGCTGCACCATTTAGTGCCCCACGCTTACCTCACTGGCCTGTTCATTCCCAGAGCACCTACTATGTACCAGGCAAGACAGAAAGTTCCACCATCTCCAGGAACTCACAACCCGGACCCACAATATGAGAGTGACTTTGAGACGATCTGTCTAGACCAGAGAGGGGCAGATATTTGCCTAAGATCACAGAGCCCAGGAAGGCAAAGTGAGAATCAGGACCTGGGGTTCTAGACTCCTGGCCCAGGACGCTCCCTTCTCTTCAGTGCAGGTCCAGGTCGGGAGGGAAGCCCTGTGAGAGATGGGGGTGGGGGAGAGGGAGTCAGGAAGAGGTTCTGAGCACCTGGTGTGTGCCAGGCCCATGTGGGGCGTCTCTCTCTTCTCCAGGATGCCAGGAACCCTCCCAGCCACCCTTCAGGGCTGGCTTGATCATCCCCACGGAGCAGATAAGGAAACTGAGGCACAGGAGGGAGGGGGGAGACTGAGATTCCAGCCCAAGTCTGTTGAATTGCAGAACCTGGTCTTTTAACAACAAGAGAGGCCTGTGGGTTCATTCCTGGAGACCGGAAAGAAAGTACCGGAAGTGCAAGAGCCTGGCTCGGGCGCTTAACACACAGTGGTTAAGGGAAGGGAGAGCCGCCCCCACGTGTGCTGACACGGGCCAGCCCCCCGGGTAAGTGCAGGAAGCACGGTGTCCTCCCCAGGCCCACAGGGTGGCCACAGGGCCACCGCCAGCCCCAGCCCCACACACGCTTCAGCCCGGCTCCAGCTCGGGCGGGCGGCCCTCCAGCTGGACACAAAGACTGCGTCTAAAACAAACAAACGACTTCCGGGGCAGGGGGCAGGGGAGTGGCTCCAGGAGGGTGTTTGGACAGCACGTCGGCCATTCAATCAGACCCGCTGGGCTGTGAGGGGAACGGCAGAGAATCAATCATGGGCCGTGTGTGTTTGCAGAAGGACGTGTGTGGCTGTGACAGCAGCGAGAGCCCCGGGGGAGGCCCCCCCGGGGACACGTGTCCACCACCTGGGCTCCCGCGCCTGCTGAGCCCCAGAGGGAAGGGCTGCTGAAATGCAGATTCCCAGGTCCCGGACCACGACCCCGAGGCCAAATTGTGAACGTTGGCGTCCCGGGATTCTACAGTTTCTTTGAGGGTCCCCCAGACATTTCCGGTGAGCAGCCAGGCCCGGGGACCCCCATGCTGCCCACCCAGCCCCAGGCGAGGTCCTGAGGGTGGAATGTGAGGGGTGGGAGGTTAGCAAGCAAAGGCGGATCTGTCCATGGGAGGAACGGGGAGGGGTTGCAGTCAGGGGACCTCATCCTGCTCTGACCGAGGGCGTACTGCCCAGCCACCAACTCAGCCCACCGGCTCCTCTCTGCTCCAGCCCTGAGTCTGCCTTTACCACAAAGTAGGTGCTCAGTTAACGCTTGTGAAATGAATGAATGAAACGTGCCTTAGGTTCTCTCTTCTTTTTCCGTCTTTCTATCTCTTCTCTGTTTCTGTTCCCCTCACTCTCCACCTCTCTCTCTGCCCCAAGCACAGTATCTAGTAGTTGCTCAATAAACATTTATCGAATGGATGCACGTCTGTGCGATGCTATTTCTCGGCTCCCTCTCTTACCCCTGTCCATCCCTCCCATTCTGTTTCTCCCTTCCATTCTTTTTTTAATTTTTTTTAAATGTTTTATTTATTTTTGAGAGAGAGAGAGAGCACAAGCAGGGGAGGGGCAGAGAGAGAGGGAGACACAGAATCTGAAACAGGCTCCAGGCTCTGAGCTGTCCGCACAGAGCCCGATGCAGGGCTCGAACTCCCGGACCACGAGATCACGACCTGAGCCGAAGTCGGTCACTGAAACCGACTGAGCCACCTCTCCCTTCCATTCTTGCTCTTCCAGCGTCCCTGGGCCCCCCAGGACCACCTGGGGTACCTGGAGCCATCCGCTCTCCAGCCAGGTCCGGGACACTCTACAAGTCCAGGAAGGAATGTCAAGGCTAAGGAGAAAGCCGGGCAGCTGGAAAAGCTGCATCCTTACCCCCCACCAAAGCCATAAGCACGCTGCCTGCACCCCGGGGTTCCGTCCTGCAGAGCACGCCGCTGTCTTTATTCCAAACAACCCCTCCTTCCTGAGCCTGGTGATCAAAGCCTCTTCCACAGCCCCAGCCCCTGCCTCTGTCCAACGCCTGCAAAAAGAAAATCACAGGACAAAAGTGCTCAAAGCACAGATGGAGAGATATCACAGGGAAGCCACCACTGCCCGGGGTCACCCAGAAAGTCTACGGCAGCCCTTAGCATCTGGAGGTTGGGGGGTTTTATCTCCCAAAGGGCAGCCGAGAGCCCTAGACTGGCAGAGGACATCCGTTTTGTCCAAGTCCACCCCCCACTGTTTGTAGGGGAGGACACCGAGGCCCGGAAGGGTTAGGCGACCTGCCTGGGGCCACATCAGGACCACAGTTCAGGTTTTAGGACACAATGCTGACGTCTCAGATGAAGCAGGAGGTATTGGGGTTATAGGGGAAGCACAGTCGGTCAATCAAGGGTTAAGTCCTCAATACGCTGGCCTCACACCATACAGTGAATCCAACTGAACTTAGTTAAAACGAGTCAAGGTCAACTTAACTAAACACATCCCTCCCCCACCCCAGCAAGGGAGGTTATATAGGATGAGCAGATCCCCCAACCCCTGGATTTGAAGGGTGCCTGCCCCAAGCCCTCACTTCCGGTCCCACATGTCTGCCTGGGTGGGAGCACCCACCTGCTGTGGTTCGCAGTGAGAGTCACAACGCGTGACTCCTACCCACACACCTCTACTTCGTCTGGAGTCTGACAGGAGAAATAGTGATCTGTCCCAGCGCAGGAGGAAAAACTGGCTATACTGGATTTATTGAGAGATAGCAGTTGGCCCCAACATGAAAGCTTCCCAAGGAATTTTCAAGGGTGTGTTGGCTATTTGTGATTTTCCCCTTACACGCCGTCCTCCGCGTACGATGCAATCTCATGGCTTTCTGGCAATTAAAAACGAAACAAGAGACCTGGCATTTTTTTTCCATCTCTACCATAGCATAACCTACACGTACACAAAAAAGCACACATCGTAAGTCCACAGCTCAACAAAGGCTCACCAAGTGGACGTACCTGTGTCACCAGCACCCAGAAGTCCCCTCTCCCACCCCTTCCTGATCCCAGGGGCGGGGGCGGGGAGCGAATATCCTGACTTACCTCACCATAGGTCCCTTTCACCTACTCCCCTACTTTGTGTATAAATGGAATCACATAGTATGCCCGCTGCTACAATGAGCTGCTTTCAGTGAACATGACATCCCACAATGTCACCATCTTACTCTTGATGATGTATCAACTGGCTATTGCTGGGTAACAAAGCTCCCCAAAGCTTAGTGCCTTAAGACAACAGGCGTCTACTTAGCACTTGCTTCGCTGGTGGATGTGAACTGGCATCATTGAGGCGGTGCTTCTGGGCTGGGCTGGGCTGGGCCGATTTCGTGGGCTCGCTCGTGCTTCCGCATCTGTGGCGGGGGCTGGCTGGTTCTAGGAAGATGTCAGCTATCCCGTCTCTCACCCTCCAGCCAGGCAGCCTGGACTCCTCGCACGGTGACTGCAGACTTCTCAGAGGGCAGGGGGGAGCGTGCAAGACCTCTGGAAGTCTTGGAACCGCACGCATCACTTCTGCCACGCCCTCTTGGCCGCGGCAAATCACAAGACCAGGCCAGATTCAAGGGGAAAAGAAATTCACTTCGCTTCTCCATGGGACGGACTGTGAAGGATTGTGGCTGTTTTTGCAATTGACCAAGATAAGCATCTGGTAGTGTCCCAGCCAAGGAGAGCGATTCTGCTGTGAACATTCTAGTGCATGTCTTCCAGTGATCACAGGACTCGACTCTGCTGGGGATGTTTCTGGGAGGGGAGTCGCTGGGTTTTAAAGAATGCCTTCATTCAGGCTACCTAGACCCCAGAGTGGCCCAACTGTTCGTCAGGATGAGCAGAAGCTGCAAGATTTATCCTCTTAATCCCCCAGAGGGAGAAATGTGCACATCCTCAAGCCCTGCCCACCTCCAGACAAGCTCCTCCTCCACACAGGACGGGCCCTGTCACCCTCGGTCATTGATTAAAGAGTGTCCCCCCAGGGGCGCCTGGGTGGCTCAGTCGGCTGATCATCCAACTTCGGCCTGGGTCATGATCTCACAGTCCCTGAGTTCGAGCCCCACGTCGGGCTCACTGCTGTCATCCCATCAGCTCAGAGCCTGCTTTGGATCCTCTGTCCCCTCCCTCTCTGCCCCTCCCCCGCTTTGCTTGCTCTCTCAAAAAATAAATAAAACATTAAAAAAATTAAAAAAAAAAAAGAGTGTCTGCCCCAGAGATGCCCATGTGGCTCAGTTGGTTAAGCATCTGACTCGACCTCGGGTTAGGTCGTGATCTCACGGTTCATGAGTTCGAGCCCCGCATCAGGCTCTGCACTGATTACAGGGAGCCTGCTTGGGATTCTGTCTCCCTCACTCTCTGTCCCTCCCCCACTTGCTCTTTATCTCTCTCATTAATAAATAAATAAAAATAAATAAATAAACTTGAAAAAAAACAAGAATGTCCCCCGCCCAAACTCATATCCACTGAGAACCTAGGCCTGTGACTCTCTGGAACTAGGGTCCCTGCAGATGCCCCCCAGTTACAATGAGCTCATACTGGTTAGAGTAAGTCCTCACTTAGTGGCCTGTGTCTTTAGAAGTGAATGGAGGGGAGGTGTGGATGAGGAGACAGAGAGGCACCAGGGGAAGGCCTCCCCGTAACCACAGGGGCAATTGGAGGGATGTGTCTACCAGCCAAAGAACCCTGAGAATTTCTGGCAACCACCAGAAGCCGGAAGAAGCAAGGAAGGATTCCCCCCTCGAGCCTCCAGAAGGAGCAGCGCCCTGCGGAGACTCGATTTCAGACTCTGGCCTTCATCACCGCGAGAGAATAAATCTCTGCGGTTTTCTGCCCCCTGGTTTTGTGGCACTTGTCTGTTCTGGCTGCCCTCCTGCCGTCTCCCCGCTCCGGGCTGGGGTCCAGAGCGGGAGCAGAGGACAAGCTCCTCTTTGCCCTTGACCTTTTCATGCTGTTGGGTCCCCGGGGTCACACGTGTAAGCGCGTTACTCCGAAGATTTACCCCGAAGCACGCCCAGGGTACGGGCCCCGCGCAAGCACTTGCCGCTGATTGCCATGATTTACTCGGACGGAGGGGGCCCCAGCCAAGGAGGCTCTCTCGTATATCAAAAAGGAAATCCTGAAGACATCCCTATAAACGCAGCGGGGAGGAGAACCTGCCGCCGCCATAAACTTCCACGACACGGCGGCGTCAGATGGGCCATCTGCTCCTCTCCCCCATCCAGATGGGCTCGGCGGCTCTCACACACCTAATGGCTCACTTCTGCGACTCTGTGCACATCCCGGACACCCCGCCATCTACTCGCTGCAGCATCGGCTGCACCCGGGGAGCCAAGTGGGTCGGAATTGTAGAACACAGCCAGGTTCGAACCTCGGCGGTGCACCCGCTGTGCCACGAGGCCTGGGCTCATTCCACGCTGTCTCTGAGTTTCGGCTGCCTTGTCTGTAAAATTAGGGAGCTCCCCGGTGCACAGGGTTGAAGGGAGACTTGACTGAGAAAATGTCCTGCCTGACTCAATACTCGGTAATTTCTCCTCTCCCTCCCTTCCGCTCTCTGGTGTCATCAGAGCTCCTGGTCACGAGTGACAGAAACCCAACTCACAGTAGCTCAAGCAACACGCCAGCAGGAACAGTCATTTGTTTTCTCACATCCCTGAAAAATTCTTGAAGCTACGACTTCAGGTATGGCTGGATCCGGGGGCTCAACGATGCCGACAAGAGGCTGCCTATCTCTTGCAAGTCAACTTTCCTCTTGGTTGACTTTGTTCTCAGGCAGGCCCTCCCGTCCCAGGGGCTTAGCAAACCCAGCAGAACAGAGAGTTCTCCAGGGCCTACCGGAGAACGAGGACACCAGGGGGTGGGACAATCACACAGATTCATGTAACAGGATACGTGTGACCTATTACCCACTGCTTTTGTCACCCTGGTCTGTCTTTGCTCACCGACAGCCTCGCGATTTCTAGGCAAATTCTCAGTGCCCGCCATGGGGCACTGTCTAACCTCCCACCTCCTCTCTGTGTCCCCAGCCCAGGAATTGCCCTCCCTTCCAGGGTGGCAACACCTGCGATTGATATCCCACGTTGCCTACCACATTCTCAAGTTTGCGCCCCGGGCCCTTCAAGATGTATACTTTCGAGGCTGGGAAGCCAGATCCTAGTGCTGTACAACAGAGCTTTGAAATCCGAAAACCACAAACGGAAGGCTTTCTCATCCTTCTTTGGTTGTTACAACTGCCCTGAAGGCAGAAATGGAGAATACCCTATGGCGATCTAACGTGGAAGAAGGGTGGGGGGAGTGGAGGACATCAGTCTCCAAGTGTCACCTGCCGCCCTCAGCGCACACTTCAGGCATGGCTGGATCCAGCGGCTCAGCACACAGTTGGGACTCACCCTGAGCCCAATCCGTATCCCAGCAACTCCTCCCAGGGGATCTTTCTGCCCTCCCATCAGCTCGAATAACCTTCCTCCATAGTGCCCTCCTTGATTTATCCAAATGAGAATGGTTCCCATTTTTCCTTCCTTCTCCATGCTTTAGGCAACCTGGTTTTGCAAATTAATATTACGGCATTTGAGATCTGAGCATATCTCACCTCTCCTAAAAAGATCATGAGCTATTGGCCAACGAGGGCTTATTTTATTCTCCTTTGTGTCCCCGATGCCTGGCACCTAGCAGCTGCCTTGCTCCCCTAAGACAGAAGGGGGTGACGCCCATATTTACTCCCAGAGCCCCTGAGTGGAAGTGAAAGCCCCTGGAAGGCAATTTAAGGAAGGGCGCTGGACCATCAGAACTGTACAGGGATGCAAAGGCTTACCTTGTTAGATGATGAGCTCCCTGTCACTGGAGGCAAACAAGCAAAGGCAGCTTGGCAGAGACCCTTGAGACGGGATTCAAGAATCTGAACACCAGGAGAATCGGACAGCATCTATTTTTGCACATCATTTTATGGTCAGTGTTTAACCCAACGCTTGGCTTATAAGAGAATTTTTTAAATTTATTTTTTATTTTTTTATTCTTCTAATTAAAAAAATTTTAATGCTTATTTATTTTTGAGAGCGAGAGAGAGAGAGAGAATGAGCAGGGAAGGGGCAGAGAGAGGGAACAGAGGATCCAAGGCAGGCTCCGTGCTGACGGCAGAGAGCAGGATGCAGGGCTCGAACTCACAAACCATGAGATCGTGACATGAGCTAAAGTCAGTGCTTAACTTACTGACCCACCCAGGCGTTCCTTGTCAGAGAACTTAAAATACTCTTGGGTAGCATCTAAATTTCTTTCTGTGCTCTCTGGCTTCTGCCCATCTGACTCCCACCTTCCCCTCCAAACCCATCTCTTGCCCGACCCCACTTCCCTCCGACCAGAACTCTGGCCTCCTTCCTCTTCCCACACAGGCTTTTCCTCACGCTGCTCCCGCTGCCTGGAATGCCCTTCCTGCAGATCTTGGCGTGGCCAGCCTCCAGATCTCAGGACAGACGCTATGTCCCCTTCCCAAGGAGACCTGCCCTGACTACCTCGTTAGGCAGCTCCCCTCCGATCCCAGTGCCCCCCTGCACCATTATCCTGCTCTATTTTTCTCTATTGCACTTGCCACCGTCTATAATAATCTTATCGGCTTGTCCTCCGTCTCTCCAACTCGAACGCAAGCTTGTTCGCTACTAAATCTGAGCTTGGCCCGGTGCCTGGCATGCACTGGATACTCAGTAGGTAGCTGCAGAATGAGATGTGTTTTTTGGGATAACGTGAGATGCTGTAACGGGCAAGCCCCCAGTTCAGTGGCTTGATGGAATGATGGTGTTCTTGGGGGGTAGACAGCCCTCCCAGGACCCAGGCTCCTCACTTTCTGACTTCTCGCCCCCTCGAGGATCTCAGAGTCTCCCGCATTCAGTTGGTAGATGGAGAAAAAGAGAAAGCAAAGGATTTGGGGGCCGGGGAGGTTGTGAGCCGGGCCTGCCTGCGGCTGCTGCGGCTGCTGCCCACGTTCTGTTAGCCAGTCACACGGCGGCTCTGACGTGCCAAGGAGGCTGCAAATACCATCTATTTGCAGGTATTGGAAGGAGGGGAAATGGGTTGAACGAGCAGCCGGCCAGTCTCTGCCACAAGGGTGAATGAATGAATGAAAAAACCGATCTTTTGAGGCACCTGGGTGGCTCAGTCGGTTAGGTGTCTAACTTCAGCTCAGGTCATGATCTCGTGATTTGTGGGTTCGAGCCCCACATCGGGCTCTGTGCTGACAGCTCAGAACCCGGAACCTGCTTCGGATTCTGTGTGTGTGTGTGTGTCTCTCTCTACCCCTTCCCCACTTGCGCTCTGTCTCTCTCTCTCTTTCTCAAAAATAAACATTAAAAAAAAATAATAAAACGATCCTTTACGTATCTCACAGTTCAAGGTCCCTTATAAAATTCCAAGTCCTGCTGATCCAGGAAATCCGATGCCAGTTGCTATCTGTCCTGTTTCATCCACGCTCCTGGAAGAACAAGAAATTCATGACGGGGCCCAAATGTGCAGCCCAAGGAACAGACAGACAGAGCTTCTTGGATGTCGGATCCAGGTTTCAGCAACCCAGAGATCTGGGCTTTGTGGAGAGGTGCCTGCACCGAGCTGCGCTCACCCCTGCAGGGCAGGGGAGGATTGAATCAGGAAGTATTTGTTGAGTGCCTTTCTCGGGCTGCGCCTAGCATACAGTAGGCACTAAGTAAGTGCTTGCTAACATTATTCTTTTCATCCTTTGCAGTGATGCCATGCATTCACCTAATATCTAGTGCCTGTCCCTGCCCTTCGCAGAGTTCTTGGAAAACGCAGGGAGCAGGAAAGACGGAGCCGGAGAATGATAATAGACATCACTTGGCCCCGACGTCACTCAGGAAGGGCACCGACGGAAGGAAAACTAGCGAGCCCGGGGAGCCTCGACCCAGCCCTGTGGAGCGTGAAGGTCAGGAAGGCGCCCCCTGGCTCACCCTTCTCGGATGGCACACGCGCACCCTCGCTGGGGGCACCTGCAGGGGGGACCTTCCCCGGGACAGACCCCTCCCTGGAAGGTGCCCAGGACCAGCCTGACGCCGGGAGACCCAGCCTGTGCCAGGGCCCACGATCCAGTCGTCCCCCACCAACCCGATGCTGCGGCGGCCTCCCCGACACGGGCACCGGCTGAGTGGGGGGCCCCCAACGCAGAGGAGGTGGCGGGCGGTGACCGGACTTCCCGCTTCCTGTCTGGATCACCAGGTGGAGTTGTCTGTCGGAGGAAGTGTCCTAGCCCCCAGGTCTTTCACCCCAGTCAGCTGCGTATTGGATGGCAGGTCAGCCGGCTGTCCGTTCAGCTGTGAAGGGAAAGAGCCAGCTAAGTGGACATGTACGAAATTCTAGAAAAAGACTATCAATGTGTAAACACAGCCTACTCGAGGATTTAATAATACAGCTTGGCTTTCTGGGGATAACTCCTCACCTCTTTACATCCTAAGAGCTTGCTGCTCGATAGTCACACATTTGGAGTCCACATGATGCACGCAAATAGGTAAGGCGTGAATTTGGGGGCTTGGAGGGAGCGGGGCCCTCCACAGGGCGCCCCACAGCTCGAGACTGGGGCTGCCCCCAGCCCAGAGACCCCGCAGGCCTGTGACGAGCCGGGATTGGGACAAGGACCTGGCCACCAGCTCCAGGAAAAGCACCCTCAGGGAAAAGGCCCCCGGGTCCAGGGGTCCTGAGCGCCCTGTCAGCACCACCACGAGGAACAAAGGCCAGCCAACCTCTCCCTCCTGTCTGCACCCAGCCCCAGGAGCCCAGAGGTGGGGGAAGGGGGCATGCAGGGGGAGGGTGGGAAGGGGGAGCGTGGCAGGAGCCTGTGCGCCTTCCTCAGGAGGCCAAGGGCACCCGGGACGTGGAAATTAAAAAGGAGGAGGGGAGGCCCAGCATATTAACTTCTTTAATCTTTCATTTCTGACACAGATTGTGGTCTCTCATTTCAAAGAATTTCAAGCTAATGTCTGGAGGGCAGAAAAATCTATTTCCCAATACGCAGCTCCAGCTTTTTTACCAATCGACTGCCCTTCCTGGTACAATCAGCCGAGCATTGATTTTTTTTTCTTTTTCTTTTTTTTTTTCTTTCCATGTCTCTCTCTCTCTCTCTCTCTCTCTCTCTCTCTCTCTCTCTCTCTCAATACTAAAGCATCATCCAAAAATCTATCAATACAAACAACATCTTTGGAGAGAATACCAAGCTCCTTCTTAATTAACCCCGAAGCTGCTGGCCTGAGTTTGTGGGGCCACCTCTGGGAGACTCAACCCCGGGGACACATTCATGTCCCTTCTCGGAACACTAGTCTCTCTCTAGAATCTTTAGCACTGGGACCACACGAGGCTATGTAACTGTAAAGCAATTTTCATTAGATAAAATTAAAACTTGGGTTCCTCCATCAAACGAGCTACATTTCAAGGGCTCGATAGGCATGTGTGGCTCGTGGCCACCGTATTGGATAGCAGAGGCCACAGTATTCTGTCAGCAAAGAAAGTTCTGCTTTAGAAAAAAGAAAGCAGCAGCCAAGGACAGTATGTAAACAGATCGGCGTTCCACTAAAACCTGAATTACAAAATCAGATATTGGGTCGAAATCGGCCCACAGACTGTCATCTGCTAACTCTTGCTTTAGTGGCTTTGTGAGAAAACGTAAGGACCTCGGAAGGTTGGAAATGTTAGTGTTAGGGGCGCCTGGGTGGCTCAGTCGGTTAGGCGTCCGACTTTGGCTCAGGTCATGATCTCGCAGTTCACGGGTTTGAGCCCCTCGTCGGGCTCTGTGCTGATAGTTCGGAGCCTGGAGCCTGCTTCCGATTCTGTGTCTCCCTCCATCCTGTAGGATTCCTGAGTAGTCTTATCCCACGGGTCCCACTGGGGCCTCCCATGCACAACCCCTTCACCAGACCTGTATTATTCGGATGGGTTCTGGGGGCTAAGGAAAAATTTAACAACAATAGCAGCTGAAAGGTCCAGTGTTTGTGGCTTTTAGGAACGTGGGAACCCTTTAGAGAAGCAGATACAGGGCAGACCTGGAACAGAACCCTGGCAGGGTAGGGGAGTGCAATGAGGGGGGGGAGGCTCTGGACTAAAGCTGAGCCTGGAAGTTTCCGGGCCTCTAGTTCCCACTTTGGTCAGGGCTCCTCCCCTCCTCTTCTGTATTTTGCACATTGGGTTTCGGAGTAAGAACTCACCCCTGGGAAACTCCAGCTCAAACAAACCGCTGCCCTTCAGCGCTGGAGTATTTGAGCCCAAAGCAAGCGGCAGAGTGGAGAGTCAAAGGCACGTGCTCTAGGGCCAGAAGGCAAGGTTCAGATCCTAGTGTTCGCTGTGTGACTCTGGGGGAGTCACGTCCCATCTCTGTGCCTCAGTTTCCCTCTGTTTAAAACAAGGTTAAGGATAGGACCCCACTTGTAGGTTGTTGTGAAAATAATATGCACTCATTCTTGAGAAGCACTTTGAAAATTTTTTTAATGTTTTTTATTTATTTTTGAGAGACAGAGAGAGACAGCGTGAGCAGGGGAGGGTCAGAGAGAGAGGGAGACACAGAATCTGAAGCAGGCTCCAGGCTCTGAGCTGTCAGCACAGAGCCCAACGCAGGGCTTGAACCCATGAACCATGAGATCATGACCTGAGCCAAAGCTGGATGCTTAACCGACTGAGCCACCCAGGCGCCCCAAAAGCACTTTGAAGCAAAGCGTGCTCAGCATCTGGTGCTTGTTAAAGAACAAGGACTTTGGAGTCAGCCCAGGACCACCCCCCTGTCCCCCGACAGTCTTCACAGATGGCAATGCCAGGCTTTGGGAAAGGGGGCAGGCTGGCTAAGGCACCTCTCCTTCCTTACCCCCCAGGTCCCACCCCATTTCTCATACTCCAGCCGCCCCACCTCCAGGTCCCCGCAGCCTGTCCCCTTGTCAGGACACCCAGGGCTCAGTCTTTAGGAGCTACCAGTGTCCAATGTCCCCGGAGTGAGCTGGGCAGAGAAAGGCCACTCTGTCCCAGAGCGGGACCTGGCTGTCCTCGGCATTCCATCGCAATGGCCCAGGCTCCCACCCCCAGGATCCTGCTCCGTGTCACCCCACAGCTGAAGGAGGCACACGGGTAGCCTGACATGCACCTGCCCATCATCCAATCTGGTGGCCTCTAGTCCGAGAGGAGCCCTCACCCTCAGTCACTCACCTGACAACTATTTATAGGACCTACTATGTGACAATCTGGGTCGCTGAGGGCAGAGGGGGGAAGAGAAACACAGTCCACTCTTCATGTCTGGTTAGACATTCAATAAACAAGTAAAGATTGTTTCACTTGGGGATCAGTTCAAAGAAAAACAACTGGACAGATTGGGAGAAGGTTGTCAGGGAGGGCTCCCTGGAGGAGGTGACAGGCACCCAGAAACCCTATGGAGGGGAAAGAGCCAGACGTAATGCAGGTCTGAACAAGGGGCATTCCAGACAGAGGGAAAAGCCCGTGAGAACAGTCAGTGCCTGACAGCCCTCTGCCCGCCTGTCTCCTGCCCGCTCGGTCATTCATTCGCAGTGCCTGGTGGTTACGCCGCTGTTGCCAGGGTATGAGTTCAGATCCTATTTCAATCCGTTCTCAGCTGCGTGATCTCAGGCAAGGCCCCTCCTGGGCCTCAGTTTCCTCACTGAGAAACGGAGAGGCTCATGCATCTGCCAAAGGCCTATAATAGTGAGGGTCAAAGCGAGGGTGTAAAGGGCTTAGCGCCGTGCCTGCCGCGTAGTGAGCACTCCGCCAACGTTAGCCAAGACAGCAAATCCCTCACCCCGACGCCAGACAAGGCCTAATTATAGATGCCCAAAGGTCTCCTTTCAGCTCCTTGTGACTCGGGACAAGGGCCAAGGAAGCTTGGGCTGCCCAAGCGAGGCAGGTTCTCCCTGTGGTCATATGGCCTCTGCCAGCAGGCCGGCCACTCTCTGTCTGCAGGGACAGACACAGCACCAGGCAGCCCATGGGGCCAGGGACAAGGAGTCAAGCTGGCCTGACCGATGAAGAGTGGCGGGGGAGTGCCTCAGTTTCCCCTTCTGCCAAGTGGAGATACCGATGTAACTTGCCTCCCAGGGTCTTGTGAAGATTCAGAGAAGGGCCTGGTGCTCAGGCGGGGCTCTGTTTAACCTCCACAGTCTACGAGTACACACATAAATGAGAAATTTGTTGTAATTTAGGTGGATTTTCCCAGAGGCTTTCCTTTCTTTTATTCAGCAAATACATGCTGAGCCCCTCAGTGTGTCTGGCTCTGTGTTAAGTGCTAGGTATACAAAAATGCCCACGACAGCCACCCGAGGGCTTACGGGGCCAATGAAGAGGGTCAGTGAGGTCAGAGGGGCATGTTTAACCTGCTCCGAGAACAAACTAGTGGTTCTAGAAAGAATGGCCACTTGTCTTTATTCTTCCGCTGCGTTGTTTATCCAGCTTCACAGGCACCAGGACTTGTCCTGCGTGCCTTGGTGTTCGGGCGGGATGGGGAGGGACCTGATCTCCGGCCCCGAATGTGGGACCCTCTGCCTTGACCTTGGCCTCCAAGATGACCGTACTCACCTCAAGACCTGAGTTCAAGTCCTGGGTCTGCCCCTGCCCTGCTGTGCCTTAGTGTCCTCATCTGTGACGCGAGTGATAGTAACAATCACAAGGGGTCAGGCTCTTCAGGGCAGTGTTATCCCAAGGGTGATCTGGGTCTGTCTGGAGGATGATGATGATTCCAGCACCAATACCAGCCTGGGTTCAAGAAGGAGAGATACACTCCTACGTATCCCTAGCTCCCCAACCCATGGGAGGATTCTGGGCAGGATTTTCCCACTCTGGGGCCCCTTCCAGGCCATTCTGGAAATGAGAGTTCTGAGCTAAGTAGAGGTGACTATCCTAGAGTCTTCCTTTCTTCCCATTATCATAGGATTACTGCCGGGAAGAGGTTGATCAGGCAAAGACTACATTTCCCAGCACCCCATGCTTCTGGGCAGGGTCATGTGACTCACTCTGACCAATGCACTGTGAAAGGTAGCGGGGCGCATCCCTTCAGGCCCCCTGTGGTTCACAAGTCCCTGTATTTGTTCCTTCTTCGTTTCTCCCTCTGTCAGCTGAATGTATGGGACGGGTCGCCAAGCCACATGTTGAGGAAGGTAGAGCCGCAGACAGAAGGAGCCCGGGTGCCAGAATCACAGGGTGGGGGGGCTCAACCAGGATGCCAGCAGAGGTGTGATATAGTGAGAAATAAAACTTTATTGTGTCAAACCACAGAACCACCCATTTTCAATGTCGGTGCAGCCAGCATTTCCTTAATGATTATATATATATATATATGGATACATATATCTGTCATTTGTATATACATCATCATCTTTCATACTCAGCAAACTTGAGCACCAATAACACAAGCCACTCATTTTTTTTTTTTTTTTGAGCCTCCCAATGCACGGGTCGAACTCACAGCCCAGCCAAGAGTCAGATGTTCTACCAACAGAGCCAGCTAGGCTCCCCGCAAGCCACTAATATTTTGACCATTTAGTTTGTGCCAAACACTGTTTTCTTCTTTATCTTAACCAAATCTTACAAGCTATAAGCTAGGCTCACTGGATGATCGGTAGTCCCACGTTATAGATGAGGAAACCTAGACGCAAAAACGTTCAAAGAGCTGCCCAGAGTCATCAGCTGGTAAGTGGAGGTAGCTAGCTTAGAACCCAGAGTCCACGTTCGAAATTGCCGCACTCCCTGCCTTCTAGAACGCACGCGGGTGGATATGACAAGCCCAGGCTTACAAGCGAGGACACAGAGGTCCGCGGGAGGCCCCTGACTTGGCCGCAGTCACAGAACTAAGCGGCAGCGGCTGGCTTCGAACCCAGACTTGACCAGCTCCCCTCCTGGTGTGCTTGCCTTATCCACGTGGCTGCCTCAGTTGCTGCCTCCTCCGCAGGCATTAAAGCCCTGACCCCGTTTCCATCCGTCGGTGTTGCCGTGCCATGGCTGAAGGCAAACCTGGCATCCACGGAGCCTGTTACGATGCTAAATAAATTTTTCTCTTGGCAGCCTTGGTGCTTATTAAGCACCTGGGAGGCTGTGAGTGCCCCGTGCTGTCCAAAACACTCTTAATTACGGTCTAATCAAGATATCTTTCACCACACAAAACAATCAGACAGGAGAGAGGGGGAAGGTTGGTGCACGCAACTTTCACAGCCAGTGTGAGGCATCGCCCCTCAGCCATCACATCCCCTGAGTCTTGGTCAGCGAAGGGGGGCAAAGAAATGAGGAGGGAGGGAAATTGTCTCTGTAAGAGGCTTTAACTTTCACCCTTGCAGCCATCCCACTGCAGGGACTTGATCTGGAGGTCAACGGGAACAACTGAATGGTGAAGCCGGACGTACAAGAATAATACTCGTAACTCGGCATGATAGTGTCATGACAAGCAAAATATTGGAAACATCTGAAATGTTCATCGTCGGAGCCTGGGTTAAATAAACAGGTGCATATGCCTAAGGGAGTACTATGCAGTCGTTAAAAAGAATGCCCTGGAACCATTTGGGCTGACACAGAACGATCCAGCAGGAAAAGCTGCCTGGAGAACAGTGTGCCTCCTGTGCTCCTGTCCCAAAACAAAAGGATATTTATTGTCACTGCCAGCATTTACTGAGAGCATAATATACTCTGTTTCAGGGGATCCCACTCATGGCCTCACTTAACCCCTGCAAGAACCCTATGATGTAGGAACTGTTATCACCGCCAAGTTATAGATGAGGAAACAAAAGCTCAGAGAAGTTCAGTAACGAGGGCCCCAGGGTCAAGTCCTTAGTGAGGGGCGGGGCTAACATTCACAACCAGGAAGGCTGAAAGCCACGGCTATCCATGAACTACACGGCCTCCCCAGACACAAACAAGCATAATGGCTGACAGGACATTTCCATTTCTTCGGAATGGGGAGAGTGGGAGGTGCCGGGCGTGTAGGAGGTTGCTGGGAATCAGGAGGTCAAGTGTTAACAGCCATGTGGAGGCAGGAAGCAAAACCTATAGCTTTCAAAAGATACACTATTAGAACCAAGACCTCCTCCCTAAAACCAGGACCCCCAAAGGGCAATGGTCTTCCAGAAATAATGGAAGTAGAGAAAGAAAAAAAAACACAGCACACGCAGGTGAAGGGCAGAAACATGGAGTTTTGCCTGACTTGGCTTGGACTCGGTGAGGAAAAGGATTTCCCTTAGGAATTTGTGGCCACGGACCTACTGTTACACCACTCTGGAGTTTAAAGCCGTACTCCCCGCACAGAAGGGAACCTTCAGACCAAGACCGGGAAGGATGACGTCCTGGCGAACCAGGCAGAAGCAAATGCTAAACCTTTCTGGAAGGTTCCAGACACACCCACAACCATAGCGTCTAGGATTCCCGTACATACTGGTCACGCCGAAGATGAGTTTGCAACCCCAGATAATAAGACATACGAGAAAGCAAACCACTACAGAAATGTCTGGAAAGACAAAGAGGAACAGATTGCCCTTGAAGAGTTAGCAGTGGAGGGATGGTGCGGGCCAAGACTGTGGCTTTTTACTTAATACACATCAGAGTGTGCATTAAGGAATTTTTAAGAAATTAAGGAAATTTTAAGGAATTACTTAGAAGGAGCTCATACTGCTTTCTTCTTTCTGCTTTAAAATACAAGATATTTGGGGCACCTGGATGGCTCGTTCGGTTGAGTGTCTGACTCTTGATTGCGGCTCAGGTCCTGATCTCACCATTCGTGAGATCGAGGCTCGTGACAGGCTCTGTGCTGACAGCGGGGAACCTGCTTGGGATTCTCTCTCTCCCCTACTCATATGCGCGCTCTCTCTCTCTCTAAAAAGTAAATAAATAAACTTAAAAAAAATACAAGATATTTGGGGCGCCTGAGTGGCCAGTCAGTTGAGTGCCTGACTCTTGATTTCAACTCAGGTCATGATCTCATGGTTGTGAAATGGAGCCCCACATCGGGCTCTGTGATGAGCAAGGAACCTGCTTGGGATACTCTCTCTCTCTCTCTCTCTCTCTCTCTCAAAATGAATAAACATTTTTAAATAAATAAATAAAATGCAAGATATTTAAGTTGAACAGAAATACAAGGAAGACAGGAGGGAGATGGGAAAAGAGAGAGGGAAAAAAAACTAGCTTTTGTGGCCCCACCCCCCACCTCCAAGATGGCTCACCCCCCCCAGCTCTGGCCATTGCCGCGGCCTTGGTGGTGCTTCCTAGGACCGAGTTGGGGTCCTCCCCATTTTCCAAGGATGTTTCATATGTAGCGACCAGCCACTTCATATAAAAGCCATCACTGGGGTCTGTGGTCCTACGTTGCCTCCCACGGGGTCCCTTTAATTCCTATGCTGGCATCAATCGATCACCAATCTCCTCGTTTCTACCTCTTAAATACCCCTCAAGCCCCACCCCTTCCTCCTTCCCCAGTCCCTCCTCCGTCCAGAATGCACCTCGTGCCTTGCTCAGCGCACGTTCTCTCGGGTCTTCTGCCGACCATCCTCCAGCCCGTCCACCAGCTAGCAGCCCTTCTTCCCGAGAGGCGAGTCAGATTCCTCGCCCTCTTAAAATGTCCCAGTGGGCTCCCTGTCGCTCAGAATAAACTACAAGTTCCTGGGTGAGCCAGTCCCCACTGGCCAGGCCCGTGTGATCACACGCTGTGTCCCTCTTGTCCACCGTCTCCTACTCACCCTGCTCCACTCACACTGGCCTCATGCCAGGCCTATGACCACCTGCCCAGGGACACCCCCACTGCCTGGTGTCCCTGCACAGGGAAACCTCTTTCCGGTCTTCAGATTCAGGCTGAACACCTTTGCCTTCCAGAACTCTCCCTGCCGGCCCCCCCCCCCAAGAGCAGATGCTGTGGGTATTTGTGTAGAGCAATGATGCCCCAAGGACTCCCACACCCTCACTCTAGAACCTGTGAATATGTGACCTTACCTGGCAATAGAGAGTTTGCAGGTGTGAGGAAGCTAAGGATATTGAGAAGGGCAGGTTCTCTTGGATTATCAGGCTGGGTCCAATGCCACCATGAGGGTCGGCATAAGAAAGGGGTAGGGGGTTCAGGGGGCACCTGGGTGGCTCAGTCAGTGAAGCATCCGACTTTGACTCAGGTCATGATCTCACGGTTCGTGAGTTCAAGCCCCGCATTGGGCTCTGTGCTGACAGCGCAGAGCCTGGAGCCTGTTTCGGATTCTGTGTCTTCCTCTCTGTGCCCCTCCCCCGCTCATGCTCTGTCTCCCCCTCTCTCTCTCAAAAACAAATAAATATTGAAAAAAAAGAAAGGGGTAGGAGGCTCAGAGTCAACAAAGACAAGGTGATGACAGAAATGGAGATATTGGAAGATACTAAATTGCTGGTTTTAAAGAAAGGGTAGATAGGAGCCCCTGGATGGCTCAGTTAAGCGTCCGACTTCAGCTCAGGTCATGATCTCGCGGTTTGTGGGTTCGAGCCCCACATCAGGCTCTGTGCTAACAGTGCGGAGCTCCCTCTCTCTCTGCCCCTTCCCCACTTGCACTCTGTCTCTCAAAAATAAATAAACATTTTTAAAAAAATAATGGAGGAAGGGACCACAAGCCAAGGAATGCAGGTGGCCTCTAAAATCTAGAAAGTCAAGGACATGGATTCTCCCCCTGGAGCTCCCAGAAGAAATCACCTCTATTGTTAAAAACAAAACAGGCCCCACATAGAGTTGTGATGCCAAGCCTCGTGTCACCGCACTGAGACTTCATGACAGTTCCAGCCGTCCCTGAAATGGAATCTTAAACAAACCAGTCAGTCAGAAGCCGCCGATCAGCGCCAGTTAAGAAATTGCCTGCTAGACACCCTCGCTCCCCTAAAGGGAAATAACCTTGTAGTAACCAATCCATTTCTTTTGCCCAGAACGTCCTTGTCCCTGCTCCCTTGTGCCTATAAAAGTCCTTCGTGTTGTACGGCTCCCGGAGCGCCTTTCTGTCCCCCCTGGATCAGATGCCACCCCATTCGTGAGTCTTCGAATAAAGCCAATAAGATCTTTCTAAATTTTTAAAAAAAAATTTTAATGTTTATTTATTTTTGAGAGAGAGACGGAACGTGAGCAGGGGAGGGGCAGAGAGAGAGGGAGACACAGAATCCGAAGCAGGCTCCGGGCTCTGAGCTGTCAGCACAGAGCCCGACGTGGGGCTCGAACCTATGAACTGTGAGATCGTGACCTGAGCCAAAGTCGGATGCATAACTGACTGAGCCACCCAGGCGCCCCTAAGCCAAAAAGATCTTTCAAATGTACCAATTTGCTCTCCAACAAATTAGTCAACATCTTGATGTTAGAACCTCAGAGCGCTAGAATTGCAAGGCAATAACTAACGTGTGTTGTTTGAAGCCACTATGTTGGTGGTAATTTGTTACAGCAAGGACGGGTAACTCACACGGTGTCCCCCGGCCCCCGTAGTCCTCTGACCTGACACCCCCCATATGCTCCTGGGGCGTCCAGCTGCCAGTCCTAGTGTCACTCACCTGAGGGTCTCTCCAGACCCCCAGAAGGCACCGGAAAGCGCCAGGAACAACTGGATCAGGGAGCGGTGTATCAACACCCCAGCTTCCTCCCCGCACAGAGGGCAGAGCCCGAGCCTGCTTCGGATTCTGTGTCTCCGGTAACAGGGCCTCCGACGGCCCCCCAGCCGGAACTGCCCACCGTGGGAATGGACTCACACGCCTTAAGTGAGCTGCCTTCCCTCCCTGTCTCGCTGCCCAGCTCCTTTTCGAATGCTTTCCAGAATCATCTGTCGGACAAATCACTTGCCTTTGAGTCTTTATCTCTGAGCAGCCCAAACCAAGTCCCCCCACCTCCGCCTCGTTTCCTCTCTCAACATCCGTCCCCTGCCCTCCCCGTGCTCATCCCCGTCATAACCCGGGGACCGTCAGCCCCACTGAGCCAGGGCCGTGTCCGCCCCATCACCGTGTGTCTCCAGAGCCTGGCACGGGGCCTGGCACGCTGCATAAATAAATGTTTGTCGAGTGGCTGATGGAATATATCAGTAGAGAAAGCGGAGTGTCCTCCAGAAGGCACAAGGCACTCACACTGCCAACAGCTGCCTAGCCAGTCCCTGGAGGCTGCCTTCACGGACCCCAAGCTCTGACGACAGTTAGCGGCTCCCTTTGCATGCCGGTACTGGAGGCGTCAAAATATTCCAGGAGAGTTTGTTATCCTAAACACATGAAAGTGTCCCCTGCACCATCACCTGCTCATACAGACCAGGCTTCCTGACCTCTGTGGATGGTACAAAGCCCCAGCTCCTGACCACGGCCCCCCCCCCCAGAAAGAGGCTGTCTCTGCCATTGGGTCCCCCTGCACTCCTGGGGAGGTCTCTGGGGACACCAGGCAGCCTCCCACCTCCTGCCCTGTGTCCAGGCTGCGCCCCTCACCGGGAATTCCTTTTGTGCATCTGGAAAGCGCCTGGACGGCTCAGACAGTTAAGCATCTGGCTTTGGCTCAGGTCATGATTTCGCAGTTTGTGAGTTCAAGCCCTGTGTCGGGCTCTGTGCCGACAGTTGGGAGCCTGGAGTCTGCTTTGGATTCTGTGTCTCCTTCTCTCTCTGCCCCTCCCCTGCTCGTGCTCTGTCTCTGTCTCTCTCTCTCAAAAATAAACATTAAAAAAATTAAAAAGAAAAAAGCGGTTTATCTTTTCCAGACACATCTCAAGCAGGACCTCTTTAGGTCTTCCTTTCTCGCCTTTTTGTAGACAACACGTTTGAGCCCCTCTGCCCACTTCCTCTGACACTTACTAATTGGGTGCCTTGGCTCTCAAACTGGTTCCTTGGCCAGAACCCTGCCTGATCCTCTCCATTCCCCAATGTCTGGTGGCACACAGTAGGTGCCTAATGCTTGCTCACATGTAGGTGCCTAATGCTTGCCCCCCTCCTTGGCTGCAAGCCTGAGAGGCCCAGAGGCTCATCCCACACCCCTACCCCAGGATGGGTCCCAGGCCCAGCAGCTGGCCACAGCTGGAATCTGAACATGCTAGGAAGATTCTGAGAAGTCTCTAGAATCTAGAGAAAAGAGACGAGGAAGCAGAGCCAAGGGACAAGGGCAGCTGGACAGGCACCCCCTCCCCCTCCCAGCCCCCTATCCCAGGCGCTAAGTCAGCATTAGGCACCCTCACTCTGTGCGCCATCAGCACAGATGGTCCTGGGAAGAACCGTCTTCATCTTGCCCACAAGCTCACCCTGGGTGTCCTTTGGGGGCTCAAGGGGAGGGAGTTCTGAAGATACAATTCTCCAAACGCTGAACAAACAGATGAAGACGGGACACCGGGTTCTGGATCCCGGGCCGAGACGCGGCCCCAGAAGGTCCACATCTTAGTCCATCGCGGACCCTCAGACGGGTCCCCAGAGCCAGAGTGGTTCGACCGGAAGAAACCGACGAGCACACCACACACCCTCCCCACAGCCGCGCACCCTCGGCGGGGCCTGGCCCGACTTGCCTGGGCCCTCCCGCAGGGCGGCTGCAACAGGTCGAGACGTGTGGCCAAAGCACTCCCTGGGACCTGCAAAAATTCAGTCATCCCGTCAAGTGTCCTTTGGATGAACACCTACTGTGTGCCAGGCACCGTGCTAGGCTCGGAGGGTCCGCCATAAAACAAAATGGACAGAAGGAGTAAGGAGGGTGTCGGGGCGCCTGGGGGCGCTCAGTCGGTTGAGCGTCTCACTTCAGCTCAGGCTGTGATCTCGCAGCTCGTGAGTTCGAGGCCCGTGTTAGGCTCCGTGCTGACAGCTCAGAGCCTGGAGCCTGCTTCGGATTCTGTGTCTCTTTCTCTGTCCCTCTTCCATTCACACTCTCTGTCTCTGTCTCATGATAAATAAACATTAAACAAAATAATAATAAATAAAGACAAGGAGCCCAGGGAAAGTTTTGAGCAAACTTGGAGCCCACCATCAGAGGGGCTTGGAACAGGTGTTTCCTCACCTTGGCATCTTGGCTTTTCCCCCAAAACACCCCTGTCTCCCCTTCCTATGGCCAGCTGCTCCCAACCTTTGAATGTTCCTGGCACACTCTCAAAAATTAGACTACTTGGCCACCCTGCCAAAACGATTAAATCACTAGACACGACACTAAATACGTCAGGGATGGCGGCGAGAACCACAGCACGGCCCCGCAAAGAATCCATGGCCGTCTCTCCATGTACTTGGTCGCCGTTTGGGCGGACTGCGCCCCGCCCTGCCCTGGTTCCCTTACATGCTTCCAGGGAGAGTTCTGGCTCATTCCAGGAAACACCTCATCTTTCTTTGGGTCAGTTTGGCATTGGACTTCACCTCCTAACGATGGCGCTCCTCATGATTGGCCAAACCTTCTCAGTATATGCCATGATGAAGCTTCGTTGGCCAGAAGGAGAGGGCGATCAAACTTCAAAAAATTTTTTAACGTTTATTTATTTTTGAGAGAAACAGAACATGAGAGTGGGAGGGGCAGAGAGAGAGGGAGACACAGAGTCCGAAGCAGGCTCCAGGCTCCGAGCCGTCAGCACAGAGCCCGGTGCAAGGCTTGAACTCACGAACTGTGAGATCATGACCTGAGCTGAAGTCAGACGCTCGACCGACTGAGCCCCCCAGGGGCCCCAAACTTTAAACCTTCTGGGGAAGGATCCCCAGCCATCTGCTGATGAGTAGTGACCTGGGAATCTCAGGGGCCCCTGTTCTTCCCCTAGCTGGGCCCCCAGGCTCAATGGCGTGAGTTGTCTGGGCTTCCTCCTCACCGGGAATTCAATTTGCCCACAAAGCTGGGAAAGAGTTGAAGCTGTCAGAGCTGGTGAAGGTCAGCACACTCATTCCGGAATGATCTCATCGAGCAGTGAGTCAGTGGCGTGGCTGGTGATTCCTCCATCAGGCTTCTACCTGCCGCACACCTGGGCACCCCCTCCAGGGCGTCCCATGGCTTGGTGCCTGCTGATCCTGCCAGCCTCACCTCCTTCCACATTCCACCTTTCCTGCCCTATTGCAGCCTCGACAAACCGGCCCATGGCTCCTCTTCATCCTCTGCACCTCTGCACCTGCTGGCCTGTCTGTCCCTGGCAAATTCGTGCTCCATACCCAGCTAAAATGTCCCCTTCTCTGGGAAGTACGTCTGTCTTGAGCCTGACTCTGGTCCTCATCTGTCATTCTGGGGATGACACCCCCTTGGGACAGGGAGATCATCCGAGCTGGACACTGGGGTCTCATGCCCTCACTGTCCGCCAGCACCCCGTACCGACAGTCCTCTGGTCCATGCACCTTAAACTCCCGAGTCTCAGTTTCCTCATCTGGAGAATGGGATCACTGTTCCAGCCTTCCAGCATTGTGGGAAGAAGGACACGAGCTAGGCGTGTGGAGCTCCACACGGAAGGTGCACGGGTCGGGAGAAGCAAGTGGCTGCCCCTCACAGCAGCCTCGGAGGCCAGAGCAGTGCAGACCCCGGCTGGGGGGCGGGGGGAGCAATAATTAGAAACGCAGACCGTGGGTCATGGGCTGCTCAGCCACCTTCCTCCCTTGTCCTCCCCTGACCCTGAGGAGACGCCCTGCCAGGCTAACACTCGCTGACCTCATACCACACCGGTCAAGAGACCAAAAGGAGAACTTTGTCCCCAGCCAAGGGCCAGCTGTCCTCACAGAAGTCACGAGGCTCGGCACAGAAAGCTGAACCCAAGGGTAGCTGAGGTTCCTGCCTCCTGACCGACACAGGACCGTGTCAGAGAACAGGGCAGGGCACCCGCAGGTCCTGGCGGAGGGCCTCCTGGTACCAGGAGCCTCCCACACATCACCTTAAATTCCCACACCAGCCCAGTGAGGAATGTGCCTTTAGCATCCCCACTCTACAGGTGGGGAAACTGAGGCCGAGTGTCACGTGATGTGCCCGAGCTTTCGCAGGACTTGGACGCAGGAAGACACTCTGATCCTCCTTGCTTCCGAAACTCAGTAAAAGTTTTTGCTTTCAATGTTTTTAGCCTGGGGACACCCTTCTGCACCCCCACGTGGCTCTCTGCGTGCAGCGAGGAGGCCTTTGGGAAGTAGCAAATTAAAATGTGGGTTCTCGCTCAAGGGCCCTTGGTGCCTCCACCAAGGGTCCAAGGGCTCGTCCTCCAGGGACCCCAGCTGAGCCGCCCCCATAACTCGCGGCCTGGACAGAAGGGGCTGAGCCCTAGTTGGCCCCTCCTCCTGCCTGGGGAGGGTCAGGATGAGGTGCAAATGCACACTGTCCCCCAGTGACCTGCACTTACTGAGTGCCTACTGTGGTTGCTGCCCAGAGAGTGGCTTTCTGGCACCTCTTCGCGTGTGCCCTCATGCCCCCCCTCCCAAGCTTTATGTCCACAGGCTGGTCCTCCCTCATTCTCTCAGAAAACGCCCACTGGTCCTCAGGGACAGAGCGGTGCACAAGACGGGCACCGTCCCTTCTCTGTTATCATGTGGAGGAGACAGACAACACACAGGTGAGTGATCCCTAGGTAAGTCAGGATTGCACGGGGTGCGGGGGAGGTGAGCCGAGTCCCAGGCAGACAGTGCGGCACGTGGTACAGTCAGCGAGGACTGCCTGGGGGAAGAGGTCCCTGAGCTGAGAGCCTAGATGAGAAGTTGCCACCATGCAAAGGGCTGAGGGCAGATCCTGGATTGGGGAAACGGAGTGAGAAGGGCTCCATCCAGGTCATTCTCCACGTTTGCCATTTGACCTTCACCACTTGACCACCCCACCCTCCGGCAGCTGGTCTCCTATTGCAAAGCACTTGATGGTTGATAAGACAGGTTCCTACTCGGAACGTCTAGGCTCCTCGCATCTGCCCGGAGGTGCAAAGACGAGGAAACTGAAGCTCGGAGAGGAAAATGGCATCCAAGGTCACACAGCCAGGTGTCCCCTTCCAAACCCGGGCCCCTGCCCTTCTCCACCTGCCTCACCACCTTCCCGGGAAGGCAGTGGCCTGAGGACCCCTGCCTGCATCCCCCCCAGGCCCCCCGGCCCCCTCCCAGAGGGGAGGCAGCTCTGCACCAGCCCATATATAACCCACTCCACGTGCCTTCTCTGCATTAATAAATGGGGAACCAAGGGGTCATAAATCCTGGGGCTGCCAATGTCCCCGGGACCAGCTCTTTCTCTGGCCACGCACTAGTACTTTTTACAACCCATTAATTAGTCCCTCTAATAAAGTTTGACAAAATGATAACTTGCCCATGAAAAGTGTTGTAATAAATACATTTTCCCTAACTTTCAACCATTCGAGCATGGCCGCCTCATAAACCCTCTGCCATGGTTCACTGCCTTATTGTCTCTCTATATTTCTCCGTCACCGTGGAAGTTCAGGGCCTGGGGCCTCGTGGACTCAGGAGAGGCCTGGGCCCGACTCCGGGTGCCCAGCACCTCCTGGGAGACTCTCATGGGCCGTCCTTCCCCTGCTCACAGACCTGCACTGGCTCCCACCGCCCAGGGCAGCGGTTCCGAAACTCGGGGCTCATTGTCCCGAGTCCTGCTTTATCCCTGTGGCATCAGAAGGGACAGCATCGGGACATTATGTTCTCTTCAAACTGACGCGCTTTGAAAAACTTACTTTGCAAGGAAACTTTATATCATCGTTACAGAAAACTGGAAAAGCAGTGGAACCAGCCCCGAAAAGGAAATAAAAACAAATACAGTGAAACAAAACAAAACATGTCACTAAATCCCCGACGACCTGTACTACTGTTTGCCTAACACCCTGAGCCTGAAGGCCGCCTTGTCTCTGTCGGAATGGGAGGTCAGCCGGGACTAGAAAGGCATAAAAGATGCATCAGCATCGAGTTGAGACTTTCTCCTCGGTGTAGACAGATGGCCTGAAAAAGGATTTCAAGAACCATCTTCCCCCTCGAAGAGTCTCTGTGGTTGAATGCCACATCCCTAGAGGGGTCCATTTAACAGCCAGGTTGGCACCCAGGGGGCCGGGATGGGGTGCTGGCTAGAGGGGGCTGGGGGTCCTGTCTGGAAGCGGCAGGTGTATTGGCATCACCGTCCTTCACATTGTAGGGAAAGCTGGGAGAACAGCCAGTGCTCACATGAGAGAGTAAGCACCCCAAGGTGTGGTTTGTGGGGACCAGGCCGGAGGAGCACCGGGATATCCCGTGGACCTTCACCGAGATCTGGCTAAGCAGCCGATTCTTGGTTTTGGCTCAGGTCATGATCTCATGGGTCGTGGGATCAAGCCCCGCATTGGGCTCTGCGCTGACAGTGCCAAGCCTGCTTGGGATTCTCTCTCTCCTTCTCTCTCTGCCTCTCCCCTGTGCTCTCGCTCGCAAAAAAAATAAACTAAAAAAAAGAAACAGAATAGTTAATGAAGGCATTATCTCCTTCCTGATCACTTTCTGATCAATAACAAGAAGAAAGTCTCTGGGTAAAGACAAGAAGAAGAAAAAGGAAGAGGAGGAGGAGGCGGGGAAGAGAAGGAGGAGCAGCAGGAGGAGGAGGAGGAGAAAAGAGAGTCTCTGTTTGGTGCTGATGCGTCTTTATCGCCTCCCCTGTGGCTACGTCCCCTTGTGACAGAGGACAAGCAGACCTCAGGCTCAGAGCCTTCCAGGACTGCAGCACCTGGTCTGGGTTCTCGCATAACTGCTCCACTCTTTTCGTTGCATTTTGGTTTAAGGGCACCGTTTATTTAGGGCAAGTGAAACGCACTTCCCGTCCGATGGCAATGTAACATGTCCTTTTAGAAATGCACACCTTTGCGTTAAAAGGACAAGCTGATATAAAGAAAAGCACCAAATACGTGTGAGCATGGTGGCGTGAAATCGAGGAAAGTCGTGAGCTGGAAGGTGAAGGGTAGATGTCAGGGAGGCCCGGCGGAGGGGCTCTCCTGCGGCGGGTGGCTGCCGCCAGCTGCACGGTCCGCTCGTCGGCTGGCCACTAAACCACAGCCCCTCACTTCCCAGTTTACAAGAGCCCTTCCTAAGCGCGGCCTCCGCCGATGCGTCCCACGGCTAGAGACCCCTCTCCACGGGCCTCGCCCAGGCCATGTCTTGTGAGCTGCCGCCTGCCAGTCACAGGCTGGAAAGGGCATTTTACAGGTTCCACCGAACTGTGCCTTCTCCGTAGCCCAAGAGGAGGGCATGACATGGGCCAGGTCCGCCAGAGGAGGAGACTGAGGCTCAGAGAGACTGAGGGACATGCCCAAAGCCACAAAGCAGCAGATTCGTTTCCTGCGGCTGCTCTAACCAATGACCGCTGACCTGGCAGCTTACAAGCACAGAAAAGTCTTCTTTCACAGTTCTGGAAGCCAGAAGTCTAAGATCAAGGTGTGGGCGGGGCCAAAGGCTGAGGGGAGCCGCGCGGCCTTCCCGGCCTCCTCCAGCTTCTGGAGGCCCCCAGGCCTTCCCTGGCTGTGACTCTGCCCCTGCCCTCACCCGGCCCCTCCGCTGTGGCATCTCTCCTTCTGTTTCTGAGGTCAGCGGCCATCGGGTTCTAGGGCCCATCGTAACCCAGGTGGATCTCGTCTCAGGACCCTTAACGTAATTCCATCTGCAAAGACTCTTTTTCCAAATAGTTACGTTCACAGGATCTAGGGACAGGTTCTGGGGGGACCACTGTTCCACCCACTACAAGCAGGCTCAGGATTCATACCGTGAGTGGAATGGTCTGGATCCCACCTCCGCTGCCGGTGCCGCCACCTTCAGGCCCCGCACAGACCCATGCTCCCCACTAATTAGGACCGAAGACTGAACTCTGCTCAATGATAACCAGCCTCAACCCACCCACCTGCCCGGGGACCCATCTCTTCGACGAAATGTACGGCCATAATTCAGTGGGTGAATTCCGGCTGCCGGCACCCGTGCCGTGAGAACTGCCCGGGCGCACTAAACCCACCCGCTGAGCAGCCCTCACAGAGCCTGTAAAACAGGGGGTGGCAGAGACTGGGGGCCCCCGTGGGAGCCCCGTGGAAGGCCCAGGCCCGCAGCTGCTTCTGGCGCTGGGCACAGAGGCCTGGGTCCCCGCCCGCCTGTTTCGTGGCAGGTTAAACTGTGGCCGTGGTGGCGCATCCTGGGCGCCAGCGGCCTGGCGACGTGTCGTGCATGGAGCGGTAGCACTGGCGGCCTCCGTGCAAGGGTTACAGGTGCGGAACCCCAGGGCCCCCCGCTGAACGCAGACCTGCATGTTAGCAGCCGCCCCCACCAGGGATGTGTGGGCACAGTCACGTCTGAGAATCGCGGGCAGAAAGCGCGGGTCGGAGCACAGCCCGTGCAAGCCCCACGCACCTGTGAGGTGGCCCCAAAACCTCTTGCAGACTCTCCTTCCTTTTACTTTTGATGTTTTTTGTTTAATGTTCTTTTATTTTTAATGTTTTTTATTTTTAATGTTTTTTAGTGTTTTTAATGTTTTTTAATTTTTAATGTTTTTTATTTCTTGTTTTTAGTGTTTTCATTTTTTTATTTTTTTAATGTTTTTTACTTTTTAATGTTTTTTATATTTTTTAACGTTTTTAATGTTTTTTTTTATTTTTGAGAGACTGTGCGGCAGGTGCGCTGGCACCGCCGCACTGTTAGGCGCAGACCTCCCCATCCGCCCCCACAGAAGGATGATAGTTCCTTGGCGTCCTGGTGACCACGTGACTTGCTCCGGACAAGAGAACGTGCAAATGCCCTGTGTTCCCTTTCGGGCGGAGCTTCAAGCGCCCGGGCGCGGTGCTCCCTTGCCCTCGGCCGTGACCGCCGGGAGAGAGCCGGCGCGCGGGGGCGGGGAGCGGAGACCACGCCCACCCATGCTGGCGACCGCGTGACGCGAAGGCAGCCGCTGCCCAGCGGTGCGGGGCTCGGGCCGCAGTGGCCGCAGGGTAATCAGCCCCCGCTGACTGTGTGCGTGCGTGCGTGAGGGCACGTAGGAGTGCGCCGGCGAGGCGCTGTGCGTGTGCGTGAAAGCTCTGTGGCCCCGGAGGTGCCTGTCGCAGCCGCGTGACCCGGCGCGCGGCCTGACCCGGGGACTGGGCGTCCTTGGGAGTAGAGGGGCGTGGGAGAGCAAGCCGTGCGGGAGAGGGAGCGTGTCAGCTTGTCTGCGGGAGGGAGAGGCTGTGAGCGGACGTGAGGGCACTGCGGGGCACCCCGCGCCCCCACCGTGTGCGCCGGGGCCCCGGGTCAGGCCGGGGTCGAGATCTCCCCACACCGGCACTAGCGCCACCTGCGCCCCTTGCTCTTGACCACGGAAACTCGTCTTCGATCTCTCAGCTCCTTCCCCCTGTCCTGCTGCCTCGTCCCTCCCTCCAGCCGCCCTCACCACCTCCCTGACCGGACCTCACCCCCAGGCCTTTCTCTCCACAGCGATCTTTCTAAACCCAAATTGGACCCTGTCGCTCCTTTGCCTAAAAGCCTTCAGGGGTTCCCTGTGGCCCCCTTACCCTCCTTCCCATGGCTAACACCCTCAGCCTACGGTCAGGACGCTCACACCTCCTCTCCCCTCAGGCCCTTTGCACATGCTATTCCCTCCTCCCAGAATGCTTGTCCCTTATTCTGTTTCCCTAGCTCGGCTCTCAGCCACCACTTCCTCAGGGAAGCCCTCCCTGATTCTCTTGTCAGCTCACATGTCTCTCTGTTGAAGCACTGTATCCCACGTCATGAACTCTGTCTCCCGGAGTAGTCTGTGGGCTCCTGGTTGGGCCGGGACCTGTTCTCCTTCACCACTGGGCACAATCACTGTGCCTGATACTGCCGCTGCCTGGCACACAGTAGGCACTTAATAAATGCTTGTGAACGAGGGGAGGAATTCGTGAATGGGGCAGGCTCTCCAACTTCTCGGCACATCTCAGGGGCAGGCAGGGTGCTGGCCGGTGGGGGCGGCTGGCAATGACTGAGCCCCTCCGTTCAGCGCTGAATGGGGATACGATCCGGGTTATTCTCGCTCGGGAGGACAGGTGTCCTGCTTGAACTCTTCATCGGAGAGCAGGACACGCAGGTCCCTCTCAAGGGTGGGTTCGACCTAGCCAGCCTTGCCCAAGTTCCTGCAACGGGCCAGGCCCTGTGTGGAGCACCAGGAGTCAGAGGCTGGGAGTCCCAGCCCCATCCTCAAAGAGACAGACCTCATGTGCTCTAACCCGGGAGAGGGGTGAAGGGTCCAGGCAAGGAGTGGGGCGTCCGGCCTCTGCCGGCAGGGCAGGCTTGCAGAGGATGGCGTCCCTTCTACTAGACCCAGAAGGACAGGAAGGATTGTCACACGGGACGGTGGGGACTGAAAAGGGGGGAGTGGGGGTATGTGCTCCAGGTAAGGGCAGAACATGAGCAGGATCAGGGAGTCCAGAAACTCAGATCTGCTCCAATGCAAGTTGTGTCCATGCAGAGGCCGTATCTGTGTTACTCCCCTTCGTGATCTCCAGAGCCTAGCAGCGCAGGGGTGTAGCGCGGTGCGGGAGGGGAAGACACGAGTGCATTGCTCTGCAAGGCTTTTCGAGCGCTGAGCGCTGACCGTAGTTGTGTCATTGTATCACCTACGTGAGCCTGGGCAGGTCACTCACCTCTGTGACTCAGTGTCCTCACGGGTAACATGAATATGGGGTTCACAGTCTGCTGCCCACCACCCACCCTCTCCCCCGGGATCTGCCCACTGATTCTTCCTCGGGGACCATCCTCCCGCCTCCGCAGTCAGCCAGCTTTGGGAGGGAGCCCTTCCCCCAGCTGTGTCAAGGGCACGTGACCCAGGCGTGGCCAATCAAAGCACTCCACCCCCTGGGCTTACTTACGATCGATTGAGGAGCTTGCATGTAACCCAAGTGCGATCGGCGATCCTGAGCTCTGGAACTCGTGCTCGGGCTGTTGGGAAAGCATTATTTTGGGTTGTTCATGGGGTTGTTTGTGTTTGTGTGCTTGGGGATGGGGGTGGGGGAGAGTTTCTGCCGCAGTTCTGAGAGAATAATATAGTTCTGGAAGTGCCCAGAGTCCTGTAAGTAGAGCCTGTCTGAAGAGGAAAGCAGAGCCAGGAGAAACCAAATCCTAATGACATTATTTGAGCACCTGGATCCAGCTATTCCTGAAGGCGGCATTGAGCTTTTTGGTGCCTAGCACAGAGTAAGTATTATACAAATGGTGGCTGCTACTGGCAGCATAGAGTCTGGTAGACCGTGGGTGCTTGGCAGTGTTAGCTCCTTTCTTCCTTCACTCCCCTGCCCCTGAAAACATTTTAGTATTACTGCTACCCTCTTTCTGCCTATTACAAGTGCTTCGCTGTGGATTGTGGGGCCCCATTCAGGGCATGGGCAAAATGTGTTAATGACGGGACGTCTGTCGGAGCATTTTCCCATCAAGCTGTTCTTCTCCCCCACTGAAGACACTCAGGGGACAAGACAGATGCCGAAAATAATGAGGCCCAGAGTTGCCACGGCCTCTGCCTGGCAAATGCACAGCTGCCAGACATTCAGGCCCTGGGACAGCCACGGGTGGGGGAGGGAAGAGGGAGCCTCAGGGGTATTCGGGTGCTGGGCACCTCTCCGTCATGCCAGCAGTGGGTGCTAGGGTCCGAGAGCTGAGACGCGCCCCACTCAGCGGGGGGTAGTCAGGCTCTGAGTGCATTTAGTGTATGCCTGCTGGATGCTGGGATTCAGAGGGTACAGTGGTGGGTAGCCCACAGCTCCCCCTGCACTCAGGGCTGGGTCTAAAAGAAAAGGCAGCTCAGCAGGCAGTTCCAGCCCCGAGGGAACGGCAATGGGGCGAAGGAGTGTGGGGGGAGGCAGCGGAAGGGGAGGGGACGACCTGGCTGGAGATGGGGCGGGAACAGAGAAGGCTTCCTAGGGGTTGCTTGTGACCTGAGTGGAGCCTTAGCAGACGAGGGGAAGCTGCGTGTGAGGGGGGTGAAGAGACGCCCCGGCTCGAGGAACGGGGAGGCTCCAAGGGCGGCAGGGTCTGGCAGACCTCGCTGAGGAGTGCAGGTTTTGAAGGGGGCACTAGGGAGCCATGGAGGGCTTTGAGCAAGGGCTGGCCTGACTAGATTGGGGTTCAAGAGAAACCTCTCTGGACCCCGTCGGATAATGTAGAAGGAGAAATCCCGGAGGCCGTTAGAGCCCTGCGAGTGAGTGATCTTGGGGGCAGAACAACACGAGGGATTCCAGGGGCAGAAGTGGCAGCCTTCGGGGGGAGATTCGAGGCAGCGTGGGAAAGGAGGCCCAGGGAAAGGATCTCAGGCTCAAGGCCTTGCCTCTTCCGACCAGCCTGCAAGGTGCCTCCTCTGGCAGGGAGGTTGGATATTACGCGCCCGGCCAAACTCAGGGGGTCGGCCTGAAAAGCACGTGCAGCGGTGACTGGGACCGCGCCTGGACGAGTGTGGCGCAGCAGAGAGGAACGTTCCTCTGTAAAGGGAAGAAGTACTTCGCCGGCTGCAAGGGGTCTGCTGCTTGCAGCGCAGAGGCAGCCGCACATTGATACATAAATGGATGGGCGTGGCTGTGTTCCAGTAAACCTTGATTTCTTGCCCCCCCCCCCCCCCGCCCCGGGTTGGAGCTGGCCAGCTCCTGGTTTAAAGCGATACGCAGTGGGGCGCCTGGGTGGCTCAGTCGGTTAAGAGTCTAACTCTTGATTTCTGTTCAGGTCGTCATCTCACAGTTTGTGGGTTCAAGCCCCCTGTTGGGCTCTGCGCTGACATCACGGAGCCTGTTTGGGATTCTCTGTCTCCTCTTTCTCTCCCCCTCCCCCTGCTTGTACTCCCTCCCTCCCTCTCTCTCTCTCAAAATAAATAAACATGTAAAAAATAAAGCGATATGCAGACACAAAGGCTTCCTTATCACCCCGACACATATCCTCTGTCTGAGCTCTTCCTACTTAAAGAAAGTTCTTCCCACCTTCTTCATCTCCATAGCCCGGAGGCAAAGAGCATCCTGTTCCCTGGGAACCCATTTTATAGATGAAAAGGGTAAGACTTATGCTTCAGGGGTGTTTTCTTAACCGTTTATTGGGTAAATGAATGGACCTTGGAGATCCAATCCATGGATAACACCCATACCCCCAGGTGCTGATCCCAGACCCAGGGCAGACATCACTAATCAATCCCAGCGCCCTTTTCCAGACAGCAGCGAGTTCGCTTCGGAATTCTCGAGTCAGCATCCCAAGCCGCCACCTCCAGTGAGGGTCGACAACGAAGAAGAAATGGGATTTCGTTCAAGCTACCTATTCTGTGGGTGAAGAAATGGGAGCAAGAGGTCTCGTGAGAAGTCTCTGGACCAACTGGCACCCTCTGGCTGCCTGCTTTACCCGGAACTCCAGAGCAGCCCTCGTCCAGCTGGGCAGGGCGGGGGTGCCAGGGGCGGGCACAGCTGGGCACCTGGCACGGGCTCATCCCAGTGCTTCCCAGCCCATCCGCGCCGAGATCACTGCGCTGGCGACGTCCCCTCTCTTCTCCGCCCGCCTGCTCCCTACAGCTGCTCTTTTGAAAGCCCCGCATGGGAAGCTGTTGATGTGTCTCTCTGTTCCCTTTTCAGACCATTGTCCTCTCTTTGGCGCCAGCCGTGTTCTTCTCTTGGCCGCTTAATTAACAGTATTATTAATGCTCCGAGGAAAGATCGCCTAGAGCCTTTCTCATAGCAACTCTCACTTGGGAGTAGAGGCGCAGGCAGACAGGAAGCAGGGGCTGGTGCCAGCAGATGCCCCCTCCCCACCTCCGGGGCCCTTCACTTGCCAGGGCCCAGCTGGACCACTTGGCCCACCCTCCTCCACCCCCCAGGGCAGCCAACCAAGGGGAGGAAAGGGCCTGCGGCAGACCTGTGTGCAGGTGACCAAGGCTGATGGATAAACCCTGCTCACAGCTATGGGTGCAAGTCGTTGGGAAGAGACATGAGAGCCCAGCCCCAGGTTGGGCTCAGAAACCAATATGGGTGTTCTCCCGAGCCCCATGCAGAGAAGAAGCGGAAAGAGTAGATGGCAAACACGCCCAGTCGCTGTGTGACCTTGAGCCAACCCACCGATTCCTCTTGCATCGAAGGAGCTTACGAGGCACGCAGTCCTGGCTACGCCACCTATGCGCATCACCTCACCCACTCCCTGTTCTGGAAATCCCCTACAACGTAACGGGTCACCCCAACACTTGGGGTAGGGACTCAGCAGAGGTAGCTCACCTCGGCGCCCCCCAGCGTCAGCGGAGGCAGAACCACTACGGAGTAAAGGTAATCAACTTGGTTCATTCACGTGGCCGACAGACGGGTCCTGGCTGGGAGCTCAGCTCGGGTCTCCATTCCTATCGGCAGGCTGCTCGCGGTTCCTCACAACATGGCAGCCAGGGTCCCCAGAGAACCAGGCACACGTGCGTGGCATCGTTACGCCCTGGCTTTGGAAGCCACAACGTCACCCGCACTGCGCTCTGCCGGTTGAGGCAGCCACACATGCCCCCCAGGTTCAAGGTGAGAGAATTTAGAACCTAGAGGAGGTGGGGAGCGCCGACTGAGGCACCACGGATGCAAACTGTCGTCATGACCATCTTTGGAAAAATCCAGTCTGTTGCATTCTTCAAAACAACTGGGAAGTAGGTATGATAGTATTATCCCCATTTTGCAGATTAGGAAAATGAGGTTCGAAAGAGGTTAAATAATCTGCCCAAGGTCACACGGCCAAGTGGCTGAACAGAGATTTGGACATAGGCAGTTGGACTTCAAAACTCAGGGCTTTCAAACTTTTTTTTTTTCTTTTTTAGCTGCAAAGTGTTTTTCTCTGATACGATCTTCTAGGGAAGATCTGTGAAAGGCGGAGGTGGAGGAGACGAAGTGGCCGAGGGCCCTGCCGTGGCCTCCATGCTCTGAGGAACTCAAGTTCCCAAGAAACAGTCTGAAAACCCCCAGGTAAGCTGCTCCCCAAGACCCACCTAGGCAACAAGGAAGCCTCACTCCGTCATCTAGGAGGTCCCCCTGCTGCTTATCCCTGGGCCCCTTGTGGTGTTTTACGGGCCTCCTGAGTCTCTGATTCTCCTCCAAGATAATCCTGGCAACCCAGGTTGCTTATTCTTGCCCCCTCCCCCCATCCCATCTCCTGGTTCTCCTGGGAGGTGATGTGGTTTTTTTTAATGTCTATTTATTTATTTAGAGTTGGGGGGGGTCTGTAGAGGGGGAGAGAGAGAGAGAGACAGAGAATCCCAAGCATGTCAGCATGGAGCCCCACACGGGGGCTCGATCCCAGAACCGTAAGATCATGAACTGAGCTGAAACCAAGAGTCAGACACTTAACCGACCGAGCCACCCAGGCGCCCCTCGTGGGAGGTGATGTTTAAAACAAAGAGCAGTCGGCCAGGTAGAGGAGGGCAGAGGAAAGGTGGTCTGGTGGAGGGGTCAGCATGCACGAAAGCCCAGAGTACGGGTAGCCGGGGCACAGCGCGTGAGCAGGAAGCCGCATAAGCTGAAGCTGGCAGGAGAGGCAGGGGCATGGCATGAAGGCGAGGGGAGGGCGGCTGGGAGGGACTTTATTTTATGGACAGTGGGGAGCAGAACCATGGAAGGGCTTCGAGCAAGGGAGAGAGAGCCGTGATCACACCTTGTCTTCAGGAGACGCTCTGGCCATGGTATTATGGCCGTGGATTGGCAGGGGTGGGGTTGGAGGGCCGGAGGGGATTCGGTCATCCTGGGGCCATCATCAGCCCTTGGTGCACAGAGCAGGTGGGGAAGGAACGCCTGGGGCTCTCCCTGGTTGGGGGACAGCGAGGACGGTCACTTCTAGCTGGGGTCACAGTCCCCATCTCTCAGAAGCTCCCAACAAGACACCCCAGGGACAGAGCAGGAGACAGAGGTTCCGAAGAGGGTGACTCATCGGAGCCCCCCACGCTGCCAGCCTGGCTGCTCTGACGTCAGCCCAAGGCTTCTCCCTGGCCCTGTCTGCCTGAACGTCACTTCCCAGGATGCCTGAGGTGTTCCTTACGTGGTGGCCTTGACATGAACATGTTTTAGCTTTAAAAAGAGGAGTCTAAAAATAGCCGCCTTGTCACGAGGTGCAGGGAAGAGACACCCCCACCCACCCACTCCCAGGCGAGAGGTGGAAAGTCACCGGCACTTCGCAGGGCTGCGCCCGTGGGTGCCACCCCTCCTCCCCTCCCCGAGCCGGATCGGGGCCACTTCATGCAGATTTCCTGGCGCCCCATGCTCAGGAGGCTTCTGCTTCGCCTTATGCAAATCATCTCAGTGTTCGGGGACATCTGCCAGCTTCCTTCTCTCTCCTCTTAGGGCTCAGCAAGTGTGGGGGGAAAAATTCCTGCAGCCATCATCGGGGGGCCAGCTGGTGACCCAGGGGAGCCTGAGCACGTATTGCTCAAAGCCTGGCTCTCCACACTGATGCACCTAGATTCAAGCCTTCTTCCTCTCCCCTCCTTGCTGGGTGACCCTGAGCAATTGGTTTAACCTCTCTAGGCCTTGGTTTCCACATCTGTAAAATGGGACCCACAACCAGGGAGACCAGGGAGGCACGGGGTGGGGCAGCATCTGGAAGGCTGGGGCTGCAATCCCCCATGTCGTCCATGCAGGTCCAGTAAGCATCCACTTCCCACCTCTGCCCTCGGCAGAGAGCAGGGCCCACGGAGACAGCCTGGGTGCCTTCGAGCTACTTGATTAATGTTCCATTTAGTGCAATAAACAATACAATTACTCAGCCCTTACAAACCCCACTCGGCGTGGGGTGGGCAGGCGGGGTGAGCAGGCAGGACCAGCCTTCTGAGTCAGCCCTGCGATTAATTACAGGCACTTAAGCAGTTCTAGAAGCCTATGTCACACCTCGGCTGCAGAAAGTGTGGCTGTTGGGGGTGGGGGGATGGACAGAGATGGTGTCTCGTGCTCTTTCGTGATGGCATCCAGCGAAGTAGGCGCAGCCAGACATGGCTCAGGGAAGGCACCCTCCCCTTCTCCCCCACTAGCATCGCCTGTTCTCTGTTGCCATAAATCTGCACGACAACGTCACGACATGACCTCAGAGGCAGCCAATGCCAAGCACTGACTCTGCTCCCACGTCCGCAGTGGCTGGTCAGGTAGCTCTGCTCGTCTGGGCTGGGTTCACGCTTGTATCCGGGGCTCGGCTGCAGTCGGCCGATCTAGGCAGGGCTCAGCGACTCAGTTCCCCTCCCATCCTCCGGGGCTAGCCCAGTCTCCTTCCCGTAGGCAAGGGTTCAGGACAGAGTGGGGACAGCAAACCCTCTTGAAGGCCCAGTTTGGAAGTGTCACAGTGCCATTTGCACCACGTCCTATTGGCTAACACAAGTCACGTGCCAGAGCCCAGCTTCAGGGCATGGGAAAGAGACTCGCCTCTCCGTGGAAGGAGCTGCAAAGCCACATCATTAAGAGGCGCAGATAAGGAAGGGCACCGGGGTGGCTCAGTCGGTGAAGCGTCCGACCTTAGCTCAGGTCCTGATCTCATGGTTTGCAAGTTCAAGCTCCGCATCAGGCTCCGTGCCGACAGCTCAGAGCCTGGAGCCTGCTTCAGATTCTGTGTTTCCCTCTCTCTCTCTGCCCCTCCTCTACTCTCTCTCTGTCTCTCTCAAAAATAAATAAAACATTAAAAAAAAAAAAGAGGCATAGATAGGAGAAGGGTGGGGAAGAACTGAGGTATTTTCCTTCGACCGAATGCCACCTGCCCCACAGTATAGAATTTGTGTGCACCAGCAGAATAGCGCAGACATTCTCGCTCTGCTATTTGCCAGCTGTGGGACCTGGAGCGACCCCCTTCGCCCCTCTGCTCCTCCATTTCCTTATCTGTAAAGTGGGGATCATACTAAACACTACCTCCGAGGGCATTGTAGGATGCAATGAAAGAATTCCTGCAAGAGGCTTAGCATAGTGGCTGGTACAGCACCGAGATCTTGGGAAGTGCATGATTATTAATATCTGTAAATAGGAATATTAATACCCATCTAGAGAGCAACTCTAAGAAACAATGAGGTTAATGAACCATGGAGATGCCTTGGAAGCCAGGAGAGGCTTGCATTTATCAAAACCGCTTTAGTCGTATGAGACAGAAACGGAAGTCTAATTAGCTGAAGCAAAACAGAAGATGTTCTTGGCTCTTGTCGCCAAAACTTCTGTGAGGAGGGTAGGTGTGAGGATGCCAACCCCACCTGGACATTTCCTTTGTCTTCATCTGCTTCTCTCTTTACCGGACACCTTCTTCCTTTCAGACCAGCCTCTCCTCAGAGCAGCGGGTACCCTCCTTGACAGCTCAAGGCTCTTCTCTGTGGAGGAAAAGGGGCTGTCTCCATCCGGCCCAAGAGCAGAAATCCCAGGGAAGGGATCTGATTGGCCCATTGTGGGTCACATGCCCATCTTTAAACCAATCACTGCAGTCAGGGGGTGGGATGTTATGATTGGCAGCCCCATTCAGAAACACACATTGAGAAAAGGAAGAACAGGTGTCTGGAAGGGAAGGGAGGTTGGATAAACCCAAAAGGCCTGCTTTGGCTCTGCTCAGCCCTACTCTCCAGGGCTGCCTGGGCAATTGACCGCATAGAATCCCCGAAGTCTAAGCAAGGGAAAGAGACTCACTCAGGTCACACAGCAGGAAAATAAGACCTCATTTCCAACACCGTGTGATCCTGTGTCTACAGGGAAGAGCCTCTCGCGCCCAGGCAGCTCTGCTCAGCACGTCGCCCAGCCTGGCCAAATTCCCCTGAATCTTGGTCCCTGTCCCTGTGTCCCTGGCATGCTCCTGGGATGAGCCATGGCATTCGGCATTCAGCTTTCACTCCTGGACCGGCTGCCATGGCCCCTGTGCTGCCGGTCCATTCCACTGAGTCTGAGTTGTCAAACATCTCAGAAGCAATTGCCCACATATTTGAGGTCTGGCCAAGGCAGCCCGCCTTTGTCCAGCATCATTTGCTGTATATTCCAAAAGAAATTGGGTCCATATGCACCAGATTCCTCTGCACTCCTCTCACACGGGCCAGGGTTTGGCACCAAAGGGCCGAGGGCTGTGGAAAGGCTTTGCCACCTTCCTTGGGAACCAGAGCACAGCCGCCGATGCCACGGGGATGACCAGCCCCCAACCACAGGGGCAGCGGGTGCCTTGAAAGTCTAAACACATAGGATCAGAGCAGGAGAAAGCCCGGGGACAAGAGGAACCTGCTGCCCCAGCGCCCCGGGCCCAGGAGGGAGGCTGGGACACAGCCTCTCCCACCGGCTGCCTGAAAGTGGGAGGCATGGAGTCCAGAACTCAGTGCTCAGGACTCAGACGAGCCCGGCACCCCAGCCCCACTCTGCTATTCTTTAGCTGGCTGGCCGCCAGCAAGCCTCAGTTCCCTCATCTGGAAAATGGGGGTCAAAATGGTCTCGATCCCATGGGATCGTGGTTTTGTGGGGATAATGATGAGATGAGGAATGTGGAAGTAAATGTCGGCTGATGGTCAGCTTTGTGCAGCTCCCAGCACTACCACCGTCACCTCCAACGTCACTACAGTCATCGTCATGTCCTTCATCAACAGCACCACCCCCGGCATCATCGCCAGCCCCCGTAGGCGAAGCCTAGCTGTTACGCCGGCACTGATGGCTTCATCCCCAAAGCCACCGCCCTCCTCAGTGTCACCATCCTCTTTAGCCCAGAGCACTTGTTGAATCTCTCCACGGTCTCACTACCTCCAAAACCCCTGTTCCTGCTCAAAGCTCTGCCATGACTCCCACCCTCCCATAGACTAAATCCTGAACCCTTTCATATACCACACAGGGGTCCTTCCCTCACAAGACCCCTCCCCACTCTGTCACCCACACCCTGCAGTCTCAGTCGCATGGAACGGGTTTCCTCTCTCCCAGGTAGGCTTTGCTTGCCCGTGGCTCCGGGCGGGACCGTGCGCCAACAGGTCCCTCCACGCAAACGTTCCTCCCTGTTTCCTGTCGAACTCCCAGTGACTGCCCTGAGCACAGCTCAAATGGCTCCTTCTTGACCAAACTGCCCCTAAAGTCTAGCTAACGCAGCATTGCCGGCAGAAGGTTCTGGGCTTCCTTGTCCCAAAGGGAGTTGAGCAAGAGCTGGAGGGGGGTGTTAAAGACACATTAGCACCAACAGGCGTGTCTCCCCGATGTCATGAGAGCAATCAGAAGGACAAGGCTGTCTCTCTAGGGAATCTGAAGTCATTTCTCCCACGTCCCATGGAAGGGACTGCGCCCCACGCTTCAGGACACGCTAGCAGGTACAGATGTGCCGGGCAGACGCTTCACACAGGAATCTACCTCCCCTGCCGCCTTCCCTGGGCAGAACCAGCCTTATATTTTTAGGGGGATTCACCTTTTTTATGACTGAGGTTACCTCATTTATCCTTCCCTGAAGCAGACATCCCTGGCTCAAACTTCGACCTCACCCTTTCTGTCTCTTTGGACTTAGTGTCCCCTGCCGTACATTGGGTGTACGAGGGGGCCTCGGGGAAGCCTTCGGGTCCTAGGCAGGGAGACAGAGGCTGGGAATCTGGGGGACCTGCGCTCCATCTGGCCGGCCCCGCCCACCCGTCCTGTGAGACGGGGGGGGGGGGGGACCTGCCCGGCAAGCTGGCTGGCGACTGTGACTCTGCTCGCTGTAGGCGGATGTGGAGCTCCCAGGGGTAATGCCTCCCCCTTGCACGCAGCCTGGGGAGGCCGCAAGCCCGGAGGGGCCCAGCCCCAGGCCCATCCGCTCCGTGACACTCCTTTAAAGCACTAGCCTGCGTGACAGGGCATTTGGCTGGGACCTTAAAAAAAAAATAATAATTTCAGAGAAAATGCAAATGACACATGAAAATGAACTGCAGATGGTGCCTGACTCCCCAAAGAGTGCCACCGTGGTCCCCTCCCGGGCCCTATGTCAGCACCCCTCGTGCCCCCCCCCACCCAGCTGACCCCCTGTGCCCCCTAAGAGGGTGTTTAGAGGAGTCAGCTGAGGAGGGGGGCGGGGGGAGGGCACGGCAGTCGCCTTCCTGAGCAGAGGAAAGGAGGGAGGGGACAGAGCTGGACGTCATCTGCCTGCTGACCCATGCCTGCCTCAAACCACCTCAGCTGCTCACTCCTAGGGGTCAGGCCCTGCTCTGGGGACGCCATGAGGATTTGATCTGATCCCTCTGCCCCAGGAGGGAGGCAGAGGCTCTAAACCTTCAGTGCCAGAAAGGACAACTCTAAGTGAGGCTTGTCTACCTCACTCGCTCAGCTCCTTACCACCCTTTCTGCTCTCCTTCCACTCCAGCCCCTCAGGCCACCTTGCTGTTCTCTGCCCCCATCAAGTTCTTCCTGCCTCAGGGCCTTTGCACTTGCCTGTTCCCTGCCTGAAGGCAATTTTACATCTCACCTCTTCAAAAGAACTTTTCTGATCCCCCAGTACATAATAACCCCAACCAATTAGCCTTTATCGAAGTACTCAGTTCATGTCCTTCAAGACTCTTTCCACAACTAGCAACAATGTACCGGTTTGTGTTTGCTTCTTGAGTGGTGGAGCCCGGTTTATTGTTCACCCGTGTTTCCCCAGGACCTAGCACCATGCCAGGAACGTAGTGGTACTCAGATATTTGTGAGGAGGAGAAATGGAAGGTTCCTTGCCTGGCAGCTTGAAGAAACAAAGAATAGGCCATCTGAGAAGGGTTTTGAAGGATGAATAAGAGTTCACCAGGTCAGGGAGGCAGGGGAAGAGGTAATGGAGGCAGAAAGAGCAGAGAGATGTGAGCCAACAGGCCTATAGCAGTGTGGCCAGGTGGCTGGGGGCCCACGAGTGAGCTTCAAATGGCCTGGGCTTCAAGCCAGTTCCCCCATTCACAGTGACTTTGAGGGAGTCACTTCAGCTCTCTGAGCTCAGTTTTCTCATCTCTAGGTTGATAGGGTTGGAGGAGGACGTGGTGAGAAGATTCGCAGGCTTGGCTTGTGCTGGACTCACAGTCAGCTGCATAAACAAAGCCGAGGAGATTGTCATGCGGAGACTCAGCTGAGGGAGGGAGGGAGGGAGGGAGGGAACCGGAGAGGGAGGAAGAGGGGGAGGGAGGAAGAGAGAGAGGCAGAGAAAACCTGACACATCTAGGCCTTCAGCTGCACCAGGGAGCCAGGTTCCAAGGAGAAATCTCGGCTAGGGGCGTGGTCCAAGAACTGACCAGGCAGGATGGGGGTTGGAGTCACATGACCCCTGAGTGTGTCCCTTGGGGCCTCTGGCTCTAACCTCCAGCCTCGCCTCCACCTGTCCTCCTTGAGGTCCTAGGCTTTGCTAACTGCTGGGCCTCTACCGAGGCTGTGCCGTCCTCCGGAAACGCCCTTTCTCCAGCTACCAGAAACCTCAGCCATGACACCTCGGCCAGACGTTGTCACTAATGTCCCGACCTCTGGCCGCTTAATCAAGGGGTGATCTGAGTCATGGCCTCTGGTCTCAGGGTCTGGAAGTTTCTAGACAAGTGTCTCTAGGCTTGGGAGACAGAGCCTTGTCCACCAGATAGGGAGTTCCTCAAGGGCCAGATCAGGTCAGCCTCCCCAGGCACGTAGGAGGTAGGCAGCTGACATTTGTCAGCCGAGTAAATAAGCCAATGTTTGAACTGCAGGAGGCGGGGAAATGATTGGCTTCTATAGGCTCATTTTCACTTCTGTCCCTTCCTGGCACCAGCCGCCCCTCACCGTGAGGCAAGCCTGATCTTCAATCCAAACACAAGTCCAGGGGGGTCGTAGTTTGGCGGTCTACAACCTCATCTGGGCCTCTTTGGGCCTCAGTTTCCCCTTCTGTAAGGGAAGCGGTGCCCCCGAAACAGGGCCACCAGCTTCCCGAGCACATGAACCATATGGCCCACAGGATCCCACGCTCATAGGGACCCACGTTTGGCTTCAGATTTTGCTGTCCCCATCTTAAAATTCGTAATCGTTTTATCTTTGGACTTGGGTTTCGTTGTTGTTGTTGTTGTTTTAAGTTTATTTATTTTGAGAGACAGAGACAGAGAGAGAGAGCGAGCGCGCGCGCGCACGGGGGAGGGGCAGAGAGGGAGGGAGGGAGAGCAAATCCCAAGCGGCTCCGCACCTGCAGAACTGGATGCGGGGCTCAAACTCACAAACCCTAAGATCATGACCTGAGCTGAAATCGAGTCCGGTGCTTAACCCACCGAGCCACGAGCCACGGAGGCGCCCCTGAGCTTGGGTTTTGTAAGTGAGGTTCCCGGAGGGGCAGAGGAGCTGACAGGTAATACCCGTGTCGCTGCTGTGTCCTGCCGGTCCCCGTGCGGCTTTCTGGACGTCCGCTGCGCATGGGCGTTGGGTGAAAAGCGAATCAACAAGAAGGCTGGCAGTTGGCACCCAAGACCGAGTACGCGGGAGTGCTGTCAGCTCCGGGCGGCCCACTGTCCACCCGAACCTCGCCGGAAGGCGGACAGAGGCCCCCGGAGAAACACGGGCGGACGGACAGCCGGACCGACAGCCAGCGCGCTGCCTGGGCTCCCCTGGCCGGCGGTTCCGGGGCTGGACGGGGAGCCAGAGCGGAGAGGAACCTCCAGCTCCTCTTCCTTCCCGTCCCCCGCACTCCGCAGGGAGCAGAAGCGGAGTGTTGCCACAAACCGGGTCTCAACAGGCGAAACGAAAACAGCCGAGCTCGGTGTGAGTCACACTCGGCTCTCGCGAGAACAAAACCCCTATGCGCGTGCGCCCTAGGAATGCGGCGCCGCGTGGTTTTGGTGGTTGGGCAGGAACTGAACCCGCCTGTGTTTGTGCTTCAAACTGGCCTGGCACAGTGTAAGGACGGGCGCGACGCTCACGCCGATGACTCAAAAGCTTCCTTTTTCTTGGGCGCCTGCGTGGCTCAGTCGGTTAAGTGTCCGACACCTGGTTTAGGCTCAGGTCGTGATCTTGCAGTTTGTGAGTTTGAGCCCTGCATCAGGCTCTGCGCTGACAGTGTGGGCCCTACTCAGGATTCTCTCTCTCTCTCTCTCCCTCTCTCTCTCTGACCCTCCCTTGCTCACGCTCTAAATAAGTAAATAAATAAAATGTTTTCTAGAACTTAAAAAAATAAAAGCTTCATTTTTCTTGGCTTAGAACCACATTGAACAGCCGGTAAAAACCATCATGGTAAGTCGAGGGAGAGGCTGCAGAGGAGACGGAAAACTTCATATTTTAGTACCTTTTTTTCCTGCATTTTGAACCAGGGGACCATATTTTCATCTTGCGCTGGGCCCTGTGAATTATGTAGCCGACTGCCCCGAACTGGCAAAGGCCAGCCCAGCCACATCTGAGCCCACGGCCCACAGCCCGTGGTCCTCCAGCCCCAGACAGAGCTGGCCTCGCCTCCCCACGACCAGGGGTCGGCAGTCACCAGGATGGGGCGGCCGGGCAACTGGGGTCTGCTCTCAACCTGAGCTTTACCACCTGGCCCAGATGTCCAAAGTCTAGACCCCACATCCCGACGATCAAGTCAGAGAGTCTGGATGGGGACCTGCCCTTCTGTGGCCTTTTTTCTTTTTTAATTTTTGTATGTTTATTTATGTTTGAGAGAGACAGAGGGAGGGGCAGAGAGAGAGGGAGACACAGAATCTGAAGCAGGCTCCAGGCTCTGAGCTGTCAGCACAGAGCCCGACGTGGGGCTTGAACTCACAAACTGCAAGATCATGACCTGAGTTGAAGTCGGATGCTCGACCGACTGAGCCATCCAGGCCCCCCTCTGTGGCCTTTTAACTGTCCCCCGGCCCCTGCCCTAAGTGAAGAAGCTGCTCACCACAAGCGTGACACCTGCTGCAGACCCCAGAGAGAAAAGCCACTTTGTTTCGGAGATTGAGCCGCTATAAACGCCTTCCACGTCCAGTAGCTGTCACTCAGTCCTCCTAGAAGCCCTCCGAAGGGCTCCTTGAGCCTGTTTGACAGGTAAAGAAATTGAGGGCGGGGACAGCCTGGCTTGCCTTAGGTCACAAGGCCAGCGGGAGGTCCGACAGGATTTGAAGTCAGGCCTGACATCCCACACCACATGCCTCCAGCTCCCAGTGGAGCCGGGCTCTGGGGACCGCAGACAATTCAGGCACCGCCTTGCCCGCGTGGGCACCCCTGGCCAGCCACTTACGGCCCAGGCCTCTTCTCTTATCTTCAAGCTGGTCGTGACCTTGGCGTCCATTTCAGAAGCCATCCACTATCCTTTGCCCACATCCACTTCTAACACAACACAGGGAAGAGGTTCTGAGAAAACCTGAGTGTTCGGGGCAGAGAACATTGGCTTCCTCGTCCTTAAACGAGGTTTGATGACTCCACAAACCTGCCTACACATAGACACGGGTGTAGACATGACGCCGCACAGCCCAGTGCACTCCACAGGGCACGGCTTTGTTCCTGGGTCCTCTGAGCCTGAAGCAGTACCTGGCACCTAGTGGACCCTCAATAAATACTTGCTGAATGAATGAATGAGTGAATGAATGTGTGAATGAATGAAAGAATTGGAGCAGTAAAAGGATCACACTCTGTTGTGTGCGATCCTGAAACCCAAAAATGTTCTACAAACACGTTTTTAGAGTCGCACGCCCAGAGGTCTTTCTTTATTTCGCACCCTAACGAGACTATTCCAGTGCGTTCTTGTATTTATATTTCATGACAGCCCCCGGAGGTATCACTGAGCACATAGGATACGTCCTGCCTTGCTCAGCTTTTTAAGTTCTCCCAAATTCTGGATTTGGAAATACAGGTGGCCCCAGGGGTCCCGTGCAAGAGGGCGGCCGTGGCATCTACGTCAACAATATTCAACTCCATACATTATACATGGCATGTTATAGGCATGTTATAGGCAGTGACCAGGCATCGCGAGCCCTCAGGTCCCCCAGTCAGCCCATCTCACAGATGGGTAAATGGAGGACCCCGGAGGCAAGTCCTCACAGTCGCACGGGGTTTGTGCGGCAGAAGCAGCCTTGCCAGGTCTTGTCCGCTGCTCCTCCCTGTACCCTTCCCCTCCCCCTCTGCCTGGCCTTGGCGCCTCAATGAGCCCTTTGTCCTCCGAAGGGCTCAGAACTCCTGAGGGTTCCTCCCTGGGACAAAGGCTGGAGGAGTAGGGGCTGCATGGGGTGGTGGTGGGGCCTCCAAGGCAGGGCCAAGAAGAATGTGTTCCCGCCGTGAGAGTCCCATGGGGTCAGGCTCCTCCCGCCCTCGGGGAAGGGCTCTAATGGTGGGGACAAAGGTTCCGGCCACAGTGCACACGGACCGGACGGTCCCTGCAGCCCCTACACGCCCTGCTCCAGGGCTCACGCAACCGGCCAGAACTGCAGGGCTCCAGCGCAAGCAAGAGGAGGAGTCAGAGAAGCAGAAGTTTCTACCTCCCACTGGAAGCGGAGGGCCCCGAGGGGAGGCCGCCAGGAGCTTTTAGCCGTGCCCTGGCCTGCCAGGAGGAGGGGGCACCAAAGTCGGGGCCTCTCTGCCCAGCCTCTCCTCCCCACCTCCTTGGTGAACAACAGCCAAAAGGAAGAGAGATTTGCCCAGGTCCTGCCCTGAGCCGGCAACAGAGCACTTATCCAGGGATTACGGCACGCAGGGCACCGAGTGGGGTGGGAAAAACAAAACGAACCTGGTCCTTTGAACCTGAAAGCCTGGTGGGCTGTGCATCCTCAGGTAAGTGGCTGCACCTCTCTGAGCTTCACTTGTATCACGCAGTGGGGGCTGGCTGGCCCGGCCTGGCCCTGTGCCGAGCATGATCGAATCTTCATGGCCCTGGAAGGGGGACGTGCCACCAGCTGCCCAGGTGACCTCAGCCCAGTGGCTGCACCTCTCTGGGCCTGTGTTCTGGTTCCTCCTGGGTCCCTACCATCCCGAGGAAAACAAGGTGACCACAGGGTCTTTGCTAGGAAGGATGAGTTTATCCCCGTTTGCCCAAATCTCTATACAAAGTGCAAGAAGAAGATGACCCTTGGCAGCCTACAAGCTGGGAGCTCAGATCTTCCCACATGGGCACCCGGCCAGCCACACGCCTCCTGGGCGAACTTGGCCCACGGATGTTTTCCTGAGCCTACTTTCCTCATTGATAAACGAGGAAGGATTCTGAGGCCCCCACTTCCCATGGCTGGCTCAGCACTGAATGTGCAGAGTGAGTGCCTGGCCAGCCCTTGGGGTACAGCGGGCCATCAATACCCTCTGGCTGGGCAGGTTCTGCTAAGAGGCAAGGGTGTCCCCTCCATGCCCCCCAGGAGCTCACCATTTTCAACATCCCCCTGCTATCTTTCCCTCAGAGAAACTTGCCTTGGGAGGCATCCGAGGCTGATCCTGGTTGAAGCCCATTCTTCAGATGGGGAAAGGAAAGCCCAGAGAGGGGACTCTTGGCTGGTTAGTGGGGAATTCGGCGCGGCTTCCTCACCCCACCTGTTCAGACCCCCCCGTGTGCCCCAACCCTGCCGGGCTGGGGCTTCCTGGGGGCCACAGAGCACAGGCAGAGTTTGGGATGGGGACTCAGGCGGGCTTGGGTTCAGACCCCGAAAACGGGGACAAGAAGCCTGAGCTTACAGTTGGAGCATGGGGCGTCCCCATGCACACACGCAGTGAGAGGCGGGCAGTGCCCGCGGTGACAGCGCGATTCCCACCCTCCTGCCCACCGCAGAAGATCAGAAGAGGGACCGAGAGCCCCACGCCATCCCCAGGCGAAAGACGAGACTCTCGCTCGAGCAGGGGAGCGTCACGCCATTCCCCGGTGCCTCGGGTCTGTCCGCAGCCACAGACCCCGAAGCTGTCGCCTCCGGCCTGGCAGCCTCTGCACACAGAGATCCCTGCACCGTCACCTCCCTCAGCCAAATGAAGTGAGGTGAATAGCTGACACCCAGTGAGTGTGGATGGGAGCCAGAGATGCAGAAAACCAGCAGGCAGGCCAGGCCCAGGGAGTAAGGGAGCAGGTGGGTCGGAATCGGACAGAGAAACTCAAGGGACACTGTGGGATCTCGGGAGAGAGTCATAAGGCAGAGGATGCTGGGAGTTACTCCAGTCACAGTTTTTAAATGCACCAGAGGAAGAGGTCCAAGTGTGGGGACAGGATTCTGGAACCCCTTGCAGTTGTGTTTCTCTACAAAGCTGGAGCCCAGCACAATTGTTATCACCACAGCCACCTCACCATTCCTCCAGCATGCCGAAGATGCTCCCTCCACAGGGCCTTTGCACGTGCTGTTCCTGCTGTCCGTATATCGGCGTGGCTCGCTCCCGTACTGTCTCAGTTTCTACTGCTGGTCCTCCATGAGGAGGCATCCCTGAGCAGTCTCTTGTCACCCTCTACCTACCTGTCTTCATACCGGGGTTGGCTCAGGACCTGTTGTATGTTTTGTGAGCACAGCCATGAGCGGCCCCGGAATGTGCATCAGCCAGAGGCAGAGTCTGAGCAATCGGCTCTCACCCCTAGACACCAGCTTCGTTCTTCACCCCTTAACTTCAACAGCAGCCAGAGGTGAAGAGCCATCCAGCAGGAAAGGAGAGCCAGCAACGGCCCCTGTTATTCAAGCCGTATCTCGTGAGATCCTACTGCGTGCCAGGCCCTGTGCCGGCTGCTGTGCGTACAAACGAACCTCCCCCCGGAGGGGGGCTATACTCCCTCCCAGGTACCCTGCAGCCAGACCTCCAGACAAAGGACGACGGGAGGCGGCGGGGAGCAGGGCACAGAGCGACACCTCTGGGAGGTCTGAGGCACAGTGACACAGGAGGTGCGCACACGCAGCCTTGAGTGATTCCCAACCTCCCTGCAAGAGAGTCACCCCGTTTTCACCGCAAACCTTTGTCCTGCTGCGAGAAAGTCTCTGCTCGGCGTTCCTGGGTCTTTTAACACTTTTCCAACAGACAGGAGTTCTCAGGCCGAGGGCGTTCGTCGCGCTATGGCGACATCGCCATGTTTTCAAGGTGTTTGTTGTAGGGTTATGGTGGGACACGCTGGGACCTTTCCCTAGACTCCCTCTGTTTTGTTCCACTCTTCAGAGGAAGCACGCCCAAATTTCCATGTGACCCCAGCTTAAAATATGGCCTAAAAGTTGACTAACAGCACAGAGAGTGCAAAAATAGAGTCCAACACACACAGTCAAATGATTTCCACCCAAGACGGCTTAGCAGTCTACCGTCTAACGAAGGAATGGGAAAGCTCTCTCCGCGAGGCTATGGGACGCCTGGCCCTTCTGGAAACAAAGAGCCCTTCCCTTTGCCTCCAACCTAAATCAAAATGTACCATCGAAAGCCAAACGCAAGACCATCAAGCTGCTGGGGGCAAGCAGGACCCTAGGGGAGGACACAGCTCTTGCCATAAAAGAAACTTGATACCATGGACTGTCTGGTGAAATTTTAAAACCCCTGCCTTTCAGAAGATCATGACAAAAAGCCGCAGACTGGGCGAAAATGCTTGCAACACACACAGAAGTGGGGGTGGATTAGGCAATGATAAAAAGACACCTAACCAGATTTTTTTAAAAAATTGGGCAAAAGATTTTAACAGATACGTTACTGATTGCCAATAAATACATGAAAATATACTCAACATCATTAGGGAAATACATATTACATCCACGCTGAGATGTCACTACACCCATGTTAGAATGTCTGGCATTTAAAAAGACAGATAATATCGAGCACTGGCAAGGATATTAGGAGGGACTGGACTCCCGTACATTGCCACTGGGATTGCAAAGCAGCACAAATTTGAAAAATGGTATGGTGGTTTCTTGTTTTTTTTTTAAGTTTATTTATTCATTTTGAGAGAGTGAGAGATTGCGTGGGAACAGGGGAGGGACAGAGAGAGAGAGAGGGAGAGAAAGAATCTCAAGCAGGCTCCACGCTGCACAGAGCCCAATGGGGGGCTTGATCTCACGAACCATGAGATCGTGACCTGAGCCGAAATCAAGAGTCAGACACTTAACCGACTGAGCCACCCAGGGCCCCCAGTTTGGTATTTTAAGAAGGAAAATGTGCATCTGCGATATGGCCCAGGCACTCCAGAAAAATAAAAGCCTGAGTCCATACAAAAGTTTGTATACAAATGTTCAGTGGTACTTTTCTTCCTCCTAACCAAACACTGGAAACAAATGTGTATCAACAGGAAATGAATACACAGACTGCTTCCATTTATAGGACATCGAGACGCAAGAATGGGAAAAGCTAATCAATGGCGATAGAAGTCTGACCCAGAAGGGGTGCCTGGGTGGCTCAGTCAGCTAAGCATCCGACTTCTGCTCAGGTCATGATCTTGGGGTTCGTGGGTCTGAGCCCCGTGTCGGGCTCTGTGCTAACAGCTCGGAGCCTGGAGCCTGCTTCAGATTCTGTGTCTCTCTCTCTCTCTCGGCCCCTCCCCTGCTCATGCTCTGTCTCTCTCTCTCAAGAAAAAATAAACACTAAAAAAGTTTTTTAATAAAAAATTTAACAAAAGACATCAGACCTGTTGTTGCTTGAGGGGTGGGCTATTGACTGGAAAGGGCAGGAGGGAACCTTGGTGGTGGTCGGGGGAGGTCTGTCCTGTCCTATGATCTTGGTTTGGATCACACAGGTGTAGACATTTGTGAAAATGCATCATATTATGCACTTGAGATGCACGTTTTCCATTGTATATAGATTATACCTCAATTTTTTAAACGTGATCAAGGGGAGTGGGGAACAATGGGTTAAAAAAACAAACCAAAAACCCCTTCCGAGATGCAACATGGTGCAACTGCTCGGAAAGCAGGCTGGTGGTCCCTCAGCAAGTTAACCACGGGGTCACCGTGGGACTGGGTGGCCCCACACCAAGGTACACACCGAGAGAACTGAAAACGCGGTCCCGGAGAAGCTTCTGCCTGAATGTTCACAGCAATATTAGGTGCAACCCGTGAGCAACGCCAATGTCCGTCAACTGGGGGCTAGGTGAAAATGCGCTACATTCATAGAGCGGAATAGTAGTTAGCCGTTAAAAAAGTGCAGCCCTGAGACCTTCAGGCTGAGGGAAAGAAGCCGGTCCCGAAGGACCACCCATTGCACGGTTCCCTTGATCTGAAATGTCTAGAATTGGCAAAGCCATAGAGACAGAAAGTACACAGTGGTTGCCAGGGGCTAGAAGGAGGGGCTCTTGGAATTTAATGATCACGAGTACAGGATTTCTTTTTGGGGTGATAAGCATGTTCTAGAAATGGATAGCAGGGATGGATGCACAACGTTGTAAATATACCCAAACCCACTGGATTGCACACTTGAAATCATTTAGGGGGCGCCTGGGTGGCTCAGTCGGTTAAGCGTCCGACTCTTGGTTGGGGCTCAGGTCCTGATCTCATGGTTGTGAGATCGAGCCCGGCATCGGGCTCAGAGCAAAATGTGGAGCCTGTTGGGACTCCTTCTCTCCTCTCTCTCTGTCTCTCTCTCTCACACTCTCAAAATAAATAAACATTTAAAATAAAATCATTGAAATGGTGAGTTTTATGTTATATAAATCTTCTCTTAATAAAACCTTTGTTTCCAGGGTTCCTGAAGCATCCGCGAGGCTATGTGATAACCGCAGAACTCGGTGTTGGTCCGCCATCGCGTCCACGTCAGGCCAGCCCCGTCTGGGGGCCGCAGCCTGCATCTCCCACACCCTCCATCTCTGCTGGGACTCAGCTGTGGTGCTCCCGGCAGGCTCCTCCCTGCCCACCCCCTTGTCCATGGATTGCCCACGAACCGTGACATCACAACGTGAGCCCCCCAGGTGCCCCTCCATCCCCCGTCTTGAGGTGGCTGCTCTGCGATGGTCAATGCTGGGTGGAGAAGGTATGTGGTGGGACTTGTGGCTAAGACAGTGTTTCTCTGTCAACATGGAAAGGTCAATCTGCAACCTGTACCCTTCCCTGCAGACCTCCGCGGGCCCCCCTGGAGGCCAACATGCACCCCATGTGGCAGCCCCCACCTCACATGTCCCCACCTCCCCCAGCGATGTGCCAGTCCATGGTTCTCTCGTTCTGGGGCCCTCTGCAACAGCGGGATGTATTCAGTCTGTCATTCCTTTCACACCAACTGAAGTCTCCCAAATGGCCGTACCCAATGCTCATCATTCTGTCATATCTCCTCCCTTCCTTGGGTACTGAACGTGATCATATACCACTGTCACTTTGAGCAGGAGACCTTTAAAGGTTAGAGAGATTTTTAAGCTTCTCCACATTAAAGTGGATATACGGGCCTTGTCCTTAAACTCTATATTCTGACAAATGTGCCTTTGCATATATAAAGAAACTTTGAAAAGAGGAAGGGAAGAAGTACAACAAAATTTCTGTCAATTAGGATCAATTTATATGCTGGGGTGCATTAGACAAACTCCTATTCACCCTTCAAAACCCCATCTGGACCTAACCTGCAGAAGGAAACCCTCCCTGAGCCCCCTACATGGGATTCATGAATCTCACAGAGAGACATTCATCCCTAATATTGCCATGGGCAATTGGGCATATTTCACTTTTAACTGTCAATTTACTGTCTCTCCACTCCCACCCCCACCCCCCCCTTTTGCAAACCAATGTTTTGCAAAGACCTTGAGTCTGAGGCTGCAGGTACCGGAATGAAGCTGCCCACAGGGTGGCCTGGAGCAGGGTTGGTGCTCGTGGTAACCTTCAAGCTGGGTGGTGTTTGCTCCATTTCTGAGACAAGAAAATGGAGGCCAGGTTTACACCACTTGCCCACAGCCCACGGTGGTTAGCCCAGGACAGCCCGACTCCAACACGCGGCCAGCTGTGCCCCGCTCTGAAGATGATGCAAGGCTAGCAACTTATGCACACGGAGCCCTCCCACCTGCTGGGTCCGCACGTGTCCTCTCCTGTAACTCCACAAATTCAACCCATTTCATAGATGAGGAAAAAGAGGAAGTGGCAGTCTCCGAAGCGTCCTGGGATCCGGATTCACTGCTGGGACCCCAAAGAATAACCGCAGTAAGGCCACTTGGGTGGTCTCTCCTTGCCCCCGCCCTCCCGCACTCATGAGATACCAGTGGTTCTCGGTCCCAGGTGACCATGGGGCAACGTCTGGGGATGTTTTTGGTTGTGACGGGGACAGAGGGAGGGACGAGGTTCGGCGGGCATCCAGTGGGTAGCGGCCAGGGGTACTGCTAAAAACCCTACAGTGCACAGGACAACCCCACCATGAAGAATTATCCAGCCCAAGAATCAATAGTGCCCAGGCTCAGAAACTCGGAGATGACCCAACTCAGAATAGCATCAACACGCGCATGCCCACACGCGCACAGGCACGCACGCACGCACGCACGCACGCGTGCACACGCCCCCTGCAGCACCCTGACCTGCACGCCCATTCCCCCATGGAACTTGGAACAGACCTATGGAAGAGGGAGGGGGTGGGAGGAGAGGCAAGCAAAGCCCCGCCCACAAATGTACCGCAGTCACCATTAACGTCATATTTATTGTTATTTAGCTGCTCAGGAAAACATATACAGGTATATACAATATGCATGAATACAGAAGACTGCACTTTACATATTTTTTTAAAAAAGAAAGAAAAAAATAACACTCAATTTCATGAGCTATTGTCACAGTCTTCCAACCAAGCATTTCAGAAATGAATTTCTTTTAAGAGTCAAAAAAGATTACAGGATTGCCTAGCACACAGTAGAGTTAAGATTTCCTATTTTACATGTGCAATAACGTTTTCGTTTTCTTTCCCCCCGAAAAGAAGTTTGCTATGCAGTACCGATTACCAGTGTTTGGAGTCTCGTGGGTTGGGTGTGTTTTTAATTTGCTTTGATTCTTTCCATTAAACCAAATTTAATGAAATAACATCCTTTTGCTTAAGGCTGTTTTTAAAGCTGTTCCATTCTGGGGTCGTGGGGAGCGAGGAAGTTGAAAACTTCAGGGGTTTCCGACCTTGCTAGGACCATGAGCTGATGGCCAGGTGCTAATGAACTCAACGCAGGGCAAGTCAAGACGCTTGGCTCCCCAGCCTTAAGCAATTACGGAGAAATCATTCCTGTTTAAAAAATACAATAAAACAATGCAGCTTTCAAACTGTTGTACGTGGCGGAATGAGAGGGGCTGCGGAGGCCTGCTCACACTATGACCGATTCTCCGGCAGCCCAGGGAAGGGGGGACATTCGCTTTTCCTTTCCTCTGGGGGCGGAACCAGTTCACACCTTCTCAAGGCTGATCAACTCACACCCCCTGCGGGGGGTGGGGGAGGGCCCCCCCCCTCGGGGCCGGACAGGGGCTCTGGTCAGACAGCCTGTGCAAGGACCTTCCAGACTCAAGACTGGAGCTGAAAGCCCCCCCCCCCAACCACCACAGGGAAGAAGAGGGGGAGGGGAAAGAGCGAGATGACACTCTCCTCCCTTGGCTGAAAAGTTCTTTGAAATAAACAATGTGGGTGTTGTATGGTGAGCCCCAAGCCTTCGGGTCACTTGCAAAAAAAAAAAAAAAAGCCAGGTCTGTGAACTCTGGGGACCTGGGGGCGGAGGGGAGGGGGCGCGAGGCTCAAAACAGAGTGTTTGGTTAAGACTTGCTCTGGAACAAAAATGGAAGTAAGATAGGGGAGATACTGATTTGGGGGAAGGGCTCTCAGCCACTTCTTGTCTGGCCTACCCTGGAATTCATGTGCCCCCCGACTGCCTCCCGGGTCACACAGCCTTTTGTAGGCATCCACAGCACCCAAAGGTGCCTGCCCCACCAACTCTGGGCTTCCAGTGACTGCCGTTCTGGGTCCTCGACTGGGTCCGGGAGCCCCGCTCTCCGATGCCACTCACCTGGCCGCCGCCCCCCCCGCCCCCCCCTTCTCGGCTCTGAGAGATTATTTCTTGGTGAGGCGCATGGGACATGGCTCTAGTTTTGCAACACGGTGAGATTAAATCAAAAGGTGGGGGGGGGGTATTCCGGGCTTCCATAAAAAGGCCCAGGAATCAAAGTCATTGGTTATATTCATTGTTTCCTTCCTATATCCCACAGGAGCCTGTAAACCCCTGCAGAGAAATGCACCCATGTTCGGAGAAGGTGGGGAGGCTTGGTGGGCTAAGCCTGAGGGCTCCTTCATCGCCTGGCAAAATGGGAGGGTGCCCAGGTTGGAGAGGGAAAAAAATAGATGGGGAGGTGGGGACAGAATGGGAGAGGTGAGGGAGATACCCACCTCCTTCCTCCCATGATGCCTGGATGGGAACAGCTGTCGGCGAAGGTCAAGGGCTAAGAAGTGATCCTCCCCTAACCTGGGCACCCATGACCCCCGCCGGGCCGAGCCAGGAGCCCCCAGAGACTCGCAAGCTGGAAGGGACCCAGCCCCCACGCACACGAAGGCTGCTTAGCATAGCGTGAAAATTCAGAGCCCAGCCGTTTGCACAGAGGCCCAGAAAAGGAGAGAAAACACCACTGTCGAACATTCCGACTCCTTCCCACTGAGCGGGCTGGACACGTCATCACCTCCGTTGCAGAGAGGACAGCTTCCGGCAGAAGAGAGAACAGAGCTGAAGGCTGAGCGTGTGTTTGTAGGAAGGAAAAAATCTCTCTCTCTCTATTTTCTTAGGGAACAGACAAAACAAAACCCCGGGCGGAATACCTAAGGGGGGCATTAATTGTTTGGCTCCTGTCTGACTGATGACAGTTGGGTGTCAATATATAATATTGTGATGACAATTTGACTTTCACCCGGCAATCTTCCAGAACTACTATTCTCCAGGATTTCCATTTTAATAAGCAGTGAACAAAGCAAAAAGCAAAAAAAAAAAAAAAAAAAAAAAAAAAAGGTGGGGGGGGGAGAGGAAGAAGAATAAAAGAGAATAAAAAAGAAAGTAACTCTTGTCTTATTATGAAATAACAATACTTGGACATACAGCAGCATGAAAACAAAACAAGGAAAGAGGTCATCTAAAAAACGTATGCCAAGATTATAGAAAAACGGGAATTATCTAGCAGGAACAAGGCTGAAGCAAAAGTTTGCTAACTGCAGAAGGGTTAACACTGGTAACATACTGTGGCAGACGAGTTTCTTTTTTTAAAAAAATTTTTTGAGGCTTTTTCTTTTCCCCTTTAAATTAACCCTTTCTGGTCCATATGCCACTAAGCAGGTACCAACCTAGAAAACAAAAATCATCCACTCAGCAATAGTGGCCCTTTCAAATTAACAGGAGGGTGGGCTGGGTGGAGGGGGTCCGGGGCGGGAGGAGAGGGGGGGGAGGAAAGGGCCTGGTGCGGGAGGGGCGTTTCTTGTCAATTCAAGTTAGGGCGGCCACGAATGTCCCGAATCTGTTGGAAATGTCGGAGTGCAGAGACCGCCAGGTGGGCACGGAGGCTCGGGCCTTGGCGTCGCCCACGTCGTCTGTGCAGTGGACAGACAGGCACTGCAAGTGGTTGCCCGGCTGGGTGGCTGAGGCCTTATTTGCAGGGAGGTCATGGGCTGCAGAGAAAAAAGGAAGAAATGTTAGGAGCTTGCTCCGCTCTGCGGGAGGGAGAGGGAGGGGGACAGAGTGGGAGAGGCATGCAGGGGGAGAGTGGCACCGCCCATGCCCTTTTCATGCCCAAAGACAGTCTGAGGTCTAAAGATGTCTGCTTCAAATCCCCCCGCTGCTGCCTCTGACGTGGCTGGGAGACTCAGCCAAGGGTAGGCCCCTGGCTCAGTGTCAGGTGTTCCCCCTCAGGAAATGGGAGACTTGGGCAGGGTATGCCCATCTCTGATGGATTAGAGTTCTCAAAAGATTAGCTGGATACGGAATAAGTTGGGAAGGCTTCCTGGAGGAGGGGTATCTAAACGGGGCATTGAAGCATATGTAGGAGTTCGCCAGCTACAGTTATTAAAGGGTGGAGGGGAGGACTGCCAGGGTCCAGAACGCAGCTCATTCTCTTGTCATCCTCTGGACAGACTCTTGCTAAGGGCCTGCTACGTGCTGGGGACTTCCTGAAACAGCGCCAAACTGCTCCGACCACTGCCCTTTGCCCACCCCCAGCTGCTTCATGAAGGGACTCGCGGTGATGGGGGTGAGGGAGTCAATTCCTCCCCTCCACCCTCAGTGAAAATCCCTTCAATCTCCTTCTCAGTCACACAGCACCAGAAACACCACAGATCAGTGACGTCTGGGTGAGACAGACTTGAGGGGAAAGGAAGTCTGACAACCACTCATAACTTAGTATGAATTACACTCAAAGAGAGCAAGAGCTGGGAGTTCTCAGGCAAGGAAGGAATGGAACAGTCACTTCGGGGGCTGCTAAGGTACTGCTGCCAAGGGACCAAGGGTTCCATTCTGAGACCTACAACGTGTCCGTGACCACTCTCTTCGTCCCCCTTTTTTAGAGCCTGACTCTCCGAGGGGAGGGCCGACCTGCTCGAGGTCACACAGCCAGGAAGGGGCAGAGCTGGGCTTGAAGATGGGCTGGTGGTACATTCCTGACTCGGAAGAAGTGACAAGAGCTGGAATTGGGGGTGGGGGCCCAGCTCCGGCCGAGAGAGCACACCCAGATACTGAACTCTGTGACCGGCCCGCCCGCCTCAGGGCCCTGTGCCAGGCAGGACTAACCCGGCCCAGCCCGCCCTCCGGGAGTAGGGGGGAGGCCTCCCCTGGGAGCCGAGCCATGGCCTGCAGAGAAAATCCTCCCAGAGAATGGGCCAGGCTGTGACTAACTGGGCTCCCACCCTGGAGCCCCAGAGCCACCCAGCTTAGGACTGGCATGCTGGGAGGAGCTGAGGCTGGGGAGGACTCTCTGCCTGGCTCCTTCCCTCATTCATCCAGCAAATAAGGCTTTACAGAGTCCCTACTACGTGCCCGGCGTGGAGTTAGCGCCACAGATCAGGCAGCTCCTCCTGGAGGGGACAGCGAGGCCAGGGGACAGTGGCAGAGCACAGTCTCGGTGGAGTCACAGACTGGGGCTGGAATCCCAGTCCCAGCCCCTTTCCCCCACTCTCTGAGCCTCGGTTCCTCATTGGTAAAGAGGGAGCAGTGTCACCTCCCTCGGGCCTTACCAAGGCCTGGCGTACACAGAGACCCCAGACAGGGCAGTTGGGACTGTCATTAGTTTCTGGGGAGAGGTCAGGAGGTGAGGGGTCCTTGCAGCCATCAAGAGGCCCCCAAGCCTCGTCCCCGCCTTAGGATTAGCCGCATGGACACGTTCCTGCCCATGATACGGGCGTCTTTGCTCCCATTTCACAGAAGGGGAAGCTGAGCCCGAGGTTTCAAAGCTGGCTAGTAGTGTTGTCGCTGATGCCACACGCAGGGCCTCCTGGGGACAGGGGCCCCAGATTCAGCGCACAGCGGGCCCCGGATTCCAGCCCCCCCACCTCTGCTCTTGAGCCCAAGCTTGCCCTGCAACCCGCTCCCCACAAAAGGAATTGTGCTCCAAGCATTGTGAGATCTGGATTGGGGGAGGGGAGCATTTGAGAGAAAGAGAGAGAGAGAGAGAATTCTGCGAGGGTTTCCTCACTTCATTTCGCACACATCATCTCAAGGAGCCGACAGAGCAGTGTTTGTGCCCGTTTTACAGGTAGGAAACCGAGGCCCCTTGCCAAAGGTTGCACCGTTAAAGAAAGACGAGACCCAGGCCCAAGCCCTGACAGCCGGCTCCCTTGTCCCGAGGCTGCAGGATGAAGGATGCACCAAGAAGGAACATTTCCCAAGTCCTGTGCTCAGACACAGGAGGCCTGGGGACCCTTCTGGAAGCTGGGTTTGCGGAGCGATGTTTCCAGACTGACCCAAATGGCCAAATTCCCTAGAGACGCTTTGTTCCCAAGTTATGGACGACTCGTAAGCATGCCGTGCGCCCATACCAGAGACAGCCGTTCTTACGGGGGAGGGTTTACTGGGAGTGTCAGGCACACAGCCCAGCCTGTCCGTGTGTGATCTCATCCCGGCCCCCCTGCAAGCCCAGCAGCTGGCTGCCCCTTCTCCCCACCTGGGGCCCAGAGAGGGTGAGGGGCTTGCCCAGTGTCACAGAGCACGGGCGTGGGACTCCCCAGCCTCTGCCTGGGACGAGCACGGGAGTCTAGTCTGGTATCCACGGGGAATATTTTTAAGAGAGAATATTATTCTTCAGTTCCTGACAAACCCTGAAGCGTGACCAAACTCATCCTCCCTCCGGATTCATTCCAGCCGGGGGGGGGGGGGGGGTGGGAACCCAACACGCCCCAGGTCTGCCGCTCCCCCCGGGGGCTGCCGAGTGGTGGCGTCCCACGGAAGCCGCCTCAAGTCGGGGCCTGCCCCTGCTCGAGAGAGGCCCTCGCTCCCTGCTCCCTGGGGTGGAAGGGATGCTGGCCCCCCAGGCCAGGACCCAGAGGTCCAACCACCCCTCGAGGAGCTCCCAGGGTCAGGGGAGACTCCGGGGTTACTCAGCACACCGTGGAACCCATGCGGAGTGTCACATTTTCCACTTGTTAGCTGTTGGCCTCCCCCGTCAGACTGTGGCTGCGGAGGGGAGGAGGTTTGTCTGTTTGCCACAGCACCCCATCATGGGAGGTGCTCGGCTGGGACCTGTAGGCTGTGAAGTGGCCCTCGTCCCTATTTGACAGATGGGAAGACTGAGGCCCCAGAGAGCATGGGACTGCCCAGGGGTCGCCTATGGCCAGGCCACCAGCTAGGACTAATCCTTTTAGTCCAGGACCCCCAAGGGCGGGGCTGAGGTGGAATCCCAAATCCCCCACACCTGGGCAGCCGGACCCATGTGCAGAGCCTCAGTTTCTCCATCTGTAACTTGGGGATGGTGATCCCCGGCAGGCCCATCTCAGAGCGGCTCGGCAAGACCAATGTGCATGTGGCGGGGGGAGGGGGTGGTGTCAGTCCTCGAGGCAGGGGGTGTCATCAACTCAAAATGTTATCACCTTGAATGTGCTCGCCCCGTGCAGGCAGCACAGGGGACAAGGTGACGAGCTCTTGGGTCACAGGACCCGATGTCATGCGCGCCCAGCAAGAAAGGGCTGCGGGCGGTTTTTAAGGACATTCCGCTATTGGCCAGAAGAGACCACCTGAGCCCCCACGTCCAGGGGCAGGGCCGGAGCTGGGATGCCGGCGCCCTTCCCGTGCAAGCATCCAGCGCTTCCTCGGCTCCCCCTCCCTGAACAACACAGCACTTGACTTGGTCATTTTTGCCACCAACTTGGGACCGCGGTACCGAGGCACCGGCTGCCTCGGGCTCACCCTCTGTGAACGAGGGACCGCGTAGGGTCCTGCCTTCTGCGCTTCTCAAGCCACAACAGTGGTCAGTATATTCCAAGAAGGGAAGAAGAGGACCTGGAGCCGGTGCCCAAGAGGCGACCACACGAGTAACCAATGTGACGCGTTTCCCCTACAGGGTCCCCAGCGACAGGCCCACCACCTGCGGAGCACAGGCCTTTTGTGGACGTCACTGGAGCTCCCAGAACCTCAGTCCTGGAAGATGGGGCAGCAGGACTGACCTCATGGAGGCAGTTCCAAGGACTAAATGAAATGATCCCTAGAGAAGCCTTCACGCTGCCTGGCACACGGCACACCCCCCGCCTGAGCGGGGACCCGCAGGGCCAGCCATGACGGCCCAGCGACTCTTTTGCCTGGGTTCAAGGAAGAAGGGGAAAGCCGTGCCTTCGTGTACCTGGGGACACCTCCTTGTTCATTTCGCTTCCGGGGATGCCGCTCCCGGAGGGGGCTGAGTGTTCTTTCTTTTTTAAAGCCGGCAAAACAGGCTTTGTCACCACCTTGCTCTGCACTCAGTATCCCCAAGACTGGGGTCCAATTTGGATGAGGCACGTGGCTCCGGGGTCGTGAGCTTGGTGGGGGCGTGGTGATACAGTACTACCTACCACTCTGTCCTCGAACCTTCAGAAAGGGGACTTCTGCCTGGCCGCCTCCTGTCCCTGCCCGCCCTGCCCACCATATGGAAGGCTGGAGGTATGGGGGAGGGGGCTGCGGAGGTCAGGGTGGCCTCCAGCTAGCGCCCAGATCAAGGGCTCCCTGGGTGCTAATCCAGGGTGTGGCCTGAGCAAGGTGTTAACCTGCGCCTAAAATGGGAACCAAGTTCACAGGCTTCTGGGAGGATTAATCAAGATAAGACTTTAGCACATGAGCCTCCCCAAAAGGTTAGCTGCTTCTAGGATTATTACACTCACTCTTCTTCAACAGCCCAGGGCTTGGAGGCATCAGAGCGAATACTGCCATACGCCAGTAGGGGATTCTGGCCCCGGGACAGTCTCCATGGGTGTGGGGGAGGAGGGGGCCTGCCCCACCCCCTGCCCACCAAGGGGTGGGGAGATCGGGGTGCGATCCCAGGCAGAGCAGGCAAATTAGAATTCCGTGCGTATTTTTAACTCAGAGCTTATGTAAGGAGCAGTGTGGGCCCCAGAACACAATAGCGAATGACTCCCGCCAGACTCACCCTCTCCGGATTCCGACAAAGGGAAATGTATTTTGGTTTTTCCTTTATTTGGACCTGGCAGGGGGAGACACTGGCGTCTGACAGCTGCCACTCAGCTGGGGGGCTGGGCCACTGGGCCTGGAAGCAGAAGCAGGCCTGGGAGCCACACGGTTGGGCCGAGTCCCATCGGTGCCTCTGTCCTGAAGCGTGGGAGCCCCGAAGGCCCCAGGCACATCTGTGACCCCCCAGCTCCTGTTCCCCACCTCCCAGAGAGGCCCGGCCAGCTCTGCACATTGAACAGGGCCTTTCACTCTTGCCCAGGCCCCAGAGTCCAGGCACTGGGAAGGAAAGTGGCTGCAAAATCCAGCCACTTCTCTCCTGCCCCACCGTCCCCACCCCCGGTCCAGGCCCCCAGATCCCCACTGTCTCCTGCCTGCAGTAGCCGTGCACTGACCCCCCAAGCCCATTTCCCCCTGTGAGTCAGGTGACTTTCCTAAAGCATCAACCAGGCAGGCCCCTTTCCTGCTTAAACCTTCCATGGCTCCCCAGTGCCCCCAAGATAGAGTTCCCAGCTCCAAGGAACCTGGCCTGCTCCCCTCCTGGGCCTCCAGCCTCGGAGTCTCGACATAGCCCTGATCCTTCCCACCTCCACAACCCTGCTCCCAACGTTTCTTCTGCCTAGAACACCCTCCCCCCCTCACCCCTGCTGACTCCCACCATGTTCCTGGCTGTCAGCCTTTTGGCACTGTCTCCCTGACGCCCCTCCTCGGAGGTGTGCGACCCCTCTCCCTGCTCACAGATGGCACCTCTGTGCCTGGCCCCCCCTAACGGCAAGGACAGCACCAGTGACCCCCCAGCGCTGATCCATCTCACCCTGGCACGGGGGGGTCCTGAGTTCAGGGCCCCTCTGTAACAAGCTGCCAAAGATGGAAAACATCATGGGGGGTGGGGGTGGGGGGTTTCGGAGTCAGATGACCAAGGTCTGCATCCTGGTCCCTGGCACTGCCCCAGCAGGCCGGCCTCGGGCAAATCACTGTCCCTCTCTGAGCCTCAGCTTCCTTGCCCGTAAAATGGGACAAGGACAGCACCCCACTCCTCGCCAAGTCACACCAGGCTCTCGGATGCCCGGTATGTGGCAGGTGCCAGGTCACGGCCACGCGCTGTCACAGCAGACAAAGCCACGGAAGAGTCTTGCCCAGTGGTAGCCAATGTCACGAGGATCTCTGAGGCAGCCCTAAGGCCGTCTCCAAGAGCCCACCCCCGGGGACGTGGGGGACCCCTGCCACCCAACTGGAACCTGTCCGCAGAGCCCCACACTCCACACGGCATCCCCGGGCTGCGTCCCCTCCTCCAGGGAGGTACACGAGGTCCAGGAGACTCACCCGCTTTGGGCTCAGAGCAGGAACAGCAAATCTAAACGGGATTCTGGGCTGCCCAGAGTGAGTCCACAGAGCCACCAGCCAAGCCCGAAAATGGCAGCCCAGCCCCCACACCAATCCTCCCCGCTTGGGGGAGTCCAGGCTCCGAGCCCTGAAGCCTGGATCCATATCCCATCTGGATCTCCCCCATTCTGTGACCTTGGGCAAGCTCGACTTACTGAGCCTCAGTTTCCCCATCTGTAGAAGGGGATAACAATCACTCCTGTGTCCAGGCCCTCTCAGAGGAGCCTGGCCTAGGGCCCTGAGGGCAGACACACCCACGAGGATCCCAGCTGTCTCTCTGGCCCCGGGCACACAGTAGGCACTTGATAAGGATTTGTTAAATATTCCACGCTTGCTGTGTGACCTTGGGCAAGTCTCTCTCCCCTCCTGGGCCTATTTGGGCCTCTCTAAAATGAATGATCGTAGATAGATATACAACCTCCTTGACTCTTTATTCCTTTGGGGAAATCAGATTTTACACTCGATATAGGCAGGAAGTGTCCCCCCAAGTGAGGGACACTAAGACACCTTAGCCTGAGCAAGCCCCGGGAAAACGCACCCACAGCCCCAGGGATCAGGAACCGAGGGCTGATGGCTGGCAGCCTGAGTGAGCCTCCACCTGGGCATCTCACAGAGGCCAAAGGACCAGCCACTCCCCAGCCTAGCCCTCTGCCTGCACCCCTACCCTTTCTCTGCCCTCCCTTCAAGGACAACTTCTAGCAATGGTGTCACTGTGACAAATGAGGAAAGGAAAAAAGTGACCACGTCCCATGTCCCCTCAGCCTACGTCTCATCGGATGACCCCAACACCTGGGGAGAGAGGGCCCGACACTCCAGCCCATTTCACAGGGGAGGAAACTGAGGTTCAGAGAGGGGGCATTGCTGACCTGCAGTCACACAGCTAGCCAGCAGCCGAGCCAGGGTCACTCCCAAGTCAGTCTGATGCCAAATGTAATTCATCAAAGTCACATGAAAAAGTAAAATGTCCCAGCCAAGGCGGCAGATATAACCTCCCCCTCCCCGTTCTCTCTTTCTGTCTCCCTCTCTCAACACCCACGCCCTATTCTTTCTCAATCTCCCTTGTTCTCGGTCTCTCTCTGAATCTCTGGGTGCTCTCTCTCCCTCCCTCCCCCCTTCCCCGTCTTTCCCTGAAATCAACACTCACTTTTTGGGGAAGGGCCCTAAGGCTCACAGATGGGATGAGAGCGACCCGGGTGACAGAGTAGCCAAGGACAACAGCTCAGGCCCCGTCCCACGCTTTCTCCACGGACGCCGCCTGCGTTTCCACAGCACCCCCATCGGAGGGGGGCGACACAGAGCTTGCACAGGGGCTTCCCCACCCCCCACCGATCATGAGGGACCCTGTGAGGCCCCATGAAGGAGGAGAAGGGGGCTCACACCGGCCCGCCGGGGCAGCGGAGTCTGATGCGAGGCTCAGCCAGGCCCCCGGAAGCCTCCGGAAATTAATTGGAGCTGACTTGGCTGAGGGCAGCTGTCACTTAGATTGAGAACTGGCTGAGGGCTCCACTGAGGCGAAGCAGCAAGGGCATCGTGGGGACCAGGCTGCTGAGCGCTGGGGGGGAACGGAGGCCGAATGCCGGGGACCGTCCCCAGCCCTGGAGGAGGAGACGGGGTGGCACAGGAGGGCTAGACTCCACAGGGTGCACAGGGCAGGCCCCGCACCCCAGCCCGAGCCCCGATCGGGCTCCTTCTCCTGGAGCCTCCGGCCACACAGCCAGTGACCTGTGACAGAGGCAGCCAGTGCACCCCCCGGGCCACTCCTGCCTGTGTGCTGCAGAGATGTGACAGGCTGGGGGGGGGGGGTGCAGGCCTGCCCCTTCCTCTGACAGTGCCCACAGTGGTGCAGCAAGGGGCCCAGAGAAGGAAGACCACTCGCTGCCCGGAGAGTCCAAAGCACCAGGTTTCAGCCTTGGCCTTGGGGACGTGAGCTCCCCCAGCCTGTTTCCTCATCCATGAAATGGGGACGGAGGCAGTGTTATTCTGAGAGCCACCGGAAGGGCCAGTGGCAATGCAAGCAGAGCACTTAGCGCCCTGCCAGGCACCGAGGACGACGGGACGGACGGATGCTGCTATCAGTCTCCAGTCGGATTAATATATTTGAGACCCTCTCCACCCTCTCTGGCATAGTGCTTCCCACCCTCTGTTTCCTCTCAATTTCCCACTTACAGTTCGTTCCCCTGGCATCAGACCCAGTGTTGGGTGGCCCTGGACAGGACGCTGCCCCTCTCTGAGCTCCCGCATGCTCACCCGTGCAGTGACCCAGCCCAGCACCAGGGCAGACACCTCCCCTGAGCCCCCAGCACCCTGCCTGGCGTGCGACGGGCCATCCAACAATTATTTTCCGAAGTAAAACAAATATACACACACATTTCTGTTGAGGTCGAGCCTCATTGCTTTCAGCCCACGGAAGAAGAGACTGGATTTAGCGACACCTCAGAATTTTAAAAAGTAAGTTTTCAAAGTGCTGATGTTTTGGGTGGAGGCTCTCTCGGGGACACCTGCACCCATCTGCGGGTCTGTGGGAGCTTTGTGATCCCCCCATGTGGGGCCGCAGGTGGGTTGTGCATCCCATGGTGCTTCTGTGTCCCCGAGGAAGGGCTCTGCACCAGGCTTAGTCGTGGGAGAGTCACGCGCTTTGCAGATAGAGGCTTGGGTTCAAATCCCAGCCCTGTCACCGCCAGGCTGCGGGACCCTGCATCAGCTCCTCGGACACCCTGAGCCTCCGTTTCCTCACCTGAAAAAATGTGTTCAGTCATTCCTGCCTTGCAGAGAGGGACAATGGGCTAGTACCAGGTGCCCAGTACCCAGGGGACCCTCGACATCCCGTTCCCATAATCATGCTCCAACCTGAGCCTTCCTCGGGCAGCCTGGTGGCAGGGGTGGGGGGGGGGTGTAAGACAGCAGTAACGGCAGGGCAATGGGCCAAAGCACCACAGCTGAACAGGTGCACCCAGCCGTACGCGAGGCGCTGCGCTCAGAGACGTGATCCTAGCACAGAGCTCCCAGCACCCCCACCAGAGTTCTCAGACCGATGGAGAGACACTCAGTAAATACGTAAGTGCAAAACAGCACAGTCACTCCCACAGCTAAAGGCTGGCCTGTGTCGTGGGCCGGGGGTCAGGGAGGGATCTGGGAAGAATTTGCAGAGGAAAGGGCATAAAGGGGGGCTTAAGGATGAATATAAAGCTTTGCAGCAAGAGAAGCCAGAGGTGAGCTCCAGGCCAGTGCTGGGACCATCCGGGAAGAATAAGAGGCCACCCCAGGGCCCTGATTCAGGACATGTGGACAGGGAGGAGGAGAGACCTGCAAGGTTGAAATGAAGTCAGTCACAGAGGACCCTGGAGGCCCCGGGAAGTGGCTCTGTTCCTGAAAGCAGAAGGGAGCCAAAGCAGGCTTGTGAGCTGGAGAGGGGCGTCGGGAATCAGTCAAAATGAGTAAGAAGCTTGTACCTCATCCATTTCAGCCTTAGCATGGGACACCTGACTTAGGAACACACTCCAGTGGGGACAAGGTCCTTTGTGTTCCACAACTCTAAACAAGGGCGGGAGGTCAGATCCCACCCCCAAGAGAATGGCACTCTGGGAGAGCTCTGGTCTAACTGTGCGGGCCGCACCTTCTAGGTCAGACGCCTATAACCCAGGTCCCCAAGAAACCCAGTTCAGCCTTGCCATGTCTTAGCTGATGACCTTTGCAAGGGACTCCACGCCACCTCCCTATGCCTCTACCTCCCTTCCACGCAACAGATGTGAACATCATGTCCTGTGCATTTACATCAACGAATCCTCTCTGAGGATATGGGGGGGCGGGAACCGAGGCACAAAAAGACACACGTCTCGGGTCACCCAGTGGTGAGAGGAGGGTTGAGGGAAAGTTCCTTGATCTTCTCTGCATCTGAGTTTCGCCATGTGTGAAAGGAGACCACACACCCACTGGGCAGAGGAGCTGGGAGAATGAAGACGACAAGATTAACAATAACAGACAACAATTAGAGTTAATACCGGCCACGAGTTCATTCCTCACCATAACCCCAGAGGGCGGCTTCTACTCTCTCAACCCCCTTTCACAGGTGAAGGACCTGCCAGGGTCACCAACCTACAGCCCACGGATCAAGTCCGGCCCACTGTCTGACTTTATCAATAAAGTTTTATTGGTACACAGTCAGAATCATACACTTACATTTAGTCTATGGCTATCCCATGCTACAACAGCAGATTTGGGTACTTGTGACAGAGACTGTATAACCCACCAACCTAAAAAGTGAAAGTTTGTTGACCCCTAAGCCTGAGGCTTATGGAGATGAGGTCACTTGTCTACGTAAGTTCACGCAAGCAGGAAGGAGCAATCAGGCACCCAGTAGGCGCTCAATACGTGCTCCCTAGAAACATGTTTGTATGTAAACAACACTGTTGGTCTCTGAAGACTCAACACAGTGACCCTTAAGGAATCAGAAATGTCTTCCCTGTTCGCTGTGTCCCTGGTATCCCTTCTCGGGCTACCTCCCTGACTTCCTATTTAAAAATGAATACAACATTCAAATGTTGGCTGGGGGTGCTGGGGGATCAGGGTTGTTATTTTAAAAAAATCGTTCCGGGGCGCCTGGGTGGCTCAATCGGTTGAGCGTCCAACTTTAGCTCAGGTCATGATCTCATTCTTCATGAGTTCAAGCCCTGCATCAGGCTCTGTGCTGTCAGTACAGAGCCCCCGTCGGATCCTTGGTCCCCCTCTCTCTCTGCATCTCCCCTGCTCACTCTCTTTCTCTCAAAAATCAATAAACATAAAAAAAAATCATTCCAGAATGTGTTGACAATGCAGCAAAGAGAAAGGTGGTCTCTCCGAGGCAGAGCGAGTCAGCCACATCAGGCCAGGGGAGATGGGTGGCCCCCCCTGAGCTCACTCCTGCCCAGCCTCTGAGGACACTGTCACAGCTCAGTCTCCACTCTCGAAGGTCAGGGACAGGCTGGGCACTATCGGGCCCGAGTGGACACCAGTGGACAGAGCACAGGCCCTGCGGCAGGCCCCGGGGTCTTCTCATTGGCTCATCTTGTTTATTCCCTCAGCAATCCTATCAGAGTCAAGGTCACACAGCCAGAAAGCGGAGAGTCGGAATCCAAACCCAGGTGTGTGTGAGTCCAGAGCCCGTACGGTCTTAGCCCCCCGCCACGGCACCTGCCTGGCCTATGGAAGAGAAACGGGAGGAAGAGCGGAAGCCGCTCTGGTCTTGGGGGGAGCCGGTCGGTCACTCCCATCAAAACAATGGGGAACAGAGCCCCTGGACTGCCTGTGGCTGGCACACACATCCTCAGCTCCCAGTGTCCAAGGGCTCTGGCGGGTCCGGCCTACGCTTTTGAGGTGAGGTGTGCCTGCCACCCCAACTTCCTTTCCCTCCCTCCCCTGCGGCAGGAAGCCGGGGCCCAGCTCTGCTAGAAGCTGACTGTGTGACTTCGGGTGCATCACTCACCCTCTCTGGGCTGCCGTTCCGTTTTTTAAGTGGCAGGAGTTCCTACCACCAGGCCTGTGATTCTGTGACCTAAAGAGGCCATCCGAGTAGGTACTGCCCACCCCAAATTCTGCTGTGGACCGATGGGAAAGGTTGGCTAAGCTGTACCTCGCAGACGGGAGAGGGGACTTGGCTCAGCCCTTTGGGTCCCCAGTGGGGCCTGCAATGCCCAGAGTGAGTCTCTGGGGCTGACCTGGGAAGAAGGTAGGGTACGGATTCTGCGGGGAACGCGGTGACCACCATAGTCCTTCCACGGCAGAGCCACACCCCCTTGTCCCTGTGGTTTTCTGACTGGACCCTAGGAAGACTGGGCTCGCTGTGCTGTAAAACTGGAGAAACTGAGGCCGGAGAGGAGTGAGTCAGGGGCAGAAGTGTGACTAGCAGAGGGCTCTTGCCCCCCTGCCCAAGCCAGCACTCAGTCCTCTCTCCATCCAGAAGGTCTGACTGTGGAGTTTGCAGTATGCTGTCACCAAGTGGGGGCACCACTCCTGCCTGCTCTCTCTCCCCTCTTTCTGGGCCACCACTGTCACCTGTCCCTTCACCTCAGTTAACTCTTCTGTCTCCTCCTTCCTCAGGTAGGTTTTTCCAAGCCCCTCGGTGGACTCCAAGGGCCCTGTATTGTAACATCTGGTGCTAACCCTGACCTCTCCGAAGTGTCCTACCCTCAACCTCAGCCCCTAAAATATGAGCTCCATGAAGTCGGAGCCTTGTCTCTCTTAATCACCACTGTGGGCCTGGCAATTAGCACACAGTAGGCTCTCAACCAGTGTGTGCTGACCTGCATCAATTCCTAGGGGCGGGAATAAACCCTAAAGAATCAGTAAAATAAGGAAGCTGAAAGCACATCACCCCGGCCTCCAGACAGACCTGAATAAGAACTTTCCAAGGCTTCCTGGTACCCAGGAAGCAAGCCTTCATTAGGAGGTTTTCCCACTGACCCTGACCCCAAAATTTACTGAGAGGGGCCACATCCCCTCACAGACTATTATCCAGCAACGGGGGGGGGGGGGAGATCATATCCACCTCCTTCCAGAACCCCAACCCAGCCAACACACTTCCTTCCAAGTCTGGAGGCTACAATTCTCCCAATTTATTTCAGCCCCTGCTCATGCGTGAGGAAGCCGCAAAACGCAGGTGCCTTTCAATGGAAAGAAAAACTCGGTGGGGAGTGGCAGGGATCCGCTGACAAATGCCAGACCTCCCACCTGAGAACAACTACCCAGGACGACCCCTTTCCCAACCAACACCCCCACCCACCCCACCCCACCCCTCCTGCCTCCTGGCCCCGAACCCCTGAACCCACTCAGACAACCTCTGAGATGAGTTTTCAAGTGTGGACACCAGGCATGGGAATCCGGTGAGTAACCCTCCAGCGCTCACACCATCTCTGCTTTTCCTTCTTCTTCAGGGAAAGGGACCCCATCCCAGACACTGTTCTAGAGGTTTCCTGTGCATCGGGAGCTCCCACCAACCTACAGAAGGAGGGCCTGCTACTCCTTAAAGGATGCAGAAACAGGTGCACGGAAGGGGATGACTCGCCCAACAGCACATAGCCAGGGAGCAAAAGAGGCAGGATGAGGTCAAGTTCGTTTCCAAGGCTCTGCTACTTTCACTGTGCACTGGAAACACAGAGAAGAGGGCGCGAAAAGAAAGGAGAGGGGAGATGGACAGAGAAAGAGAAGAGTCCCTCTCTCCTAAAGGGCTGTCACCCTCCCTTTCCTCTCGGCCCGCCATCTCTAAGTCTGGAAGCACCTGCCAGTTTCTCGGGGTACCGCAGGGTGGGGAGAAGCTAGCACACACGCCATCAGACGAGGGCATCTGGGCCAGGCAAGGCCCCGCCCACTGCAGGTCTGAGCCCTGGGGAACCAGGCCCCTAGGGAGGGGAGCAGGACAATGGCGAAAAGCCTCTGCCCTCAGGTGCGCAGCTCACCCACGAGAGCAAAACTCTCCCGGAGTAGGTTTCCCAGCTGCCCGGGGGCAACACGGTACTGCGTGTCTGTTGCTAAGCAACAGGCTTGCACCCAACAACCTACCCAGAGATCATGACATGCTTGGGGTGTAACAAGATCACGGACTTGGGGGCCCCTATAACATGGCTCAGGATCTCTGTGCATCTAAAACCGGGCTGTCCACGCTCTGGAAAACAGTGTGGAGCTTCCTCAAAAATTTAACACTAGAACTCCCCTATGACCCAGCAATAGCGCTGCTGGGGATTTACCCAAGGGATACAGGGGTGCTGATGCATAGGGGCACATGTACCCCAATGTTTATAGCGGCACTTTCAACAATAGCCAAATCCTGGAAAGAGCCTAAATGTCCATCAACTGATGAATGGATTAGGAAGATGTGGTTCATCTATACAATGGAATACTACATGGCCATGAGAAAGAATGAAATCTGGCCATTCGTAGCAACGTGGATGGACCTCGAGGGTGTCATGCTGAGCGAGATAAGTCAGGTGGAGAAGGACAGATACCATATGTTTGCACTCATATGTGGATCTTGAGAAACTTAACAGAGAACCATGGGGGAGGGGAAGGGGGACAAAAGTTACAGAGAGGGAGGAGGTAAACCATAAGAGAGTCTTAAATACAGAGAACAAACGGAGGGTTGATGGGGGGGAGAGGGGAAAGTGGGTGATGGGCACTGAGCAGGGCACTTGTTGGGATGAGCGCTGGGTGTTGTATGTAAGCGATGAACCACAGGAATCTACTCCCAAAGCCAAGAGCTCACTGTACACACTGTATATTGGTCAATTTGACAATAAATTATATTAAAAAAATAAATTAATTAAATTAAAAAATAAAACTGGGCTGTCCAACAAGGCAGCCACTAGTCACATGTGTCTTTTTAATTTTAAAAATCAATTCCTCGGGACGCCTGGGTGGCTCAGTCGGTTAAGTGTCTGACTTCGACTCACGTCCCGATCTCGTCGTCTGTGAGTCCGAGCCCCGTGTCGGGCTCTGTGCTGACAGCTCAGAGCCTAGAGCCTGCTTCAGATTCTGTGTTTCTCTCTCTGCCCCTCCCCAACTCATGCTCTGTCTCTCTCTCCCTCTCTCTCTCTCTGTAAAATAAACATTACAAAAATAAAAAATAAAAAATAAAAATAAATAAAAATCAATTCCTCATTCACAACCAACCACGCTGCAACAACAACCATCTGTGGCCAGTGGTCCCTATCCCGGATGGTGCAGACATAGGACATCTCCATCATCGTGGAAAAGTTCTATTGGACGGCACTGGTCTAGAATCACAATCTACAATGTCCCAATCTGTGTCAATTGGTTTTCCTACAAAAGGCAAGCTCCATCATTTTTTCAATAGAAGTTTCTACAAAAGTTTCTAAACTGGGGGCTGGGAGAATCCTTTCCAGGATTATCACCCACTAGGGACTCCCCCCCACAAACATATCTCCCCTTGAGCCCAAAGCAGAGCATTGCTCACTGACGGCCCACGACTCTCCTTTCCCCGGAGCCCAGACCCAGCCTCAGAGTCTTTCTCAACACACAGTGTTCGAGGCAGCCAGAACGAATCAATCCAGAATAGCAGGTGATATTCAATCTATAAATCTGACCTTGTGCAATCACAGGGAGGGAGAAACTGAGGCCCAGGGAAATAAAGCTCTGGACAGCTGACGTTCACAGTCCTCAAAGAGTGCCTGGATATGCTGTGACTGAGGACAAGGGATAGCAGTAATAACAGTGATTCAGCCCCTGTACTGATCACCCCTCCACAGCCCGCCCCACGCCTCCATTTACGCTAGTACCTTCCTTTATTCTATACTGTGTGCATTATTATCTCCATTTTCCAGAGGACGAATAAAGGGAGATTGAGAGAGCCAAGGGGACCCGCCCAAGGTCGCACATTCATTAAAGGGGCGAGCATAATCTGATATTAATAACTGGCATCCGAAGGCCTCCCAGGCAGGCCCTGGGCCAGGCGGAGAACGAGGTGTGCGCTCAGGTCCCACCTCTGCCTTTTCCGGGCTTTGTGACCTTGGACAAGGCACTTTCGCTCTCTGGGCCTAATCTCCCTGCAATGAGGGGTAAGAGGTCCCGCCTCGGTCAGAGAACTCAAAAATATGTACAGATGCTGTCTCAGCAGTAAAAAGGAATGATTATCATCCTTTATCACCCACACTTGACAGTACAAACCTGGTTTTAACCTTCACTTAAATATACCGTAAAAGGGATTTCGAGTCCAGAAAACAGTAATAGCAACCGGTTCCATTTCTTGCGCAGTTTCTCTGTGCCACACACCACGACTGATTTTGCATGACAAGAGCGGGGGTAGGTAGAAATGACAGGGAACAAACGGCCTGTACAGCCACTATCACTTCACATCTGACCCTTGACAGAGAAAAGTTTGCCGACCCCTAACACTAACTCACTGAATGGGCAAAACTACCCCCATTTGACAAATGAAAAAACCGAGGCTCCGGGAAGGGAGGTGATGGGTTCAAGGTCCCACGGCTGGGCAGACACTACGGAAGTATCTGGATTCTGTTTCTGGAGGTTGACTGCAGGGCTCTTCGGGAAAGGCGGGACAAGACACACGTCAGACCTACTAGAAACACCAAGCCCGGTACTACTCGCTGAGGCCCCTAGGATATAAAGGAAGGACGGTGGAAAGGGGTGTACACAGCCTCTGAGCCAGCGCGCCCCCACCCCACGCCCTCTCAGCCTTGGCCTTGGGGAGAGCTCACCGCTGCGGGCTTACATCCTAGTGAAGGGACATTCATGGCAGCTCACACCAGCCGCCAGCAGGCCCAGGGCCTGGCCCAGTGGGTACCAGCCCAGCCTGTTTTTATCCCACTGCTTCACCGCCTCTCAGTAGAGAAATTGGCCAAGACTAATTGCAAGTAATATTTAATTTTATCAGGGATAATTACATGAAATTAATTCACTTTGTTACTATTCACTTTCCCAAAGAGCTGGGGTGAAAAAAGGAGGCAGGAGAAGGGAGAGGGCCCTGAACAGGCAACGGGCAAGGTAATCAGGTGATGATGACGTAAGTGAGCGCCAACTGTATGCGTGTGGGAAATGTGCCACAGCGTGACGGCCCCGTAACCCCAGGACAACCCTGCAGGTGGGCATATTAGACCAACCCCCCAACTGCCCCCGCTTTATACAAGAGGCCACTGGGTCCCAAAGGATCGTGGGCAGAAAGATATGCGCGCTGTCCAGGAGCAATGGGCTGTGAATGAATTCGTTTGGCCACTTCCTGGTGGCATGCTCTTGGACAGCCAGCTCACCTCTTGGGCCTCAGTTTCCTCATCTGTCAGATGGGAATAGGGCGAGTTAACTAACTGCCACAGTGGTTTTGAGGAGTCAACAAGGTAGCACAGACAACATGCTTAGCACAGTGTTTGGTGCTCAGCAAGCGCTCAATGGACGCAGCCATGACTGCCATCATCATCATCAAGAAGTGCTGCTTTCGAGCTCGGCCCCGTCTCCACGGAACCCAGTTTGAGCCAGGGGTGGGGGAGGACCGGAAGAAGGGTTTGGGGAAGGCCTGGCTTTCTCAGCTTCCCCAAGGAGACCCCATACACAGAACCTCTGAGCCAAGAAGTACAAATGAGGCCCCCAACAGCCCGAGAAACCCAGGCTGCCCCTCCCCAGGCTCCAGCTTTCCAACCGGCCCTCCAAGAGCCCCATTTGGGGGCACAGCTCCCCCGGGGCACCAAGAAGAAAAGGGGGCCCCTCTCCCACAGCTGCTGTGGTTGCCAGCCTCCCAGAGGTCTGGGGGTGGGGGGCACGGTCTGGAGCCGCTCTGAAAGGCCGCGGGCGCCGGGGTTCATTCAGCTGTTTTCGGGTGGCTCCAATGAGTTCATTTTACCCCAGCAGAATATTAAACAGCTCCTGGGGAAACAGATGCTGGGCTTCGGTTTCAGAGGGAGGGAGGATGGGAGGCCACAGGCCGGCAAGGGGAGAATTCAAGTTCCCCTTCAGGCAGCTCCAAAGACCTTTCTAGGCTCAGTTCAGCCTGAGCCGTTGCCACGGTGACCAGTGACCAAATGGCAACAGTGGGAGCCCAAGCTGGAGCTCCTGAACACCTCGCTTCACCTGGTCCTCAGAGCCCCCCTACGAGGTGAGAACTCTGCTAGGCCCATTTTATAGATGAGAAAACTGAGGCACAGAGTGGCAACCTGACTCACTCAAGGCCACACAAGGCACCAAGATTCAAACATCACCTTGGTCCTTTGACCTCTCCCCACCCCCACGGCACCCTCTGGGAAACAGATGCTGAGCAAACGGTCTCGGGGCAGACCTGAAGCTTCCAAGTGTCCTGTGTGTTCAGATTTCCCTCAGCTCGGCAGAGAAACGATCCCACTTTCTATCATTCTAATAATAATCTCTGACGTCCAAACAGCTTTTTTGGAGGCTACAAAAATGTCTAGGCGTGTCGCTTCCTCTAAGCTTTGCTGCAATTTACCCATTCCAGACAGGGAAACTGAGGCCTGGCCAGCAGAGTGGATCCCAGAGCCACTGCCCAGTTGAGGGCAAAGCCATGAAGCAAATTCCCCTCTGCTCCCCCTGCAGATTCAAGGTCCAGACTCATGCCACCGCCGACAAAGGAAGCTGGCATTCCCTCCCACCTCTGGGAAAGAAAGAAGTGGATAACTGGCCCAGGGCCACACAGCCTAGGCTATGAGGTCAGCCCCCTGCATACCCCCTGACCCTGCTCCCAGCTCTCACTGGCTCCCACTTGGAAATCATCCCATTCCTGGCTATCCACAGAGGTGCCATAGGGCTTCTTTGGGACTTTGTGGTTGCCCACCTTTTCCCCCCATTATGGGGAATTAGGGGATTAGGAAAAAATAACAAGTTACTCTGTACTGAATGTACTCACTGCTGTGAGTGGTCAGGTTACGCCTATGAACGAATGCAGTTACCATAGAACCCCCTGAGGTGGATGCAGCCATCATGCCCTCTTCACAGATGAGGGAACCACGGCTTGGAGAGAATAGTTGTGACCATTACCACATGGACCTCATGTGCTGGGGGCAGCTCTGCCAGGTGGTGACCTAAGCCACTGACAGACTCGACCCCATGTCACCTTGACACCGCCTGGGCCACGTGCACATTCTCCTTAGCCCCACTTCACAGACCATCCATGTCACCCTTGCTCTAGGATAACTCCACAGATGATGGAGACCTTTGGTCACAAGGCATGAACTCTGGGGTGTCATGCTTAGGGGCAGCCTGACCCAGTGGGCAAAAAGATGGGGGTGCAGATTTGGCTTTACCACCTGCTGGCCACACCCACCGTTGCACCTCACTCACCTCATCTGTAAAATGGGTCCACAGAAGTAGCTGCCTCACAGGGGTGTGAAGACAGCCTGTGAGGCAGCCATGGGTGACTCAGAGAAGGTGCTGGCACATGCTGGCCTCTCAAGGAATCAAAATGCCACCTCTGAGTCAGTCCTGTGCTCCTCCTGGACCCCAGAGGTCTCTGGAATCAGGCTTCAGAATAGCGACCCTAGTCCCATCCCTACCTGTTACCAAATGGAAGACTCAGCACATCACCACGGCCTCCGGGGCCTTGGCTTCCCCTCCTGTAAAATGGGGCATCTCCTGGGATGCTGACCCGGTTAAAGCAGTGAATGTGGCCAAGTCTGCCCGCCAACCCCATCCACACACCACAGGTGCTCCGTACCATAAATCCACTTGACATTCTTCTAAGGGCCGCGGCTGCGGCTGGCCCTGGCCCTCCCCTCACCCCCTCCCCCAGCCCCACCACCACACCTACCACCCTAAAACCGGGGTCCCCCAACTCTGGTGAAGACAGCAGGAAGAAGCACCCATACCCACAGGCAGGGGCCGGGCTCCAAAGGGTTAAGCTCAGCTCTGATTTCTCCCAAATGGCAAAGACAGAAGCTAAAAACCACCGCCCTGCTCCCTGCTGCCTGAAGCCTGACCCCTGACATTTCCACTCCCAGCCGCACTTGCGTTTAAAAAAAGGGCAGGAAGAAAATTCAACCATCCACACAGACAAACAGGTTGAGTAGTAGTAGGAGTGGGGGTGGCAAGGAAAGACGGGGGGGGGGGGTCTGCAGATTTCCCTTTGTAGAGTCCAGTTTACTGCTACCCACCCCCCAAAAACAAATGTTTTTAAAGAAGGATCTAGAAGGGAGGCAGAAGGGGGTGAATAGGAGAATAAAAAGGTGGCAGACAAATTCTCTGGAATCACCGGGCACCACTAAATTTTCTGATTAATTAACCCTGAAAGGGGCCTCTCTCCCAGTCCTTCTTGGGGGAGGTTCTAGCTGGTGGAGCCCTGTTTGCAGAGCAAGCAAGCGTCTTTGGTGGGGAAGGGGGGGATTCACTCAGGGGTCCCGGGGGGTGGGGTGCTCAATCCCCTCTCGAGGCCGCGCTGTAGTTAAAGCCAAAGATGATAAGGAATTTATCAAACGAGATTTACACAGGGAAACCCTAATTAAGAGGTTAGTCTCCAGTTTAATTGCCTTCAAACCTAGGCAGGCAGGCCCAGACAAATGGATTTTCAGTCTGACCTCATTAAAATATAATAATAACCAAATAGAACACAGAGCAGAATCCCAAGTCCACAACGTGGCTAACAAGTAGGGGAGTGGGGCTCGGGGCGGGAGGAGAGCGGGGTGAAGGGCCGGGGGCCTGGCCTGACCCAGAATCCCCTCACGCTAGCGTCCCTGGGGCTGGCCTCAGGCCCCTGAGTGGGCTGGCACTTGCCTCGCCCTCTCTCCTCTCTTGAAATCTGGTGAGTCTGGCCTCCCTGGCCCTTGAGGCCTTTTCTCCTCCGGCCCCTGTTCCCCTTGAGGCTGGGACGCTGGAATATAAATTGGAAGCATGCATTCCCCTCCCCAACCCCAGGCGGACGCCACATACCAGACAAAAACGACTGCAGGCCTGGTCATCTGGGGTTAAGAATGGTTTTTGTTTTTGGCAGGGAATGTGGAGGAGCCCAAAGGAACTGGCCGGGACATTGTTCCAGGAATGAAAGGGAAAAGGGTTGAAAAAGGGGGTGGTGGGAGGAGGGAGACAGAGCAAACACCTGGGGAACCACAGCTGGGGATATTTTTCTGTCCCCCGGGGACTGTCGGGCAAAGAGACTTTGTACTCGTCTTTAAAATGCAAGGAGGGGGGCGCCTGGGTGGCTCAGTCCGTTGAGTGTCTGACTTCAGCTCAGGTCATGATCTCAGGGTTCGAGCCCCACGACCGGCTCGCTGCTGTCAGGACAGAGCCCGCTTCAGATCCTCTGTCTCCCTCTCTCTCTGCCTCTCCCCGACTTGCTCGTGCGTTCTCTCTCTCTCTCTCTCTCTCTCTCTCTCTCAACAAAAATATATAAACATTAAAAAAAAAACACAAGGGGAATATGGATGTACCGCACTCCGGGCAGATAGGACTTTACTTCCTACCCCCAGTCTTCTCCACCCACCTTTTGTTCGATTGAATCATAAATTGATGCTCGAGGCCGAAATCTCCAGCAAACGGGCTTGCCCACCGTCACATGGAGAGAAACCCCAGCAAGATGAAAAGTCCTCCAGCTTTACTTCCACAGCTTTTCTGTCCCTAGTAGGTGACCCAGGCTGGTGACAGCGTAGCAGTAATAGTTATGGGGTCCCTGCCAGCCGGGCACAGTCTTTAGGGGCTACGCACGATGTGTCTCCTAACGGCCCAGGGGGAACACGCCACTGCCTGCCTACAGAGTTGAAATGTGATTAACGCTCCTCACGTTCTTTATTAGCACTGCTGCCGTAATTGTTAGAAAAAGTCTCCCAAGGTTAGCAAGGGACTGATTTGCTAAACCCTACATGACAGGGGATCTAAGAAGTGGGTGTGCGGGACCAGGGTTCTCGAAGGAGCTCGAGAAGAGCGCATGATTGCTATCACGGATCCGTTTTCTCACGGCCTTGTGTTCTAAGACCCCCAGCCGTCTGGGGGGGCAGGGGTCCCTGCCCAACCGCAGCGGCCACCGTCTTTACTCCCCACGGCACCCGGAGCCCCCTCCCCGACTCTGCACACAGACTACTCACTGCCTGCTGGAAACTGAGTCACCCCGTGAAGGGGCACCCCCCCTTTCTGCAGTGTGCTGCCCTTTCCTCTTGAAGGCTCCTGAGTCCTCCTGCCAGGGAGGGGGGTGCAAGGCCGCTGTCTTCATGTCAGAATGGAGTGACCTCTTGAGATGTGCCGAGTGCTGGGTAAATTCATTATCTCCTGTAATCCTCAATAAGAACCTGTTTAACCCAAAAACCAGATGAGGACGCGGAGGCCCAGGCGGTGAGGGGATGGATCCAGAGGGAGGCAGCGCTGGCCCAGACTTCATGTCCTCCTCCCTGGGATCTGGGGCGTCAAAAGCAGCTCCGAAGGCCAGGGGTCAGGGGACTAAAGGAAGAGATTCGGGCACCCTGTGACGGCCCACGCAGGTCAGGTAGGCCCTGGCATCGGTAACAAGCCTCAGGTGGGACAGGGGCCGTGTCCCGGGCCACTGGGTCTCAGGCAAGCACGAGGTGTGGGAAGGAGGGGCTAGTGAGGACCAGTGTTGGGGATGGAGATGGGGGTGGGAAGGGGGGTCGGGGGGAGGACGAGGAACTCATCAATGTCCAGGCTGCCCTCCCTTCCCTACTCACCCCAGGCCCTCTGGAGGAAAACCCTCAGAGCCCTCTGAGGTCTCAAGACTGTTGGGTGGTGCTCAGCCCCCGGCCCGAGGACCGGGCAGGACGCACCCCTGCATCTGACAGAGCCCCTTCCTTTGTTCACTCAGTCACTGGGCACCTCCCTGCCGCCAAGCCGGTGCCACGTGCCGGGGAGGGCTGCCGCTTGGCCTTCATTCTGGTCTCAAGGCATCTCTCAGAGCTGCCCAGCCTTCCTGGGCACCACGGCAGGCTCACCCCACACCCTCTCTCCTTACACTGGCCAGTTTCCTATGGACCATCAATGCCATTGTCCCTTTTACCTGTGTTTACTGGGCAATTCCCTCCCCCAACAGGCATGCTGTCTGCTTTGTCCACAGCTACAGCTCTGGCATGGTGCGGGGCACAGAGAAAGTAGGTGACCGGTACCCAGGCCGATGCTCCCTGCCTACGGGGGTCCCAGAAGATACCGGTATTGATCCATTTGGCAGACTGAGGCTCAGCGAGGTTGCACGGCCTTGCCCCAGTCACACCATGTCACCTGCCCACCCCAGACCACTGCCCCTTCACCTTGTGGGGAACCAACAGTGAAGGTCTCAGTAATCAATGGTGTGGCTGACATTTGCCAAAAGACAGCAAGACCAGGAGTCCCTTTTATTTCGAGCATCTATGGGTAAGAAACCAGCTTCTTGTCTTGTCCTTAGCGGTCCTGAGATGGGCTCCCAAGTCAGGTGGGCCCAGAAGTGAACCCACACTCTACCCCCACTCCCGGCCAGGTGACCTTGGGCAGGTTACTCTGCCTCTCTGAGCCTCAGTCTCCTCATCTATAAAACGGGGCTCGGTATGATTGGTACCCAATGCCTGTGGCCTGATATAGCTGCTTTGCAGCTCAGAGAGTCAGGGAGGAAAGCAAAAGAAAAGCTTCCAGAAGGTGGACGCCAGGCCCGGGTCACCCAGAGGCTCAGCCCTGTGCACCTCCTCGGGCCGGCCCAGGCAGGGCCTGTGCCTTTCCTGTCCGGGTGACCTCTGTCAGGCGTGGAGAACAATGCCTGGGAAAAGAAGGAAACAGAGTCTCCCTGGGCCAGGACATAAATCGTGGCCTGCCCTGATCAGGGAGCATTCGGACATCCCCCACACCCCCCACCCGAGGCAGGCTGAGCACTCCCCTTGGGCTCCAAGTGCCTTGTCCTTGGGGGGAGGGGGAACACCCACCCCCTGCCCTAACCTGTGGCCCCGATGCTGCCAAACCGGGGGAGGAGAGTTTCTGCCTCCCCAGAAGGGGCCAGCCACCAAGAAAGAGAGGGGAAACCGACATCTCAGTGACTCTGGGCTCAGAAGCAACCACTGTTAATTGCACATCTACTACGTGCCCCCAGATCCCATCCCTCCTGTACATGGCGCCCTCCCCTGGCTCCTTGTCATCCACGCTCCTGACCCGACCGTGATGACCAGCCCAGAGTGGCCCAGCCCCTGCCTGCTTGGACCATCTCTGTCCGCTCACCAGCCCCTCCCCTGCTCCTGGACTATGCCCGCTCAGTCCTGCCTCAGGGCCCCTGCACTTGCAGAGCCCCGTGCCAGAAGCCCGTTCCTGCAGACCCTAATGGGGGCGGCTCCGGGGTGTGGGAACTGTTCAGTATTCAGGAATCCCGCAGGCTGCTGAGGGCTGCAGGCGGCCAGGGCTGGGGGTACTGACACCTAGAGAACCGGCAAACGCTGCTGAACAGAACGTCCCTCCTCCTCCCCCAGAGCGCTGGGCATTGGGCGGTCACCAGCACACCGCTGGCGGGTCCCTTGTCATTGTTCAGGTCTCTCCCTTACCTGTCACCACCCCACAGAGGCATCCCTGGTGGCCCAGCCCAGAACCTCTCGTGCATGTCCCCTTCTCTTAAGTCTCCGTGCCCGGTCCTGCCTGCTGTGTCGTTCTTCTCGGTTCGCTGTTTGTCCGTCAGTCTGTCCACTCTCCTAGAATACAAACTCTGTGAGCGCAGAGGCTTTGGTCCGTCTGGCCCCTCGCTGCATCCCAGCACCTAGAACAGGCTTACCATGTGGCAAGTGCTTCAATCACGTGTGTTGAATAAATACATATGCCAGGTGCTCTTGAGTTCAGACCTGGCCAGGGGCACCTGCGTGGCTCGTCGGTACAGCCGCCGACTCTTGATTTCTGCTCAGGTCATGATCTCACGGTTTGTGAGATCGAGCCCTGCATCCAGCTCTGTGCTGACAGCGCGCAGCCTGACTGGGACACTTTCCCTCTCTCTCTCTGCCCTTCCCCTGCTCGCCCGCTCTCTCTCCTCTCTCTCTCTCTCTCAAAATAAAAAAATAAACATTAAAACAAAACTCAGACTTGGCTATCATGCGTTGATTATCTGGAACCCCAGCCCTCAGTCCTCTCAATCCCGCAGTATGGTTCAGGGTTTCTCAACACTGGCACATCTGACATGTGGGGCTTGGCAGTTCTTTGCCGGGCAGGGCTGGGGCACGAATGGCCCTGCGCATCACAGGATATTTAGTAACAGCCCCGGCTTCTGCCCACTAAATGCCAGTAGCAGCTTCCCTCTCTGCAGTTGTGACAACCAGAAACACCTCTAGACATTGCCAAGCGATGGGGGGAAGGGGGCGGATGTCACATCATCGCCCGGTGAGGACCGTGGCCAGGCTCCTGAGGGAGGGGTGCTCCCTCACCAGCGCAGAGCCGAGGACACGGAGGCTGGGGGAGGCGCCAGGACTTGGCCAATGTGGGAACGGAGAATGACTCCCCTCCGGTTGACATCAAAGCCCTTGCTCTCACCGATGTACCCCCACCACTGCTCACCCGCCCCGCAGAGCACAGGGCTCATTGACCCCGACAGCAACCATCTTAATAGAGGGGCAAAGGGATTACATGCATGTGACAGGTGAGGAAACCGAGGCTCAGAGAGGCAAACCATCTGCCCAAGGTCACACGAGCAGCAGAGCTGGGATTCGAACTCAGGCCTGGACAGCCACCTCCCTCACCCTCACTTTGTGGCAAGACCATCCATCCCCTCACTCTCAAACGTGCTCGCTCGCTCTCTCCCTCTGTTCAGCCGAAGTCTGCCAGGTTCCCGAGTCCCCACCTGAGGTGCCAGACACGAGGGTTTAATATTTTATTGCCAGCTCTCAAATTGTTTATGGCTGGCGCAGGCTCCTGGCAAAGTGCTCGGAGGCCGGGGACCGGCTCATCTCATGAATTCCTTCAATGAGAAGGCTGACCATTACTCACGCGTATCAGGGAACTGTTCCTCCGGCGCCCGGGGAGAGCTGTCAGGAGGAAGAAAAATACCCCCGCGCTGCCGTCCGCCGCCAGCACCCGTGCCTGACCGCGGCTGACCGCACCAGGCGGGGACTAGCCCACCATCGTCCATGGGGGCTCGGACCGCCCCACACAGGAGAGGGTCCGACGGCAAGGCCTGAGATCGGTGCTTTGGGAGCAGAGGGCCCCGGCCCGGCCCTGCCCTAGGACCCCGGCACATTTACTCAGCAACCCCTGGGGCCTGGCCCCAGGCTAAGCATCAGAGGCATGGCCAGGTGTGGGTGCCCTCCAGCCTGCACCACTTGATGGCAGACGCACGTCACACGGCCTCTCCCTGACTCATCATCTCGTCCCTAAAACGGGACAAAAATAACAGCGGCAACACCATGCTGGACACCCGAGGGCCATGCATATGAAACATCTGGCATACAGGAGGCAGTCAATAAAACTGCGCCGGCACAACGCCTCCTTTGTGACGGACGGGCAGTCTTCTGAGAATGTGCTCACGTATGTATTAACTCGCTGAATCCTCCCAGCCCCGTGAGGTAGGAACGACTATTGTCTCCTTTTGCCCATTAGGACATGGAGGCACAGAGAGGTTAAGTAGGCTACCCAAGGTCACACAGCCAGGAAATGGGAGTTGCTGGCATTAGAACCCAGGGAGTCGGGCTCCAGAGCCTGTGTTCTTAACCACATCACTACGATCACCTATTCAGTCCTATTTAGCCAAAAATTGTCCGATTTAGCCCTCACAATACTTCTGGGAAGTAGGGAATACTTTTTTCCCTCTCCTCAATGTTCTGAGGAAACCAAAGTAAAAGCACTGAGGTGGCTAAGGTCACACCACTCAGAAAAGTCCAAGGCCAGGCCTGAGACCCAGAGCCCTCGTCTGGCAGGATCCGGTGCTACCGCGGTTTCCCTAAGGTCAGGAACTATCTCCTAACACCACCTCTGTAAGAGGAAAGGGAATAAGTGTTGCTGTCATCAGGACTGTGTGTCACGGCGCTGTCTACAGAAGTTCTGGAAACTTCCGGTTTCAGAAGTCCCTAGCCCTAGTCAGCACAAGGCTGAGCCAGGCAAAATCAGGAGGTCAAGAGCTAGTAAGGGATGGCCAAGGCCAAGGGTCAGCTGTAGTCCAATCCTTATTCTGTGGCTGTGCTGTGTGACCGTGGCCAGGTTGCTTGCCCTCTCTGGGCCTTGGCTACCTCAGCCGGCAAAGGCTGCAGAGAAGGGACCCAAAACTGGGAGAAGTCCTTTCCTCAGTCTAAAATGTTACCTCAATGTTTTCCTTAGCGTTACTTCTTTATTATTTTTTTAAGTTTATTTATTTTGAGAGAGAGAGAGAGAGAGAGAGAGAGAGAGAGAGTCGGGGAGGGGCCAAGAGAGAGGGAGAGAGAGAATCCCAAGCAGGCTCCGCACTGTCAGAGCAGAGCCGGACGCGCGGCTCGAACCCAGGAACCATGAGATCATGACCGAAATCAAGTGTCAGACACTCAACCGACTGCGCTCCCCGCCACCATGCCCCCTTAGCGCTATTTCAACAGTGAAAACTATAAGCGTGTGTTTCAAGATGTCCACCTATTGCGACTCCACAGCTCTGATGGCTATGATGTCTGCATGTCTACGTTGCCAGCACCAGTCTACACAGTATCTCCACATATGCACACCCGGGCAGGGAAAACTGGGTCAGCAGACACCAGCCCATGGCAGCCAGAACCAGAAGCTCTCAAAGACGTTCCGTGCGTGAGGAGGCCGCCGCAAGCATCTGCTGGAACGCATGAAGCAGGCCTTCTAAGAAGTTCTGAATGTCCACTCCACCCCCAGCACGGCCACCCAGGCCCTGGCAGAGAGCTGGCCCACGGAACTGCTCCTCGGGGGGTGCTCGGGGGCTCCACACACTGGGGAGCAGAGAGTGGGCACCCGCACGTCTAGGGGCAGGGTGCTGGGAGACGCTGGGAGACCTCCCCGGGGGAGGCAGATACGGGCCAGGGGTGCCCAGCACAAACAGCTCGAATTTCAAGACCCATTTCTGTACTTGTGGAACCCACCAAACGCCCCCTGCCCCAAACCCATCCCAGGAAGAAGGAAGGGAAATAAAAAAGTGAGCAAACCCAGCCCTTCTCCCTGTGATGGTCACCATTTCTCTCCATCCTCCTGCCTGATCTAACTCCAAAAAACCCCGGGTGCAGGGGGAGCAGGGACGGGGCCTCCTGAAATCCGGGACACCGGTTTTTTGCAGGCTTAAAAACAGATCAATTTTACTCTAAAGTTTAAAATGAAACATACCCCTGTTTGGGAAAAGAATTTCATTAGGAGGAAAATATAATATAAAAATACCCATTTAGAAAGAATGTGCTATTAATTCTTCGCACTCTATGCAGAAGGGAAAATTGCATTTTTATCTAAATGGTTTTTCTGCATAAGCCATTTACAATACTCTTTGCTTCTCTATAATAGGCCCCTGCTACCGTTAGCACTGGGACGAGCAGGCAGAGGGCTGAAATCACCCTCAAACACATTTAACACATAACCCCTGAAAATCTATTCCAACAGGGACCTCAGCAAACAGGCCTGGCATTCCCTTTTTAAGGAAGAAATAAATATTGCTGAGGGAGATTGCGGGGGGGAGCTGGGAGTAGGGTACTGGTTGGGGGAGAGAGGGGACAAGATGGTTTAAGTTAAAAGCAAAGGCTCTGGGTCCCTTTCGCCAGCTGTTAAAATTGCAACGGGGTTGTGGTTGCACGATTGCAACCATTTGCCTGGCTACGTGTGTTGAGACGTGTGTGTTGGTGTCACACACGCACACGCTCTCACGGGTTACCATCAGACGAGCAAACAAGGAAAGGATGAAATTCAGGATATGAAAACAAACTATTTTTAAACGCTAAAGCAAACACGCCAAGAGAGTAATACTGCTATTTTCCCATTAAACTAAGTTCCTCTCAATTTGAAAAGCGAGAGTAATCTAAACAATACTTCCAAACAAAATGCATGGAGTTTGGGGGTTGTGGCCTCCTCCGTTCTTTAACGACGGAAAAAAAAACCCTCCACGGGGAAGCAAAACACAGCAGGGACGGGGACAGTCTGCTTTGCCACGTCCTGCCACGTCCCACCAAACGTGTTCTCCTCCACAGCAGCGTGCCTGGAGACTTGGGCGTCTCCAACTTCAAAATGCAATACTTTTTCTTTTTTCCAAACAGTTAAAAAAAAAAAAAAAAAAGTCTTCCAGTTCTTTCTCTCTTGGATTCCCAAAATAGCCACTTACTTAATACCAAATGTCGGGGAGCTAAATTAATTCATTAAAGAGATGGAGGGACTGTGATGGGCACGGAGCTGGGGGGTGGCGGGGCAGTGGCTGTGATTTTGCTGCCAGGAGCCAGAACGCCTCGGGCCGCTCTCTTCCGGCATTGCTGGGTCCATAAATTCTTCCTTTCAAACCAGGAGTCCAGAAATGTCATAATTATAGCTGATCCAGGTAACAGGTGTGCCCCTCTGTCCCTCCCACCCCCCCCCCCCGCCCGCCACCGTCTTCCAGATGAGCTTCGGGAAGATTTAGTGGTCTAGCCTGGGGTGCCGTAATTACAGGAAACGACTCTAGTTTTAAGGGTTAGATAAAGACCCTCTCCAAATTTAAGGCCAGACACCAATGTCCATTAGACTTTAACGGGCCCACATAAAAAAAGAAATTGTATCCTCATCTCTCCAAATGCCTGTTTCCTCGGTGAGTCAGGTTCATTTCAGTCTGGCTCGACGCCGAAAATACTCCTGTCCCCCTCTCGCTCCGCAAAGGCAAGGCCCTCGGCGGAAACCGGTGTATAAAGAATTAAGCAAATGGGGGCCGGGGGTGCCCAGGAAATCACTGGCTCTAACACTGTGATGGCCGAAACCCATCTTTTAGAAAAGAAGTCATAATGGGAGTGGAATTTTAACCCATCATCTGGAAGCAGAGAGCTGGGAAGGCTGTGGGGAGCCCAGGGAGGAAGAGGGGGTACCTGGAGCTGCCCCGCCGAATAGCCCTCATCATTAAGATGACGCACGCTCCCTTTTTGAGACTCAAGTGTTCTGAAAGGCCAAAGCTGCAGGCCGTTTGGCTCCGTTTTGCCTCGTCCCAGCTTTCGAGACTCATGCACACTTTTTCTTCCTTCTTTGGAAGTCAAGCCATGCATTTCTCGAAAAGTTAGGAGGGCGCACACCCCAGTACCTCCATTTGTCAAGGAAGTAGTATGGAGGGTGCTCCAAAAAGGTTTACGACTCGTCAGTCTTCTCTATGTCAGGGCTCAGCTCCCAGGCAATTAATAGAAATAATGCCCGAAAACTTTCCAGGGACCAAGGACCCGGAAGGAAACCCATGTTCTGTGGCTGTCTCCACGACTCCAGGAGGCTAGGGTTGCCGGACAATTGGGCTTTTTCTCCCTCCGCTCCCCCACCCCCACCCCACAAGTGATGGCTGAAGGGGCCACTCGCCCTCTCTTCCTATCCTGGGGAGGTGGTGGGAACTGCAACTGGGGGTCTTTATTCCGTCCTGGGGGGGGCGGGGCCCCTCAGCATCCATGCTCAGCCTGGCACAAGCGCACCCACACACCCCCCCACGATTGTAATCCCAGCAAAATGCTTCCCACACTGAGCACAAAATAAATGCTTATTAACTAAACTGACCCAAAATAGTGAAATGTACAAGTAAATTAATCATGCCTCTCCCGGAGGCCTAACAGGATTACAAATTCGGCAAAAATTGACCACACTGAGATCAATAAGCTTCTACTTAAAACTGAAAGGAGCCAAAACTTTGTATGAGCTTCTTCTTGGGGGAGGGGGAGACCATCTACTTGTTCATTTCTTATTAAGACTTCTCAGGCCTGTGTGTGTGTGTGTGTGTGTGTGTGTGCGTGCGCGCGCGCACACGCATGCACGCACAAGCAGAAACCGGCAAAAGGCATCCAAAGCTTTATGCCCAGACAATTTAGAAATAGTCACGGCATAAGGATCGTGAAATTGCTCTTGTTTAAAAAAGCCAAATTTTGGTCTACAGCCTCCGTTCCCTCAAATACTAAACAACCACCAAAAGTTACATTTCAGGGGATGAAAATGGTCAATTTGTTTTGAGCCAATTAGGCCTCGCTACAAAAGCATTAAAGGCTGCTGATGGCTGGACTGCGGGTCTCCCGATGAGGAAGAAAAAGGAGACTCGAATTCCTGCGGCTCCTTTCCACACTTGGCTTCTTTGGCGTCAGGGAGATCTTCCTCTTGCTGAATTCATCAACTTACTTTCCTTCCCTTTTTGCCTACCATTCAGAAAAAGGGAAAAAATATACATTGTGTAGGAGGGCACGGCTTGCATTTCCAGGCAGTGGGACCTGCCTGCAAGGTCTGTGACAGGCAAGATTATCCCCAAAGAGGCAGGGTGCTGGGAAGGAAGGCTCAGTGCTCACCGTATGGGGTCACCAGGGGAAAGGTCAGTCTTTTATCCCCATCCCCATCGTCCCTCTTTAATGGAAAGGTCTGGGCCCCTCTGAGAAACTCGGTGCATCTGCAGAGGCCCACAGGCATCTTAGAAGGCCTTGACCCACCCAGGGTCCGTCTGGGTCTTCGTCCTCTGCCCCCACCCCTGTGCACCTGCCTCGGCCACTAACCAAAACTGGGCTCTGATCGCTGCTAAGAGACCCACCATTTCTGTCACCAGTCCCGTGTAGACCCCACCACAGCTATACTCTCCCTAAAAATCTGGGTCCCTGTGGAAGCGCAAACCAAGAACTTTGTGCGCTGTTGCGATGGCCGATGACAGCCCCCGGGCAATCCCCTCCCCTCCAGACTCACCCAGGAAGTGTTCTAGAAATGACTTCCGCACGCAGAAATCATTTTCCACTACTGAATCCCAAGTATCGGTAAATAACATTTTGACTCCTACGGACCCACTTCTCCGCGCCCCACCCACCCGCCTAACTACCCTCTCTGAGAAAATAAACTGCACCCCGGTGTCCATCCAGTCTTCCCACCAACGGATGTTTTTCCTCTCTGCCTTCCAACTCATAGGAAAAGAGAGCAAGAATATACATATCAGACCTCAGGCCCTAATATCTGCAAAAGGACTTTTCCAACAGCCCACGCAGGCAGGGTAGGACCCCCTTCCTTCTCCGCGAGTTCCCAACAAACAACCCTCGCTTTCTCGGAAAGGCTGAGCTTAGGCAGTTTCAAAGCAGGCTATGTTTTCTTCGGACTCCCCACCCCCTCTCTGATCATAAGATGGTCCCTCAGAAGTATTTTATTCCTGGTGGTCGTTGCCAATCATTCGACAATGCTTGTGTTCCAAGATCCAAGGGCGTTTGAAAACACTGCTTCACGGTAACTGAAAAGGGTCATATCTTTTTGACATCCTACCCTGCCCTGGATGACTGAACAGGGAGCAGTATGTGTGTGTGTGTGTGTGTGTGTGTGTGCGCGCGCGCGCGCCCGTGCGCATGTGTGTGCAAGTGTGTGTGGAGGGGTTCACTCATTAACGGTCACCTCACGTTGCAGGAGCTCCCAAATGCAAGCAGAAACACTACACTGGGGCCCTCACTCAACTTTGGGGCAGGCCACGCAAAGCCAGCTGCATCAGAAAAGTCCGAGCCCGTGTTGTCCCAGAGACACTTTGGACCCAAGCTTTAAGATCAAATTAAATCTTGGTGCCCAAACAATTGTTAAATTATTATCACTGACGAGACAGGAAACCTGATCTTAAATCCTCAGAATCCAACGCATCTACGAGCCACTCAGTTCTCACAAGACCGGCTGCTGGGAGAGGGAAATGGGGGAGGCAGGGGCCGCCAAGAGCCTCAGCACCAAAGTTAGTCCACACATCCTCCAAAGGCATGACAATCGCCGTCTATTTCTGAGTAACCGTGGAGATCGTTTTTGAGACTTGTAGGATAAAAGCAAGGCCTGGCTCCCTCCCTCCTGGGCGGCGGTGGGGGAGTGGTCGTTCTCAGAGCACTCGACTTCCCAAGGAACGTCCACAGCAATGGGTCCCAAATAGGTCTTTGCCAAAGGGTCTCCCTGTTTCCCTGAACCTTTGTCCGGCACATTTCCTTCGGCCAAAGCAAACACTGGTACAGGTCAGCCTGCACCCCAGAAAGCCAGGGGCCGCTGAACGGTTGCGAATCCCAGGGCCAAACATTTCACGAGGAGCCCAAGATGTTGCACAGAGAGGTGGGAGGTGGGAGGGGAGACAGAGACAGCCTTCGGGGTCACCCAGAGGATCCCCCCAGCAATTAGGCTGAGCTCGCCGGACCGCTGAGCTTTAAAGAGCAGAACATCACAGACCTGCTTTGTCACAAGGTGAGTCTGTGCCGTGGTGTTTGTTGAGGGTCTTCCCCTTTTTGGGGACAAATCTATTCCATGTCAGATGCGCCTTCAGAGAGAGCCAATCGGTTACTGCGAATGCACTCAGACCTCCAAACTGTTAAACTCAATTGCTTTTATGTTTAAAAGGGCATTTGGGTCCGTATGATGATGGATAAATCGTGAAAGGATGACGCACATGATCGCTATAAAGTTCTCCCTCAGATCCAGCTTCGCAAGGAAGTGGTGATTATGA
>CM053566.1:22435148-22623989 GCA_028646485.1 Cryptoprocta ferox | reverse complement strand
CTCGGCGTCCTGTAAGGATTGTACCCCGTGAGAATGCCGTCCCTCAAATGTCCCTCCTCACTCACACTCTGAGGTAACTGGTTGCCCTGCTGAGGCTGTGTCGCTGCCTGTTGTCACACCATGGCAAGGCGGCAGAAAACAGGGCCACCTCCTCGCTGGGCAACCCAGTCGGGCAAAAGGTGCCGGGGTCCCCAAATCATCTCCTCCTTTGGGTCCCATGCAGTTTCTCAGGGCCCGCGTGGCAGGAGTTGTGCATCGGGACACAGAGGGTCCCTGAAGGCAAGGCTGTGACTAATTCGAAAGCCCAGCGTCGTCTCCTCCACGTTGGTACCAAAAGATTACAATAAAGGAGAGGAATTTCCATAAATGAGAAGCAGCGTCCACTTCCCACAACTGGGAGGGGAGAGGGGGTGGGGGGTGGGCACCGATTCAAAGACTCCTCTCCTGGCTGGAGAGTGGGGTTAGCTGGGCTCAGCCAGAGAGACCTCTCCACGCACACGCTCACGCACAAAACCCAGCAAGGGACGATGTGCGTCTGCTACCAAAATACTCCAGATCAAAGTCACCCACAGCCCAGGAGGCCCGGGAGGCCGAGCTTTCATAATTGGGATCTTCAAAATCCTCCGTCTATTTTTAGGACTTGCGCTCATTCAGTCCTTTACAGAATCAGAACCGTCAGCTAACGCCATTGAGACTGAAGGTTTAGCTCCTTTGCCCACTTGCCTTGGGAAAGCAGATTAAGGGTAAACTGGAGTGGCTGGATGATTTGATGGAAATACACTTGGCCATGCATATGTATATGTGCGTGTGCTGGGGGGGGGGGCTGGAGGGGGGCTCCTTTACATGCTGAATTGCATGGGGCCCTGCTTTCCTCTCATGTGCCACAGGCAGGCCCAGACCCGACACCCACCCTCAGCCACACTCTTTCGAGCCGGCCCCCAGACCACTTCGTTTGGCTTCCGTGTGTTCGAGAAGGTGAGGAAACTTGAAACATTTCCACCAAATGTCTCTCTTCTCAATCACGCACTCATGTATACACCAACATCTCCGCCACCAGCAATCAAAACCCACACTCAAGTCTGTCCACCCAAGTCGGGCCTAAAAATAGACATCGTCCTAAAACAAACACATCGCTCGGCAAGTCAAAATCCTGACTTGAGTCAAAATTATAAAGGTCGTTACTCCGGACCCTCCAGACTGAATATTTGGGTGGCACCAACAGGGGGACAGAGAGGGAAGGACATAGGGACACCCACTGGTTACAGGGCCTGCCCCCCCACCCACGCCGGACAGACCCAGGTCCCCTCTGACATCAGAAGGTTTGGCGTTTTATTGCTGAGAGGCCTACCTACCCGGCACACTCCCTGTCCCCGGACATTTGATCCTATGACATAAAAGCTATAGCTTTTGATTCCCTAAAACTAACGAAACAGTGGTAAATACAGTATTCCTTACTAGGAGTACTTATCCCCTCAATGGCTTTGGCAAAGCAGATCAGTCCTGGGGCAAAGAACACGACCCTACGTGATTGTTGCCCAAGTGGAGAAAAAGGTGATTTTGCTAAATCTTCCAGCGTGAAGTGGGTTCAGGAGATCCTGTGAAATCCCAAGGACACACTCAAGTCTGTCCTGCCAGAGTAGGAAGAATTTCCCCTCCTCTAATTTCACCTGGTCCTCCCCGGACTGTTTATTAAAGATGTATATTTTATATCAGCAGAGAGTATCAAGTAACTTCTTGGCAAGGACAGGGACTATTTTTCAGGACCTATTAAGATTTTCAGGACCTATTAAGATTCTTTGTGCAAATTTAAATACCTCTGTCAGGCAAACAAAATCGTATCAGGAATCATAGAATTTCATTGCTAGAAAGAGATATTAGATTAACCAGCCCTCGCTCCCTTCCTAGAAACTTCAATAAAATAGAAGTACATTTCAACATTCCCTTACTTCTTGTCTGAGGGCCTCACAAGAAATCTAAATGAATTTATATTAAAGAAAGCTAACCTCGAGGAAAGCCCTTCAATCTACAAAAATCATATATATGTATATATTTACACATATAGATACACCCATAGAAAAAGAATAGAGGTCTCTAGAATAGATCCGAAGGCGGTGGCTATTTAAAATCAAAACAGCCAGAAAAATCCAGCGGTGCAAACCACAACAAGTTCGACACCGATAAGCTTCAAACCCTTAAAAAATCCTTGTCCTTTATTAATATTTAGTAGAAATGTATAATTGCAGATGTGTGCTATGTTGGGGTTTTATGTCGGGAGGCGGGCAAAGAAGACAGGTTTATTACAGCCATGAAATATTAAACAAGCACCAAAGAACGGTAGTAGAATGTCCCGGACTAGCCGGGGAGCAAGCTGGCTGGGAAGTCAGCTGCACAAAGGGGGCTCCTATCTGTTTACATTACCCCTGATTAACACCTGCGAAGTTTTGGGTTACATCTTCCGGAGGCGCAAAAGTCACATGACGGCATGCAGTCCGTGCTGGGTGATTTCGCAGGGAAATGAAAAGGCAAGGCTCCTTGCCTTCCCCAAACAAGTCTGAGTGAGCCTAAAAAATTCTCTCCACGCTGTGGGCAGTGGGGGAAACGACTCAGGAAATACCCCGAGAACCCCCCGCCTCCCCCCACCCACGCCTGTCCCCTGTCTAAGGAAACTCAGTGTCCAAATCCTGCCTGCCTACTATTTCTCAGCACTGCTGACTGTTGTCCGACAGGCACGCTGAGAGAAGCATGAAATTCCAAAAATTTCTCCTGCATCATGTAAAAAGATCATACTTCCAAAAAGGGCAGGATTGCATGCGCAGCGTACACGGAGCCTTCTCCTATTTCAGCGTGTATGAAGGAACGTTTCTAGACGACTCCGGATTTCAGGACAGAGAGCAAGCAACGGCGTGGAAGTTTGGCAAGGATAAACTTAGCACGGGATACGGTTAATTCAAGTTTTGAAAATCGTTTAAGGGCCAGGAGGGGGTGAACGTACGTTTTTCAGACTTAATTCCCTTTATCTGCAATCTCTCGGGGGTTTTTTTCCTCCTCCTCTATTTTGGAATTTCTCCATAGCCACACACCTATCAGATTCATGTAATCCTCAACTGATATAATAGATGTCTGAATAGGTCCCAACTCCGGCTGCCTTTTTTTTCCCCCTCTGCACAACCTCACCCTTCCCCCACCCCAACTTTGTGCAAACATAACCTCAAGATGAGATGTAGTTTCATTATTACAAAAGTTGCTTGGTGGTGGGTGAAGAAGTCAGGAGAAGCGTCATTTGGAGAGGCTCGCTTACCTCGTAGAAAAAAATCCTAATCACACGTGATCCTGGTCTGGACTTTGCCAGAGCTACAACTTGCCATTTGGGTTCCCTCCCCTCCGAAGGACATCCAGACCCCATAAGACAATCTGGGCACGTCCCACTGACTACACGGCTTCCGCAGTTCTGAAGACTTATTCGTTCTCTCCAATCCAAGCACAGATCACTTTGTTAAATACCGACTAGTATTTTGTCATCGGAGCGGAGAATTTCAGAAACGGTGTTAATATTTAATCACATTAGTACTGGCGTGTTTTACGGCGTGACAAAATAAAATACCATTACCAAAATGGGCTTTGCCTGAACGGGGGTGGGAGAGAGGGTCCTTGCTGGGACCCAGAACCCCCAGAAGGTATATTCAAAGCTTCCGGACACCCTGCTTCAAGGCCGATGGGCCCACAGGCATGCGTTTAAGGAAAAGCAGAACGCTTTACTTTAAAAATTCTTTTCTTGACTCTATTTTGAAGTGGCACACTTCACTCTGATTTTCAGCCAGGGGACTCGGGGGCCTGTTGAAGGCTCTGTGTACCTATTTATACAACATGTGCAGATGGAGCTGCAGGGTGTTATCATAATGAAAAGTTTAATCATCCTTATTTACTACCAGTAAGGGAGAAGGAATCGGATGCAGATACCTTATAAAGCCTTAACTAGCAGCCCCAAGGCTGCAGAGGCTGTGAGTGACCTCAATTCCGGGCTTTATCTAGGAAACTGTCCTTCCCACATCACAGAGTGGAAAACAAAGGAGGTCAAGTGGGTGTCCCTGCCGAGGCTGCTAAGGAGGCCAGCCCCGCAGCCGGTCCCTGAAGGAAGTCCCTGTCCCCTCTACGTGCAGGGGAGGGCTGCGTTTAGCTTACAGGGGAAACCAGCCCTAAAGTGCCTAGCATCTGTTTCCAAAAAAATATTTTCGCTCCTCTGACTGTGATAATGAAACAAACAAAACAAAACGTATCTTTAGTGACATTTCTTTATGCACAGCCTGCCTTCTTTTTTTTTTTCTGGAAAGGAAGATGAGTTGGGCTGGGAAGAAAGGGCTCTGTGACACCTTAAAAAAATCTTAAGACCACTCAATTCCTCTTTTCCTAGTCTACGGAGGCCCTTCAGAAGACTTGCAGGCCACGGGCTACTGGGCTTTCTCCACCAATTCTCAAAATCAGGGGTTTTTAAAAAACTTTTCTCACCCCTATTTTGGCCAATATGTTCTTAATTACTGAGAGAGGGGGAGGGGCGGACGGGGGAGGGGGAGGGGCAGGGGCAGCCCGGCCCAGCCAGGTAGAAGTGACAGGGGCTGGGATTTGTGCTAACCAGCTATCGATCGATTGGTAGGTAGGATCGAGATGTTGTGTACAAGAAAATAAAAGAGATGGGGCTGGTGGGGGGGGCGGCCCTGGGCTCGCAGGATGCGGTGTCCAACTCCATTTTAAAAAGGAAGGGGGGTAAAAACACAGGGAGCAGAAGCGGAGGGTCCCAAACTAACCAATTTATGGCCTTGCCTGGGAGAAGCCTGGAGAATGCTGATGCTAGCCGCGGGTCTGCTCTGCATGCTAAACAAGGCTTCAAATGAGAGAGCGGCGTCCCGGGCTGGGCAGGAGGCGAACAAAGAGAAAAGCCTCGAGGCCGCATTCATGAATTAGAAAAACCTAAGCGGGGAAAGCTCCCGGGGACAGCGCGGTGAAATCCCTGAGTTCCCGGAGCCACCCAACTCCGGGCACGCGTCCCCTCCCCCTCTCCTTCCTCCTAAAACCTGCTGGCCACCTTAAACCCAGGGTCAGGGGGACCGGGCCTATGAAGACCGAGGAAGAGAACTCTGAGAGCAAGAATCAGGGGACGTATGTTTTAAACGCAGGGTTACATCAGCAGCTGCTGGCTCCATGGTCATATTCGGCCTGGTAAAACCCAGGGGAGGCAACTAAGGGCTTAAAAGAAAAAGTAGGGATGTGGAGGGGGGGGAGAGGGAATTGATGATGCTACCTAATTTTAAGAAGCAATTATCTGTGGGGGGGGGGGTGGGAAGAAAGGCCTCATTGAAACAAAAATGGTTATCTACTGAAGTCCAGTCCTCTTTTGGTTAAAAACAAAACAATACCAAAAAAAAAAAACCTGTTAATTACTTTAACTGCCATGGAGGTCCATTGACTAACCCCCACCCCGCCCACCTTAAAAGCCCCCGCCGCCCCACCCCCCGGGACCTGGTGGGGAGGCAGTGCTTAGATTGCAAACAAGAGCCGGGAACCAGACATCTGTCACCAAAGCCAGGCAAGATATTGACAAACGCGGTCCTTTGTGTCTTGAGAACATATATCCGTATCCCCCATACACAAATGATGCCCTGGCCGGCCAAGCACACCCCACCCCGGCCCCAGCACCCCGCCCCCGACCCAATGTCAAGGAGACACACAGGGAAAAGCCGGCCTGCCTCCTACCACCAGACAGGTCTCCAGGTTTCCAATGAAACTCTAATAGTTAAGAAGAGACAAAACAGCTATTCATTAGGAACAAATGTCAAATTAGGCGTTGCCTCTGAGTGATGCTGCTGACACCGGCGCTGGTAACTTTTTTTTTCCCTAAAGATGCTGGCACATGGAAGGGAGCTCAAGCCGGAGGCTCTGGCTAACTAGGGAAAGGTGGGAAGGTATGAACACAACTTCCCAGGTGTCCTGCCAGGAAGGAGGGGGCAGGGGAGAGGCACACAATTCCTACAGAGTAGAGGCAGCCCTGAATGTTGAGGGTCAGGAGGGGTCTTGGCGTGAAAGGCAAGGGGCCTGCCTAGTGGTCTGAGCAACCAGCAACTCAGCTAAAACTTGGCCAAGGTGAAGGGACTCTGAGATAATCCCCAAAGGGCTGCCACCTAAGGCCCCACGTGAGTGTGTAACTAGAATCTACCTAGCAGTGCCTGGGGCGGGGGGGATCTTCCCACAGAGCCCTTGCTGTGTACCCAAAGGAAGGGTATCCGCCTCTGGGCTGGGCACTAAGAGGGCTCTGTGGGCTCCTAACCCCAAGGGAAGGTCCCCTTTGATGGAGCATTGGAGGCGGAGGCTAAGGCCTGCAGTGGGGGTGGGGACAAGCGCATATACCTTCTTTGCTGTTGGGGTTCTGGGGTTTGGCCTTCTCCCAAGGTGCCAGCGTCTTGTCGTCGTCCGCGCCGTCCACCAAGGCCTTGTCAGCGGGCATGTACCAGGTGGCGCTGTGCTCTGCCATCAGCGAGTCCAGGTCGATGGTGCTCATGGCGCTCTTGACCGCCTCGGAGCAGCAGCTGCCCAGCTCGCTGTCGCCATTCTGTGCGCCGGAGGACCCAACGGCGCACTCCCCCTTCTTGCCCCCCTTGAGCCCCAGGGGCTGGTCCTCAGAGATGCTGAACTGCTGCCTCTGTAGCTGGATCTGCGCCTGGAGGATCTCCAGGGGGTGGATCTCGTCGGGGGGTGGTGCACCGCTGCTGCTCGTGGGGGTCCGGACCTGCTCCAGGCCCGGCGTGCCGGGATGGCCCGCGCCCCCGCCGTAGCTGTCAGGCGTGGAGGTAGAGGTAGACATGATGCCCAGGCCGAGCGGGGGCGGGGGCGCCTTAGGTCCGTGTTCCCCAGCGCCCACCCCGCGGGGAGGGAGTTTGGGCGAGCCTGTCACCAGGGGGCTCCTACTCGCTTTGGCCAGGGCTGGGGGGTTGTCGGAGCTGGATGACACCTCGTCCTCGTTGGCGAAGCTCGTGCTCACCTCGTCCGAGGCAAACTCGCCCACGTGTGGGGAACTACCGTCCGACTTGGCCCCGCCGTCCAGGGAAGCCATGAGGTCCGACTGGTCCCCCAAGAGCAACTCGGCCCCCTTCCCCCACGACGGCGACGTGAGCGCTTTCTCGTGAGGCGTAGGAGCCCCGCGAGCCTCGCTCGTGGAGCTTCCCCCCACGGCTGCGCCTGGCGCCTGCTGCTGCCCCGGGCTCACCCCAGGGGCGCCCCCGCTGTCCGGCGCGGCTGAGTACTTGTCGAAGAAGGTCCCGGGGCTCACGTGACCACTGTCCCTTTTTCTTCGACCCCGTCCCCGGCCGCCTCCGGGGACTGGCTTGCCGTCGTTCCCGGATGTTGATTCCAGGGTGTAGTTTGGGGAGAGGCTGGTGCCGTCCCCCTGGGCGGGCGGGTTGGGCGGCCCTGGGGCTTTGGAGCCACTGTTACTAGCCCCCGACGGGCCTCCGGGCCCCGGGGCCCCAGGGGTAGTCCCTCCGGGGAAGTAATCCGAGCCCGGGTTGCCGGCCACAGCCGCGCCGTCGGTCTCATTCTGGCTCAGTTTCCTCTTGCCCTCGGGCGGGTTCTTCTTGTTGAAGGTCACGTTGAGGTTGGGGGCCCCGAGGCTGGCGATCATGTTCTGGCAGGCGGTGGAGAGCGCGGCCAGGCAGCTCTGGCCGAACAGGTTGTCCTTGGAGCTGGGCTTGTTGAAGGAGCCCAGCGACAGCGCGCCCAGCTTACTGGCGGAGGTGCGCTGGCTGGGCTGGAAATCAGGCGGCGGGGGGTAGGCGCCCCCTCCGCTGCCGCCGCCCGTGCCGCCCCCGCCCCCGCCCGCGCTCGGGGGCGAGTTCACGCCCGGGCCGCTGTGTGGCGTGGCCTGCCGGTTCGCGGCGCTGAACGGGAAGCCAGGCTGGCCCCCGAGCGCCGGGGCCGTGAAATCGGGCGGCGGGGGCCTGCGCTCGGAGGGAGCGCTGGGCAGCCCCACCCCGGCCCCGGGCGACTGCAGTTGGCCCAGGCCGGCCAGGCTGCCCCCGAACTGCAGGCCGGGGGAGGGCAGCGCGGGCACGTGGCCCTCTCCGGGCATCCTCAGCGGCTCCTGCAGAGGGCCCCGGAACAGCACTCCGGAGCCGCCGGGGGGAGGGGGCGGCGCCAGGCCGGGGTCGTGCGGACCGCAGTCAGCCGGCAGACCTGAGCCGCCCATCCTGCGGGGCAGCAGGTCACCGGGCGGCGGGTGCGGACCCGGGAACCACGCGCTCTCCTGCGCCAAGTGAGGCGCCTGCTGCTCGAAAGTGCCCAGGCGCCCCGCGCCCGCGCTTTCGCGCTCAAAGTTCGGCTGGGCCAAGCCGCCCACCGGGCCGCTGTGGACCAGGCCGCCCTGGCCCACGTCCCCGGGGTGGCCTAGCTGAGCCAGGTTGGGCTGGCGCAGCCGCTGCTGCTGATTCCGCGACGCCATCTGCTTAATCATGAGGGCCGCGTTTTGGCGCTGCTGCTGCTGCTGCTGCTGCTGCTGCTGCTGCTGCTGTTGCTGCTGTTGCTGCTGCTGCTGCAGGGACTGGTGGTCCGGGGCCGGATGCTGCAGGGGTGGCCCTGAGGGAAAGCTGTCAGGCACGGGCGGCGTGAACTCGCCAGGCAGGCCCGAATAGGCGGAGGGCGAGAGGTGGTTGTCCAGGGCGCCGTTGTGCATGTTGCCGTTCCACGAAGCGCAGCGGTCCACTCCCGCGCTGCCCGGGAAGTCAAAGCGCGGCCTCTTGGCCACGTTCATGTAGGGGGGCGCGTCGAAATGCTGCAGCCGCTGGTTGGGCGCCTGCTGGGGAGGGGGGTGCTGCATGTTGAACACGGGCTCCGAATATGGGTGCATGCTCCGGTTCTCCAGCCGGTGGATGGGATACTCGAACTGTGCATGCTGGCTGGGCAGCATGGGGCCCCCGTCCTGCAGGCCGCCGCTGGGCGTGCCCGCCTCGCCCTGCGGGGGCCGCGGGAGCGCAGGCGGGCACGAGTTTTGTCGGACCAGAAGCCCGGGTGGCGGCGGCTGCTGCTGCTGCGGCGGCGGCTGCTGCGGCTGCTGCGGGGGCTGCTGCTGAGGGGGTGGCGGGGCCTGCGGTGGAGGCTGCATTAACGGGTGCCTGGAGCCTACTCCCGGCTCCAAACCCACGGGCATCTTGCGGGCCCCGCCGAACCTCTCGAAGAACACGCCGTGCTGCTGCTGCTGCTGCTGCTGCTGCTGTTGCTGCTGCTGCTGTTGCTGCTGCTGCTGCTGGGCGTGCATTTTGGACAAGCCCACCATGCCTGCGGCTCTGGGCATGGCGGAGGCACCGGGGAAGGAGCCCCCGGGAACCTGGCGACCCGCCGCATAGTGAGGCAGCTGCCCTTCGGAATCGGAGGGCGAAAACATGTCGAAATGTCCCGAGGGCGCCTCGCCAGGGTAATTGTATTCCAGCGAGTCGACGGCTCCTTGGTTCGCCACCCTTCGGGGCTCCAGACTGTGGGAATCGGAGCCGCTGGAGGCGGGCAGGCCGTGAAAGGAGGCGGCCCGGTTAGGGCTCTGGTCCAGCGGCAAGCATGGGGCAGGCACCGCATGGCCCGAGGCACCCGAACTGTGGAAGTCCGGGAGGTTCCCGGGTCGCTGCGGGCCGAAGCTCTCGGGTCCCTGGCTCTCTGCCATGTGGTCATAACCCTCGGCGAAGGGCGGCTGGCTGCCCAGGCCGCCGGCGGCGCCGCCGTAGCCAAGTAGACGACCCCCATGCAGGCATGAGGCCCCTGGGTCCGGACCGCCAAAGTTGCCCCCAAAGTGGGGGTGATGTTGGTGGGGGTGGTGGCCTCCCGGGTGGCCGTGGTGCGGCTGCTGGCCTCCGAAGAATCCGTGCACCGGCTGTGCCTGCAGCCCCCCCGCGTGCAACTCCGAGTGACCACGCGCGTGGAAGCCGTAAGGCTCCATGTTCATGCTCAAGATCGGGGGTTCGCCCAGCGCGCTCATGGCAGGGTCCACCGGGCCAGGGGGTCCCCCCGCGTGGAAAGCCGGGGCCTTAAAGTGGGCATTCATGCTTAGTCCGGCCTCGTTAAAGTTCCTCTCGCCCTGGCCAGCGTTCCTGCTGTTGATCTGGGGCTCGAATTGGTCCAGCCCAAACATACTTGGCGGGGGGCGGGGGGATCAATAGGGCATGACAGCCTGCTCTCCGCGGCGCGCCTCCGGCCAGCTAAACGTTCCGGCCCAGGGTTGGGCGCTCCGGGACGCTCAACGCCGCGGGGGCGCAGTGCGCACAGCCACCTCGCTTGCCTGTGGAGGCTGGGGGCTATCAGCTCCTCTCCCGAAGCTCTGGCTCTGCCCGAGCCGGGCCTCTCACATCTTGCGGTGCCGCGAGGCCTCCAGGAGCCGTGCTGGGGGGCCCATGCCCGGGCAGTTGTCACAGCCGCGGGTGGGTTTGCGCGGAGGGGACGGAGCTGCGGGCGAGTGGAGACAAAAAGTTAAGTGGGGGGAAGGAGGCGGGAAGGAGGGAGAGCGGAGCGATCACCTTCTTAAGTCCGATCGGGGTCGGGTGGGAAGCCCCAGGACGTCTCCCGAAGCCTCTCGGAGTCCGTGGCGGAGCTGCTAAGGGGCCGAGCAAGGAGACCCTTCAAAGCCGTGCCTGGCGCCTGGGCATGGACAGAGCAGTCCCTCCCCCCCGCCCCCCGGAGTCCCCGCGCTCCGCAGCCCAAGCCTCCACCGAGCGAGGTCCGCTCGCACAGTCTCCGTCGGCCCCGAGCAAGCGGCTACTGCTTCTTCAGCGGGTCGGAGGGCTGGACGCTCCGTTCGGCATCACGGGTGTGGGCCCTGAGCCGAGGGCGCAGCGGGGCTGGGGAGGCGGCGGGCGCCCGGGTCCGAGCCGAGGTTTGAGGCAAGGCGCGGTTCCCCTGCTCCGCGGCGGGTGCTCTGCACCCCGGCGCGCCGCTTCTCGGCCACGTCCGCCGCCTGCCGCTTCTGTCCTCCTCTCTTCGGTCTCTGAGTTCGCAGGGGTCTCCGCGCCCGGTTCCAGGCGCGGGCGGGCAGCGAGACGAGAGGTTGGGTCGCTCCGAGGCTCGGGTTCCGTGCCTCCGCGTCGAGGTGCTTCGCGAGTCCCCCTCGGACCCGAGGAGGGGGGCGTACGCGGGTTGGGGGGCCACGCCGGGCGAGCAGGCTGAGGCTTTCCGGCTACGCTCTACGAGCCCGGAATGGGGGGGCGGGGGCAGTCCTGGGGGGGTCCGTGCACCCCTCTCCTGGCTGGCGGGGGGGCTCTGCGTGGGGCGTTCCGAGGGTCTCGGCTCCCCTCTCGGTGTCTGCCTCTCGCCCAGCGCCGGGAGAAGCAGCAACAAGTTTTGCATTTCAGCAATCAATTTCAGCCATTACATTTGCACCAATCAGCGCAGCCCGAGCTCCGGTCCCGGGGCGGGGCTCGCTCTTAAGGTGGTCCTGGTTGCTGGCTGCTGAGGCCCCCGCCATGAACCCGCACTTCGCCAGCTCCTGAGTCCCCCGCTCGGGTTTTGCCTCGGGGTCCGGCTCCAGTGCGCTGGGGGGCGCGCCCTGGCCTCCTGGCGCATCGGGATGGAGAGGGCGCGGGCGGAGAATGGCGGGAGCTTGGCTTTGTTCGCCCCCCAGCCCACTCACACAGTTCCCAACTCCCCACCCCTAACTAAAGCGAGACCTGCGGGGTGGGCAGGGGGCGGGGAGGTGGGCGGTAAGCGGTGCGGGGCGCTTAGACAATGGGGTCGCCAAGCAAAGCTCGCGGACTCGGCCAGGAAAGTCGCTGAGAGTCAAATGCGCTTCAGCCCCGGGGCGAACCCTCGGTTCTCCCCCGCTGTCTGCCTACTAGGGGCACCCAAGTTATCTGGCCCTCGGATTTTCCCGGAGATGAAAGCAGACGGGGGACCCCGAAGTTAGGGTTCTCCTCGAAAGACCCGGGCGCTAGCTCACTCCTCCTCACCAGGGAGCGCACAATTGTTCCCTGTCTGGGGTTCCCCATTCTCCGTCGCCGGCTTCCGCCCAGAGGAGCCTTAACCACTCGGCCACTTGTGGGGGCGTGCGGGGTGTGCACCTCGGATGAACGCAGAGCGGGAGAGAAGACCCGCACGCAGATGGGGTGCGGGCCAGCTGGAGGATCCTACCCGGGACACTGGGGCCAAGGCCCAGGCCCTCTGCGGGCGGGAGGTTGGCCTCCTTAAGAGATCAATTAAACTGAAGAGGCCAAAGAACGGAATTGGGTTGTGATACTAAAATCAATAGGAGTAATTTAATATCTGCCCTGCTCTTTATGAAATATTTATCCCAATAATCTTAGTTAAAATGTTTAGATCTTCCTGATCCCCACTGAGGCTGAAATCTATCTTGCAATTAGAAGTTGGGAGTTAGAGGGGATGGAGGGTAGCGAAGGTGTTTATTCTGTGTGCCTGCGTGTGTATTTTCCTCCCTAAAGTGCGCATCAGGGAGGAAGGGGGAGAAGGCCTGTAATTTCCCTTGCCATAAAATAGAACGAGGCGATTTTGCTAGCAGACCAGCATTCTTAGGAGAAGGGGAGGGAAAAAAAAGAACTTTCTTTGAAGTGCCCCTGATATCGCTATTAAATCTAAATAAAATTAAGCATGGTGTATAAAAATGCCTTTTCCCCCCACAAAAGAAAGTGTTTATCACCCAAGTCTGTCTAGCGTTTGCTAAATTGCGCATGAAATCTGAAATGAAATAAACGTTATAATAAAACCAACCCCTGAGCCCTTTTTATTTAAAAACCTCAGCTTAAGCACTCCACCGTCTCCAGCGGGAGTGAAAAAGTTACCGCCTTGTGTGCACACCGATTCATTGCTCCCTGGAGTCCCTGCTGGGAAAGCAGACTTTGGGTGTTAGAGAGCCAAAATGCCGGGAACAGAGGCTCAACTTGGGGTGAGGGGAGGACAGGGACCAGGGGCTCCTGGGGGACTCCTGAAGAAAATAACACCCCTCCTGGAAAGAATAAACATGAAAACAATCAATAAAAACTTACAACTTTGAAACTCAGGGAGCTGAAGCTCGCCAGGATCCAGGGTCCTTCCTGGGACCTTTCTGTGGTGGATGTCTACCCAGATATTTTTTTTTTCTTTTTGAAATTAAAAATGAAAATGACCCCCACCAAAAATGGGGTCCATAAATAAGCATCGGGCAGAAGTATTTGTACAGGGCGGTGGAGTTTTAAAAGGATTTTCCTGCAAGATCAGGTTGTTGGTCTGTGATTAAATATTGATTTTGTGTAATTAGTTTTCATGTGAACTATCCTCTTGCTGATAGCTTAGAGGTTTCAGAACTAGAAAGAAATGGAATCGGACATGGAAATTATTACTTAGCAAAGTGACAGGGAAGTGAGAGCCGGAAAAGACTGAGGCTTGGCTGGATTAGGCACAAAGAAATAAAGGTGCTGGGTAGGCCTCCAGCGACCCCACCCCCACCCCCACCCAGGGCCCTCGGCCAGAGCAGGGGAGACCCTGAGCTTCCTGGTCAGGAAGGGGACCACTAGAGGGGATGGGGGCGGGGGGGGGGGGGCAGGGGGAGGGCCGGTTTGGGCAAAGGCCCGTGCAAAGCCCATGACACCTAGTCACATACCTCGTCCAGAGCCACTGGGTGCTGGGTGTCTCAGGACGCCCTTTGTGAGGAACATTATGTCTCCTTGTGTGTCTGGAGGGAATAGTGGCAGTCGGGACCTGTCTGGAGCCCTGGGTGGGCCAGGGCAGTGGGAAGAATGGCCCACAGACCTGCCGTCCAGGGAGACCCCGGTTGGGGTGTGTCCTAGGCCCAGGCATGACTTCACACGGGGGTGGGGGTCCCCTGAACACCTGGGCAGGTTTCCTGTGGAATAACTGTGTGCTCCAGGGAAGGGGAGGTGGGACTATTTTTCTAGGGCTGTTTCCAAGAGTTCAGTCTACAAGGTGTGTGAGTGTCTGAAAGGAGGGTGTGTTGGGGCCTGGCCGAGTTTCTCTTCAGGATGTGTCTGGGTCACCTTTCCTTAACACTATGAATGTTGTGTGGGTGTGCGACGTGTGTTCACCTCTTCGCCTGGGTGGGCGCGGTGGGGCACCTGCGTGTTTGGGTTCATGCCTTCACGGTCTCTGGGTGTCTCTGTGAGTGCCACCCCCCAGGAGGTGCTGTCTGTCCCCAGCCCTATGCCTGTGTTTGTACCTACGGCTGTGTGTGCCCCTGTCTCTGCTCGAGCGTGTCTGTTTTCTCTGAGTGAGAGATGGACATCTGTGCCCGTGGACGTGCTGGCGTGGGTGCCTCCACGGTGTGGGCGCCCCTGCGTGTGCCTGTGTGTGCACTCAGCCTGCAAGGGCCCGCAGTTTCTTTGGAACAGACACATTGCCCCCTAGCGCTCAGACGACTCAAAGTCCCCAACGGAGCAGAGAGGGAGCAGCAAGGTCCACCCCCAGGTCCTTCTCCTTCCTATTTCCCCTCCTCCAGCCCTGCTCCCCGAGGGGTGCTGAATGCACCAGCATCCAGACGGGGGCCTCCTGGATGGGGAAAGGGGACCCCTGAACTGGGGTCCCGGAGCTGAAGAGAACCCCTCCCAGCTTGGGACAAGCACGGAGCTGCCTGGAATGGCCCAGAGTTATTCCACGGGAGACTGGAACCCTCCCTACTGGGGCTGAGAGCCTGGCATATTCGAAACAGCCCAGGAGCCCCAGTCTAAAAGGGGGCCTCCACCAGTGAACACCCCACTCAACAAAAACACCAGACAACCGACACTCAACACCGTTCACCCAGTAGACACATGGCCCTCACGCCTGCCCATCAGGTCCCCAACACCAACACAGGCACACACACGCCCCCACACACCTGCATAGTGGACATGTCTGTACACACTCACGTGTGTGTATTCACACACACCCATAGGGGACATGTCTGTGCACACTCATGCATGCATTCACACCTCCATAGTGGACATGTCTGTACACACACATATGCATTCACACACACATCCATAGTGGACGTGTCTGTACACACACATGTGCGTTCACACACACACCCATAGTGGATATGTCTATACACACTCACACGCATGCATTCACACACACACCCATAGTGGACGTGTCTGTACACACTCACACGCATGCATTCACACACACACCCATAGTGGGCGTGTCTGTACACACTCACACGCATGCATTCACACACACCCATAGTGGGCGTGTCTGTACACACTCACACGCATGCATTCACACACACACCCATAGTGGGCGTGTCTGTACACACATGCATGCATTCACACACACACCCATAGTGGATGTGTCTGTACACACATGCATGCATTCACACACACACCCATAGTGGACATGTCTGTACACACACATGTGCATTCACACACACCTCCATAGTGGACAAGTCTGTACACACACATGTGCATTCACACACACCTCCATAGTGGACGTGTCTATATATACTCACACACATGCATTCACAAACACCTCCATAGTGGACGTGTCTTTACACACTCACACGCATGCATTCACACACACCTCCATAGTGGACGTGTCTGTACACACACGCATGCATTCACACACACACCCATAGTGGACATGTCTGTACACACTCATATGCATGCATTCACACACACCTCCATAGGGGATGTGTCTGTACACACACATGTGCATTCACACACACCTCCATAGTGGACGTGTTTGTACAGACACGCATACATTCACACACACCTCCATAGTGGACGTGTTTGTACACACTCACACGCATGCATTCACACATACCTCCATAGTGGACGTCTTTATACAGACACGCGTGCATTCACACACACCTCCATAGTGGACGTGTCTGTACATACTCACACATGAGTATTTACACACACCTCCATAGGGGACATGTCTGTACACACTCACTCGCATGCATTTACACACACACTCATAGTGGACGTGTCTGAACACCATAATGGCTCTGGGTATGGAAGGCTCAGTGCTAATCACTTTACATCCAGGGTACCATTTCACCCTCATAGGAGGCCCATGAGATTGGGGCTCTGAACCCATTTTACAGATGAGGACATGGAGCCTCACACTAGCCAGGTGACTCTCCCAAAGTCAAACAGTGGCAAAGCTGGGATTCTAAACCAATCCGCCTGACCCTGAGACCTGGCTCTTAACCACTGCCTGCTCTCCCTCAGTGTTCAGGTAAAGCACTTAGCACAGTGCCAGGAACACGGTTAAGTGCCTTACTATCATTATTCATATTATCGTGGCCACGACGAGTATTCGTAGTCCCTGTGTGTTTCCCTCCCCCACACAAACATGAGAAAATAGCGCACACACACATAGATCCTCAGCCTTTTCTCCCATGAGCCTTGCCCTTTAGAGCCTGGGAACTCATGGGACTCCCAGCAGGCCCGAGTCTCTCCTGCAGGTGGTCTCCTAGACTCCTACACAGGACACTGGACAGGAACCTACTTCCCCCGAGGCCAAGGCTAGAGCATCCAAGGAATGAGTCCCTCTCCCGCGTCGGAGGAAAGGGTATGAGTTGTGGCATTCCACACCCAGATTCAAATCTTGTCTTCACCACTTTTGAGCTGTGCAACTGTGGCCAAAATACTTCCCTCCTCCTGGACTCAGTTTCCCCTGGTGCAAAGGGGACTGAATCACAGTCAGTGCAGACGGATCATAAGGATTGGAGACAACGTTTAAAAAGTGGCACAGAGCATGACAGACGACCTCTCTTATTACATTATTGTCATTATTATTTCTTCTGTGTTTGGATCCAGGGAGGTGGAAGGCGAACCAGTAATCCCAGAGAAATCGAATTTCTCAGACAACTCAGTCTTGCCTCACCAGCCAGTCTTGGAGAGAAAGGATGATTCTGCTAGGTGGTCACCTCAACGTCCCTGACTTCACACTGTGCCGGTGTGATTGGGTGCAGGGCCAGCACCTGCCCAGGGAGGACCTAGGGCTGAAGCGTCCAGGAGGGCCCGGGTCTGGCCGGGGCAGAGTATAGTAGCCGCTAGAGGTAGGAAGGGATGAGACCCTCATGTAGCCACAGGCTGTCGGTTGCTAAGCAACTGCATCTCCTCCCTGTCTCTATGCATGATGCCTGATATTTGGTGGGGGTGGGAGTGTCTCTCCTCCATCTGTCCGTTGAATAAATGTATATCGAGTGCCTACTATGTGCCAGAGCTCAGGAAAAAGTGGAAATTGCAGTCCCAGCTCTCCAGCCAGATCAAAGAAACTGCCTCGTATTATAAGCAAAAGGGACTACATGCTAGAGGGGGTAAAATAACTGTGCTGGGAGGGAGGGATGATTGCGAGGGATGCCCAGAGGTGGGTTTTGAAGGTAGAATAAGAGTTTAATGACCAGCACAGAGTCAGGGGCTTTCCAAACAGAGAAATCTGGTTAGAGTACATGGCAGGGGGAGGTGGGGAGTGGGGGGGGGGGAGTTTAGGCAGCACTTTGTTCAGGGTTGGCTGAGGGAGAAACTTGTCTAGAATTCAAGAGATCAGGAGGACCCGGGTTGAGAGGACCACAAAGGCAGGCGGGAAAGTTTGGACATCGTTCTGGGGAACTATGAAAGGGTTTTAAGCAAGGCCAAGTGACATAGTCAGAGGTGAGTTTTAAAAGATCCTTGGAAGGCGCCTGGGTGGCTCAGCTGGTTATCGGCTCAGGTCAGGATTTCATGGTTCACGACTTCAAGCCCACATCGGGCTCTGCACTGACAGTGTGGAGCCTGCTTGGGATTCTCTCCCTCTCTCTCTGCTCCCCTCCGCCCCGGCCTCATTATTTATTTTGAGAGAGACAGAGAATCCCAAGCAGGCTCCACTCTGTCAGTGCAGAGCCCCATGCAGGGCTCGAACTCATGAATCTGTGAGATCATGACCTGAGCTGAAATCAACAGTAGGATGCTTAGCCAACTGAGCCACCTAGGTGCCCCAATAAATAAACTTAAAAATATTTTTTTAATATAAAAGATCCTTGGAGAACTGAGGGTCTCCCCTTTCTTTGCTTTTCAAAATGGACCCAAAAGCATCTTCACTGCTTTCCCTGGAAAACGGAGCCGGGGATGGGAGGGTGCCAGGTGTGTCCCCAAGCAGCAGCACAGAGCAAGGCAGGACAAGCCAGCTTCCCCATATCAGGGGTGTTGGCACGGACAGGGGCCCCGTCACCTCAGTGACTGTAGATGCTGCTATCTGTCGATTAGGACTTCCCACCTGGCCCTCAGCTGGAGGAGGCCTAGCCACATTTACAAGACGGCCTATGTTCGAAGCCCAGTTCCCCCACCCCTGACCACACGCCCGTGGGCAAGACCCGGACTGGAGCTCTCCAATTCATTCCTGAGTCTAGAATCATACCTGTCTCCAAGGGTGTCCGGGAGACTGAAAGCACTGGAAAGCACCCAGTTCACACAGTAGAATGTATATTATATATAATTATTATATCATATCATATCATATCATATATTAAGTAGATAGTCTGTGAGGTGAGTTCTATGATTTTTCCTATTTTATAAAGGAGGAAACTGAGGCACAGAGAGGTGAAGGGATTTGCCCCAGGTCATCCAGCGAGCGAGAGGCAGAGCAGGGCTCACGCCAGGCCTGGCTTGATGCCCCCATCGGCCTCCATACCAGCCCACAATCTATGCAGCCTCCTGCCCCCCCCATGTGAACCCCTCAGAGGAAGAAAGGGGAATTGGCCTAGCCAGAGAAACTCTTTCCTCTGCCATTGGGGACCCCCAGCCTGGGTTGGGGGCCCTCTCCTTCCCTGCTCCTTCCTGCCCAGCCCCTGTTCCCAGAGGCCTCTAGGGCCCGACCACAGCATGTCAATATGACAGAGCCAGTGACCTTCACCTTGAACCATACTGGAGCAAGAATTGGCCGCTCTGCTGCTCACCAGGCAGGGCAGGGCTACCTGTGCAAGAAAAGAGCTCTTGCCACCAGAAGGCATTTCAGCCTCCAGGGACCCAGACACACAGGCCGGGTCTGTAACCTGCTTCCGGCCCCCAGCTGTCCTTGAAACCGAGCCATCCCTTGCCCATGCTCCTTTCTCATGAGCCTAGCTCAGAGCCAGGACCAACATGCTTAGCTGTGACCTGGCGGACCGGAAGCCGGCCCAGTGCTTGAAGGTACAGACATTGGTAAGAGATGCCTCTCTTACCAAACTCCCCTAAGCTTCATTTTATCTTGAAAGAGGTCCTGGGAGCCAGGTTCCTCTATCATCCCTGGGAACTTGCTGGAGCCCACACGGGCTGGCGGTACACGGCGGGGCCTGGTCTCAAACTCCGGTCTGTAGGATCCTCAAGCTATCCGGCCCATCTTTCCATCTGCAAGGTTTTCTCTTCCCCAGACAGCATCCGGCTCTGAGCGTCTATTTTCCATTCTCTAAGCAGAGTGTGCTGAACCCAGGCCCCGGTCCCAGAATAACTCAAACCAGCTCCGTGGGCTGGAACCGAACTCCATCCCCAGCCTCCCTCTGAAAAAGTTCTCTTTCAGCAAACGCACACCACGCAGTGAGTCAGAAAATGCGAAAGGTCGGCAGGGTTCATAAGTATTCAACAAACCTATTTAGCATGAGCCCCCCAGCCCCCCACCCCTTCATTCTCTCCCTGCAGCAGTCAGCAGAGCGAGCTCATTACCACTGAGAATCTAGCAGGCAAAGCAGCTTCAGAAACGGAACCAAACAAGCATATGCAATGGGGAAACTTTGGACCAGCCAGTCATTAGCCAAAGCCTTTGAAATTACTTTGTTCCCTCATCCCCACCCGCCCCTACCAGTCAAGGCTGCAACGTGGTGGGGCCTCCACTGGGGTTGGGGTTTGGGGGACTGGGGAAATCACTCCAAGGCAAGGAGAAGGTCACCCAGACTCGGTCCAGCAGCACCCGGGGCTGAGGACTCACCTCCCAGGGATGATTCCCTCGAGGACCTGGAGTCTGCAGCCTTGTTTCATGGGTCAGTGACAGCAACAGCCGCAGGGGTTTGCCAGGTAGGACCCCCTTAGCTTTCCACTGTGGAGGGAAGGTGTGGGCTGGTGTGGCTCAGAGCATCCCACAGGTGTGAGATCTGTGACCTTGGACGGGTCACTCCCCTCTCTGGGCCTCAGTTTCGTCATCTGTAAAACCAGACCCCAGCATATACCTACGTCAAATGGTGTTTGTGTGAAAAAGATACAGTGATGTCGGTTGAGAGTCGCAGTCTCGAACCTCCCCTAGGAGGTAAGTGGGAGCCAGTGTAGGAAATCGGGGGGCCCCTGGCAACTGACAATAGGAGGAACGTGGTCTCCAGTTCCAAGCACTCACTTGTGTTGGCCTCCGCGCTGAGTCCCCTCCGTAGCCTAAAGCAAGAGTACATGGAGTTACACACGCGCCCATTTAATAGAAGGGACCTCAGAGGAAGGTGTGGCACTTTGGGAAGGAGCCTGGGGAGAGCTGCTTCGAAATAAGAGCCTTCACCTGTCAGGCAAAAGACCCAGGCAGGAAATCAACAGAACTCCCCAGGGAGGGCTCGGACTCCCCCACCCCACCCCCGCCCCTCAGGTTGTGGAGTGGACCTGGGGCTGGTGGGTTGCGAATGCCCTTCCCACTCCAGTGAGGCGACGGAGCCCAGAGAGAGTCCGTAATGTGCTTATTGGAGTCGGATCCTTGGAAAAGTTCACAAATTATCACTGTTTGGCCCGTGACAGTTCGAACAGCTCTCCCTCTGAGAGTTGTTCTGCGTGTAAGGGGAAGGCCCAGACAGTCTAGAGGTGAGCGGGATCAGCCTCAAGCACTCCACTCACCGTTGCTTTACCTCCCTGAGCCTCAGTTTCCCCATCCGTCAAATGGGGAGAATAATAGTTCCTTGGGTTGTCAGGGGGGCAAACCCCACACGGAGTACTTAGCACATAGTTAACACTCAATAAACGGCAGTGCTACTGCATGAAGCGAGGCCCCTTCAGGGCGGGCCTGGCTCCCACAGGGCGGCCCTGAGAAGGATTGATGAGGTGCCTGTGTCACACTTTTGCTCCCTCTCAGGCCCTGGCTGTGCGGTTCGAGGCTCCGAGCTTGCGTCCAGACCAGAGACCAGCACGCGGCCAGCTCCGAGGAGGGGCAGCAGGCCGGGCGTCCCCACCCCGGGTCCTCTGGGCCAGGCCCCAGCTGCAGCAGGGCCCCTCCTCCCCTGGCTTCCCCCCCACCGCCCCCCAGCTGGGGCCCAGCCGCCTCTGACATTTGCCACCAGGCCACCTGGTGAGCTCCGGGCAGGCTCCCGGCGCCAGCTGCCCCCACCTCTGGCTCGGATGAGCTCATCTGGGTTTGGTAACTTCCAAAGCCGCCAGGAATGTTTGCTCAAATGTTCCAGGCCCCGGGAGCAGAAAGAGCAGGACGGTGCCCTGGGCCCCGCTCGTGCACACAGAGAGCAGGCTGCTATAACTCAGACGGGCTGGCTTCACCGGGCCAAGGAGACGGATGTGGCCTTTGGGAATCTATATCACCTGAAAGGAAAATGCCTCTTAAATCCCAGGGATTCGGGCGAGAGCACCCCGAGTGTGGGGCCACGAGGGAGGGACTCTCTCCAGACCCTGGACCTCCTCCTCCTGCCCCTGATGTCCTGCCTACGCCTTCTTTGGAGGGACGTCAGGAGGAGGAAGGGAGGCCTGGAGGGGCTCGCCCAACCGTGACCCGGACCACGTACACGCGCTCACACACACACACACACACACACACACACACACACCCAGGTCCTGTCGGCACGTCTCCTGGCCCCTTCCCTTCCCCGGTTCTGGCCACTACCCTCCACACTGAACATGGAGCCTGCTTACGAGTCTCTCTCTCTTTCTCTTTCCCTACCCCTCTCTCCCCCTTGCATGCTCGTGCTCTCTCTCTAAAAAATTAAAAAGTAAAAAAAAGAAATGGAAGTCACCAGGAGCTGGGGTAGGGGACAGTGGGGAGTTATCATTTTATGGGGACAAAGTTTCTGTTTGGGGTGATGAAAAGGTTCTAGAAATGAGCAGTGGTGATAGTTGCACAACATCGTGAATATACTTAATGTTGCTGGACCGTACACTTACGAATGTTAACATGGGAAGTGTACATTATGTATATTAATAATAAACAATCATAAAAGCCTTAAACTACCCGGGTAAGTGTCCAAGTATGATTTGTCTGGGGAAACTTTTGTTTCATTTGTGTTTCTATTAGTGTATTTGTATAAAATACGTTTCTGACTTTGGGTCAAGGTCAAGTAATTTTGAAAAACACTGTCCTCGGGACGGATGGGGCACAGATGGGGCACGGATCCTCAGAAGCCTGCCCTGACCTTGGGGAGAGTGACCAGCTCCCCAACTCTCAGCACTCAGCAACTCACGTCTCTCTGTGGGTCACCAGAATTGGGCCACAAGTTCATGAGGGCCCAGGGCTGTGTCATATTCATCTCCGTGCCCTCAGGATGCCAAGCCAGGTGCCGACATGTGACCAAGATGTAGGTGAGTCCAATGGTCCCAAATGGGGATTCACCCTGACTTCAAGCTCCAGCTCCCCCATTGTTATGCTGTGTGAGCTTGGGCAAGTCACTGCCTCTCTGGGCTTCCATTTCTCATTAATTACAATGACCAAAACCAGTGTAATTAATTGGCCGCTTGCTATACGCCAGGCTAAGTGATTTATAAAAACATCGACTCACTTGTTCAACAAATGTGTGAGCGACTATTATACGCAGCCCCGGAGATGAAAAGGTGATCAGGACAGGCAGGTCCTGGGGCTTCATCTTCATGGATCTTTATATCATCAAATACTCCCAGCACCCATTGTACAGACAAGAAGACTGAGGCCAGAAAGTTCTGTCTGACTCTGAGCCTGGCCTCTTTGCTGCCTCCCATCGCCCTACGAGGCTGCAGAACCCAGGACTTGAGAGGAGTCACGTTCTTTCTCATCCCACAAAGCCTTCATTCAGCAGCCCTGCCGTACACCAGACTAGCTCTGCCCCGGTTGGGGACAGAAACCCGGGAACAGTCACTGAATGCCTGGGTGGGGGAAGCTCTGGATCTGCAGGAGCAAAGAGGACACCCTGGAGGGGAGAGTGGATCCAGGCAGGCCTCCTGGAGGAGGTGACCTCTGAGCAGAGTGTGGCAGGAGAAGCAGGGAAGGGCGTTCCAAGCAGTGGAACAGCAAGCCAGCAGGGAAGAGCCCCAGAGAGCTCCCAGTTTTCTGTCTGGAGGGCTGGGTGGAAGGCTGGTCCTCTCTACTTTGCATACGGGAAGGGTGGGGGTGTGTGTGTGTGTGTGTGTGTGTGTGTGTGTGTGTGTGTGCTGGATACACTGGCTGGTGAGGAGTCAGGAAGAGGCGGAAGAGAGGCAAGTGGAGTGATGGGGGCCGCATGGGGGCGCTCACTGTTCCTGCAGGGGAGGCAGGAAGACACAAGCCCTGCCTGGCTTCAAGCAGCCCAGAATCTGCATTTGAGACACCCACTATCTGAATGGAAAAGCAGGAAAGACCCCTTCCATGCCCTTGACTTCTTCCCCTTGGGAAGGTCAGATACAGCCCTAACTACACACTGAGATCTTACTCCCCCCGAGCCAGACGTGGGGTGGCTTCCCAGGCACCATGCAAACTGCATTCCGGTGGGCCCCTACAGTTGGGGAGACTGAGGCAATTGATGGGAGGAGACAAGGTTAGGACTCTGCAAAAGACAGTTCACTTCCACAGACATTAAGTGAGCACCTACTATGGGCTGCGTACCAGAAACAGGATGATGAGTTTAAATCAAATATGGTCCCAGCCTTCAAGGATCCCACAGTCCAGAGGGAGATGGGTATTAATGCAACAGCGACAGGAACAATGTAGGATTAGAGAGAGAGCAGGGCCTTGAAGGCTCTGAAGGGGGAGACAAAAAGAGCTTATAGCAAATAGATTCTGAATAAACTGAGGCACAGGGGGAACAAATAGGAGTTACCTAGGAGGGGGGGTGGAGAGAGGAGGAGAGAGAAAGAGAGAGAGAGAAGAGAGAGAGAGGGAGGGAGGGAGAGAGGGAGAGAGAAACAGTGCCCTGGGCAGAGGGAATGGCGCAAAGGTCCTGAGGCAGGAAACCACCACGGGAAGTTCAGGAAATGAGAAAGACCAGAGAAACCAGAGGCAGTGACAGCACCAGGACTGCAAGACTCGATGACCAGAGGAAGTCTTTGAAGATTAGGGGGCAGGGGAACCCATCCATCCATCCATCAATCAATCAATCAATCAATATGCGTTTAGCATCTACTGTGGGCCTGCGTTTTGTATGGCTCGGTTCTAGGCTCTGGAGAAAAATGCTGAATAAGATTGACAAGGTCCCACCCCTCACAGAGCTGATCCCTTCGAGACCAGATTTGTGATATTTCATAAACTGTCTTTTCCCTCCCTTCCGCCCTCCCTTCCTTCCTTCCTTCCTTCTTCTTAACTGAAGCCATTCCTTCCCAAGGGTCTCAATGCTCACCCTCGTGTCATGTCGCCAGCTGGAGGACAATCACCAGCAGCTGCTAGATGGTAGTGACCCCGTGCAGTAATGTCACGGGGCTCCCATAACAAAGCGCCACAAACTGGGCGGCTTCGAACAACAGGAATGTGCTCTCTCAGAGTCCTGGAGGATAGAAGTCCAAAATCAAGGAGCCGGAGGGCCGCACCCCACCGAAGGCTCTAGGGGAGGATCCTTCCTTGCCTCCTCCCGCTTCTGTGGCCACCAGCCATGCTTGGCCTTCCCTCAAGTGTCTGCCTCCGTCCCCACGTGGCCTCCTCCTCCTGTGTCTCTATATCCAAATGTCCCTTTCCTTATAAGGGTGCCGGTCATAGCGAATGTAGGGCCCTCATCCAGTGGCCGCCACGTTCTAACTTGATGATGTCTGCAAAATAGACCCCATCTCCAAATAAGGTCACACGCACGAGCTCCGGGTGGACCTGCACCGGGGGGACACACTATTCAACTCCGTGCATTCTGGTTCTTTTTCATCAACTAGAATGTCTTCCAGGGACTTTTCCAAGATACGCTGGATAAAAGCCGTGGATAAGAACTGTCCAGACTCAGCATGTGCTATTCAGTTAGGTGCTAAAATGTATGTTATCAGGTATGTCAGAAAGCATTTCGGGGGGCACCTGGGTGGCTCCGTAGGGTAAGCGTCCAACTTCAGGTCAGGTCATGGTCTCGTGGTTCATGAGTTCAAGCCCCACATCGGGCTTTGCGCTGACCGTGCAGAGCCTGGACTCTCTCTCTCTTACCCTCTCCTGCTCTCTCTTTCTCTAAACAAACAAACAAACATATAAACAATAGCATTTCATTCTATTGCAGTCAATCCGCATTTCATCTCACATGACATTTAATAGATTCAGCCAATAATTAGCAACAACGACAAAATTTTTTGGAAAGAAGCTGACTGCCGACCCGTTAGGTTTGAGCAGCACACACATTTAGCTTTTCCTCTGGCAGAGCAAGAGTTTGGATGTGATTCTCCTCATTAAGGGACAGGTTCCCCCAAACAACAGTTACTAATTATTTCCCCAAATAGAATTGTTTTTATAATTATATTATGATGACAGATATTTTATAACAACAATTATGGCATTATAATAACTATTTTATAATCATTTTATTAAAATGTACAATCTATTTCTGTTACTTTGGTCAACTGTATGCCACTGATAACTGTAATGATAGCTCAAGCCAGAAAAAACAGAACACTGTAACCCTTAGAGCTTTATACTCACAGAAAATGAGACAAATATTTAAAAATGTTAAAAATCTGTGGGCAGGGGCACCTGGGTGGCTCAGTCAGTTGAGCATCTGACTCTTGCTATCGGCTGGTGTCATGATCCCAGGGTCATGGGATTGAGCCCTGAGTTGGGCTCTGCCCTGAGCGTGGAGCCTGCTTGGCATTCTCTCTCTCTCTCTTTCTCTCTGCCCTTCCCCCACTCATGGTCTCTCTCTCTCTCTCTCGCTCTCTCTAAGAATAAATAAATAATAAATAAATAAATAAATAATCTGTGTGCAGGGCCTTCTGGGTGGCTCAGTCGGTTAAGCGTCCGACTCCTGATATCCGCTCAGGTCATGATCTCACGGTTTGTGGGTTTAAGCCTTCATTAAGGCTCTGTGCTGACAGCTGGAAGCCTGCTTAGGATTCTCTCTCTCCCTCTCTCTGCCCCATCCCCACTCGTGCTCTCTCTCTCTCAAAGAATAAATAAATAAAAATAATAAATAAATAAATAAATGATCTGGCTTGCAGACGGTGGTGAGGACTGGGTCTGGGTGGTGACAGTAATATGTCTATAGCCTGCGGCATGGGCTAACCCACTGAGATCCCGGTCATGTTTCTGGATCCTTCATCTAGAGGCCCTCGGGGATCACGCAGCAAGTTCAAAACCAGTCCCCATCTGGGCTAGAACCAGCTCTCTTGACCCCTGCTTGTAAAATTCTTTAGACCCAGGAAACCCCCAGAAGGACGATGTCTGCATAACTCCTCCAACCAACCCAACCAACGACAACCACCTGAGAAGGCCTTGTGGTTCTGCGGAGTCGGATTTTGCCCTGGAGGCGAGGTGAAGTCCAGTCTCCCGGAGAGCTCAGGTTTGAGCTTGAGAAGGGGCTCGCTTTCCTGCACATCTCAAAGCTGACGCGTCTCCACCACACGGCAGAGGCCCAGGGAAACGTCAGCCCCCCAGGCACAGACCTTTGGGTGTCTCCTGGCGGCTTGAGAAGCGAGTGAAGGCAAGGGAGCCCTTCCACCCTGCTTCACGGAAATACGTTTCAGTAACAACAACAGACCCTTCAACTGGGTTTGACAAGCTCCGCCCCCCCCCCTCTGGGGGCTGCACTGCTGAGACAGGTTCACGACAGAATTCCACACCCACCCTGACCTCAGGCCATTTGGGAAACCACCCAGAGAGGCCTCGACACTAGCACTCAGGGAAGGCAATGCAAAACCCCTTTCCAAGGCCACTGCAGGGGTAGGTGGAAGACACGGCTGGGCTGCCAGAAGGCCACCGTCCAGCCCCCATGCACCCAGCAAGCCCTGCTCCCTTCGGGAGCCTCTACTTTCTCATCTGTAAAATGGGGCAGTCAAAATCCTATCCCTACACAGCCACTGTGGAAGTCACTTCTTTTTTTTTTTTTAATATGGCAGTGAAATTCACATCATATAAAATTAACCATTTTGAAGCAGACAATTCAGTAGCGATTAGTACGTTCACTATGCTGGGCAAGCCCCACTTCTAACTCCAAACCTTTTCAAGCCCTCGGAAGGAAACCTCATTCCCATGAAGCAGACCTTCCCTGGACCTTCTTCCCCTGGCCCCTGGTAACCGCCAGGCTGCGCGTTCTGTCTCTCCGGGCTTGCCTCCTCTGGATATTTCCTATCAGTGGGACCATATCATATATGACCTCTGTGCCAGGCTTGTTTCACTCAGTCTTCGAGGTTCATCCAGGTGTCCATACCTCATCCCTTTTCGTGACTAATATTCCATCGCATGGATAAACCACATTTTGTGTGTTCGTTCATCTACAGATGGACCCTTGGGTTATTTCTACCTTTTGGCTGTTGTGGATGGGGTTTCAGCAAACATGTGTGCTCATAAAGTTGTTTCTTGTGGGAGCAACCGACTGTGCCAGGCGTGGTCATGGGCATTGGGAAAGCGACGGGGGAAAAGCTAGAAACATGGCTGCTCCCTTGAGCTCTGGGTCTGTGCAACACAGCATGAGAGGATGAGGTGTGTGAATGATAAGGTGCGTTTCCTGCAAGGCGGTTCCTCTTCTGGCTCTGCAGCTCCTGGCACATAGTAGGAGCTCAATAAATGTTAGTTCAGTGGTGAATGAATGAATGAATGAACCAGTGTCTTTGTCTAACTCATTACTGGGCCCCCAGTGCCTGCGACAGGGGCCACACGTAGTGAGTACTTCACACACGTTTGCTGAATGATTGAACCTAAAACCCAATGGCTGGTCCCACAGAGGAGCGTGGGGCTTGCATTCAGATCCTAGTTCAAATCCCAGCCGTGCCGTTCCCATGTCGGTGACCTTGACCAAGTCCTTCACCTACTCCTCATTTGGAAAAATCCCGGATGGAGCTCTTGTCCCCCCTGAGGCCGCTGTGATGGATGGGCCAAGGCCGGGCCACTCCAGGGAAGGGACTGTCGGCCCTCCTGTACCATGTGTCTGCCGGCCCTTCCTGCCCTGACAAAATGCCCAGTTTAACCCAGCCGCAGTCACCACTGCCACGGCGGGAGCACGGTGCGGCAGGTTTGTGGCCTGCATCCGCCGAATCAGATTTCGGGTAATATCCCTGCCAGGCGGCCTGGACCGGCGGACAAAGGCCTCTTTGTTGCAAATATATTGTTTAAATCCCTAAAGATATCAGCAGTGAAGGGGAGATCACACTGCAAAACGCTTCAGAAATTGTGTAAGAAACGTATTTCAAATGCGAGGGTGATCGTTCAAATGGAATCTGTTTTTTAGGAACAAGATTAGCTCAGGGCAGACTTGGGCCTTGGACTTGGGCTGGGAAGTCTCTAAGGTGAAATAATCCTAACAGCCATCAGCACAACAGTGCCAGCCGTGACTCACGGGCCCTTAACAGGTGCCAGCCGCCTACGCATGTTACTTCCAATGCTCAGCACTTAGAGTTCGACTGGTAGCACCATTCTATGGATGGGAAAACCAAGGTGTAGGGATGTGTTGGCCCACGTGGCAGAGCCAGGCTTGAACTGGGGCTCTTGGATCTTCTAAACTCGCCCCAGTACCCTCTTCATGTGGTTGATGGGCACAGGTGTGGAACGCATCCCCACCTCTGAGCTTTCCCCCACCGGTCATCCGAGAGGACATCGGACAGCTGTCCGCCCCATACACACCCTGTTCCTTCAAGTTCACACGTGAGCACCTCTCCTGACGACCGGTCTCAGCTCCTCTGAAGCAATTTCGCCAGCTCCCGACTATGCCTACTCTGCGTTTTTAATCCATGACGGTGACAGTTTTCCACGGCTGCAGGGTGCCCTACCGCACACAGACACTCCGGGACTCCTCAGCGTCAGGCTGAGATCATGCCCTGAGCCAAAATCAAGAGTCAGACACTTAACCGACTGAGCCGCCCAGCGCCCCACCCCCTGCTCTCTTAAAACTGGCCAGCATCCTCTCTCTCTCTCTCAAGCTAGGATCAATCACAGGTGTGGACCATGGTTACAATTTGGACTTTAGCCACAATTAGCTTTGGGCCAGTCCCTTCCCTTCTCCGGGGCGTGAGTCTCTCCCTCTTTACAGACGGTGAGTTTGGGCGACACCCAGCATACCTGTCTTTGCGGTGCTGTCCCCTCTGCCTGAAATTCTCTCCTCATCCCTGCTCGCCAGCCGATGGCTCGGCCCCACCTGTTACAGATCACCTAGAGGTCACGCGCCCGATGTTACGTATCTCAGTGCTCCCTCGGGGACGCGTCACATTGCCAGCCGAGGCCACGCCTGCCGTGGTAGCTGCCACCGCCCCCGCCCCGACGGCAGTGCCCGGACAGCGTGGAAGTTAAGGAGCAGGCGTAGATGTCCGCAAACGTTATTGACCTTCACTGGAGCCCCAGATTCTGTGCTGGCTCAAGTTCAACCTGTAGCCTCCTCCGTAAGTTAGACAGGGTCGTCCCTGTGACCCAGCAGGTCCACCCGAGGTGTGCACCCCAGAGCACTGAGAACAGGTGTCCCAGCAAAATCTCGTACACGCGTGCTCGTAGCCCCAACGGGGAAGCAACACGATGACCCTCAACAGATAAGCGGATAAGCAGTGTGTACAACGGAATATTACTCAGCCTTAAAAGGGAATGAAGTAGAGACGCACGTTACCGCATCGATGAACCTTGACATCATTATGCGTACGTGAAAGGAGCCAGTCACAAAGGACCACATGTTGTGTGATTCCAGTTGTGTGAAGTGTCCAGAGCAGGCAAATCTGTAGAAACAGAGAGTATAGATTAGTGGTTGCCAGGAGCAGGGGGAGGGACGTGGGGAGGGACCGTTATAACGGATACAGGGTTTCCTTTTGATGTGAAAATGTTCCAGAACTAGTTAGAAGGGAGGGTTGCACAACTTTGTAAATGTACCCAGTGCACGGAACTGTTTCCTTTAAAATGGCCAAGGGGCGCCTGGGTGGCTCAGTCGGTTGAGCATCTGACTTTGGCTCGAGTCATGATCTCCCGGTTCGTGAGTTCAGGCCTCGCGTCGAGCTCTGGGCTGTCACCTTCCGATTCTGTGTCTCCCTTTCTCTCTGTGTCCCTCTGCTCGTTCTCTGTCTCTGTCTCTCAAAAATGAATAAATGTTAAAAAAAAATTTAATGGTCAAACTGATCATTTTATATGTGTTTTACCACAATAAAAAAAAAAAACACTTGGGGGTTGCCTGGGGGATGCAGGTGATTCAGCGTCCGGCTCTTGATCTCAACTCAGGTCGTGATCTCACAGTTTGTGAGTTCAAGCCCCACATTCGGCTCTGCGCTGATGGTGCAGAACCTGCTTGGGATTCTGTCTCCCCTTCTCTCTGCTCCTCCCCTGCTTGTGCTCACTCTCTCTCTCAAAATAAGTAAACTTAAAAAAAAAAAAAACCACTTGCATGTCACTCCCCTTTCAGGCAAGAGGTGGCATATGGGGGATGGAAAAGAGCATCAAAGGACACAGACCCGAGCTGAGCTCTTGCCCAACACACTGGGCACCCTCGGGCAGGTGGGTGAACCTCTCTAAGCGTCTTTGCCCTCCTTCGTGTACAGGGGCTATTGGTCTCGGCCCCGCAGACCTCTCAGGGCTCAGGGGAGGCTCAGGCAGGAGACCACATCGTTTCAAGAAATAGTATTTTGACCCTGAGAGCAAAACAGGGCTCCACGCAGACAGGTGACCTCCCTCAGGTTGGTCAAGCCTTCTTCCTTTTTCCAAAGGGCCTGATTTCGCCGTGTTCTCCCAAAATCCCTGGCAAGAAGGCAGGCCGGAGATGAGGGGTGTTCTCTGCGGGTGACCTGCTGGTGGCCCTGCCCTGGCTGGCTTTCCAGCGCGTGCCCCGCGCGCGCACACAGGGAGGAACGAGGGGAGACTTCCAGTGCCTGCCCGTGCCGGTAAGTGCCCGCCTGCCTCACTGGCAACGTGCCTTTGTCAGTAAGCGTGTGAGGGGTAGCAGGCTCGGGGCCCTGCTGGCGTGGCGTGTCCGTTCCCACCTCCATACCTTTGCACATACTGCACCCTCGTGCCTGCAACCCTCTTCCACTGTGTTAGCTTCCTGTCGCGGCTGTGACAAACTTCTACAGACCTCATGGCTTAAAATGACACACACGCACTGTTTTCCAGCTCTCGAGGTCAGGGTCTCACTAGGCTAAAATTAAGGCATTTCTTTCTGGAGGCTGGAGGCAAGATTCTGTTTTCTGGGCTCTTTCAGCTTCTAGAGGCTGCCCCATTCCTTGGCGCGTGGGCCTTCGTCCCTCGTTCTCAAAGCCCGCAACGCTGTGTCCCTCCGGCCCTCCCTCCGTGGTCACATCTCCCTGTGAGCAGTCAGGAAAGACGCTCTGCTGTGAAGTGCTCCTGTGATGGCAGCACCCTTACGTCCCACCAGATGAGCTGGGACAATCCCCCATCTTGAGACTCTTCACCTCAATCACATCTGCAGAGTCCCTTTTGCCACGCAAGGGAACATAGCACAGGTTCTGGGGCTTAGAACTTGGACAACTTGGGGAGCCATTATTCTGTCTATGACGACCACCTCCTCTTACCTTACCTCTCCCACTCATTCAGTGATTTACTGGGTACATTTGGGTGCCTGCAGTGTCCCAGGCACCGTACTGGGGAACACAGTGACGACCAGGACAAACGCAGCCTCTGCCACGAAGGACCTCCCAGATTGGTGGGTCTCAGTATAGACAATCACTGCCTCCAGGAAGTCCTCCCTGACTGTCAAGGGGTCTCCTCTGAGCTCTCCTGGGCCTCTGTGCTCCACGTATCCCAGTACTGTCATCTCGTAAAGTCAACGGCCCATCTCTCCAACTGGATTCCTTAAGGTCAGGGAGCATGTGTATCTCACTTCCGTATTGCCAGGGCCCCCGCCTAGGGCAGAGTACACTCAGGACACATGAATTGGATGGGTGAGTCTGGGTTCCATCCCAGCTTCACTGGTCCTGGCCGTGGGATCTCGGGCAACCCCTTTTCCTCTCTCAGCCCGTTTGCCCATCTCTGAAGTGGGTATACGCAGCAGCACCCGGCTTCACACGACGTCTCAAGAATGAAACCAGACAAGAAATGCACATGAACGATGAGACCATATCTGTCTGCACATAGTAGGTGTTTACATCCACATCATGTGCTGGGGAGAGTCTGGACTTGGGAGTCAGGTAGAACTGCATTCAAATCGCCACTCTCTCGTAATCGATAATTTGCCGACCTTGGACAAGTCCCGTCAACTTCTCCGAACTTGATCTTCCTCCTAAGCAAGATGGGATGTGAGGACCCGGCCGTGAGGAAGAAACAAGGGACAGAAGTGCCTGGTGCGTGGTCTGGTCTGGAAAGGCCCAGATCCTCGTGAGCGACGATGAGCAGAGAAAAACCCCATCGCCGCGGAGGAACGAGCCAGGAGACGAGGCCCCTGGAAATTACACAAGGTCAGTCTCTGATTTCCCGTAACTTGGCGACTCCTACTCGCCTCACAACTTTGGAAAATATTCTCTTAACATTTGCAATTCTTGATCTGGGCCCAACGCTGAAATTATTGCAGACTTTTTTCTTCTTCTCCTCCTCCTTTTTTGACAGCTTGAGCAAAAGGAGCTGTTTTTGAATTTCGGGAGGGGAAAAACACACGCGCGCACACACACCAAACAGCATCATTTTGCAGGACAAAATGTCCCCTGTGCTCCAGGGCGGGCGGCCCCAGCCCCGCTCCGGCTGGCCTCACAAACACTTAGTGTCACTGCGGGTTATGTAAGCGCGGTTTGGGCCTGCGCGGTTGGACGTGGCCTTGGGTTTTAAAAGGAGGCAGAGGAGTTTGGGTGAAGAGATGTTTGGCTCAAAATAAATCCAGGAACTCAATGCAGGGGGAAAAAAATCCTCAAGACTCTAATCGAGGGAATGTTTAGATGTATAGTTTGGAGCGTCAAGAACTCAGAAAACTCGGGCCAGAGTTCGGCCAGCGTGGCTTTCTCTGCCCCGCCGTGCATATGGCTGAGGATAAGAGGCCAGAGAATGCAGGGTGGGGTGGGGTCATAATGTGACCCCTTCCGTGGGACCACATCACTCCTGGAAGGCAAACCCCAGTTCTTAATATTTTCAAAAACTGTTTGTGCCTTTGTTCACTAAGTTTATATCCCTTCTGTTGGGGCCCAGATTTAGCGACTCCTACTGGCCAGTGAGGCCAAGGCGAGGAAGCAAGATCTTTCGTCCACCGAGGAGGGGGTGGGAGTGGGAAACAAGAGATGTGGGGTGCCCAGCTCATCCTGGTTTGCCTGAGACCTTTCCCAGTTTTAAAACCGAAAGGCTCAGGGCGCCTGGGTGGCTCAGTCGGTTAAGCAGCTGACTCAGCTCAGGTCATGATCTCGCAGTCTGTGGGTTCGAGCCCCGCGCTGGGCTCTGTGCTGACAGCTCGGAGCCTGGAGCCTGCCTGCTTCAGATTCTGGGCCTCCCTCTCTCAGCTCCTCGCCCACTCACGCTCTGTCTCTCTCTCTCAAAAGTAAATAAACATTAAAAAAATGGTTTTTAAACTGAAAGCCTCACCTTGAAGGAGACCCCTCAGTCCAGGGACAGCTGGTCAGCCTACGAGAGGGAGCAATAATGACGAACATCCCATAACCTTGTCATGCTAAGGCTTTATATAAACATTGTTGTACTTCATGCCCTCGGCTACCGTTTCAGGTAGATTATGCCCATTCTACAGACCAGGCAGCTGAGACTCAGCGGGGGGAGTCTAACAGCAAGCATGGAAGATCCTCAGGAGTTTTATTAAAACCAGAGACCCCTGGGCCCCATCCCTAGAGAATCCAACTCAGTGGTGTATTTATTCATACCATTTATAACATTATACTCTTCTAAGTAATTTCAGTGTGCAAAGGCCGACCAGGCTCCGCTGGGGATGGCCTTGCAACTGAGCACAGAAAGGTAAGTTCAATGGGGACAAGCATTCAAGCTGAGGGAACAGCATGAGGCAGAACATGAAGTTGTGGGGACTGATGAGTGAGTATCTGAATATGATGCCCTTGAGGGACAGAGCAGGAGAGGAGGCTGCTGTTGACAGACCCAGGTCCGAAGGCCTTGAACACCAGGCTAAGGAATTTGGACTTTACCCCGAAGGCACTGGGAGCCGTGGGAGGGTTTAAACAGTAGTAACAAGGCTGAATTTCTACTTTGAGAAGATGATTCCAGCTCCTAGGCAGGAGTTATTCCGGAAGGGGCTGTGACTGGGGTCAACAGGACAGGTAGGAGGAAAGTAAAGAGACTGTGCTCAACCTGGCTTGGAAATGAAATACATAACTATATCAGCTTCAGGCATGGCTGCATCCAGGTGCTCAATTTAGAAACCAGTCTCTCTGCATGTCTTGGCTCTGTTCTGGTGTCTTTCCAGAAAGATCTTTTCTCTCTGATGATAGGATAGCCCCCAGAAGGTCACGGCTTGCCTCCCGTGGCTTAGCAGCCCCACCAGAAAGAGAATGTCTGTCACATAGTACTTTCAGCCTAAGTCATAGGGTTACCACTTGCTGGCTCTGATAGATCCATTTCTCAACCCATCACAGTGGTACCTCATTGGCCAGGTCCACGTAAAGGCCCACACTTGGAGTTAGGGAGTGAGATCAGCCCCACTTCAAGTCCACAGTCTGAGACGGGAGGGAGACTGGTCCCCACAGGAAAATCTGGACTCTGTTTTCCAGGGACCTTGATCATGACCTACGAGGGACTGGAACTGGATTCCATTCCCATTTCCCTGACGCAAAAACAGAGAGGTAAAGTGACTGGCGGGAGGTCACACAGCTACCCAAAGGTAGTCAGGTCTCCAGACGCTCTTCAGATAACCACTAAGGCCAACAGGTCACAGTAGGGCCCCACAGGGTGGGAGCAAGGCACACTCCCTGGGAAGAGCCCGGAGAAGCCACCCACGGATTCTCAAACACTTAAGTGATTCTAGAAGCTGCCTTCTTACGAGCCTCGTCTCAATATCCACTAGTTAAGAGACGGGAAGCCGCAAGCCACCTCTGATCTAGAGTCGGGATTGAACAGGGCCTGGAAGCCTCCAGAACAAATCGCTTCGTGGGGAGATGTGCAGGAAAGGGCCACAGGTCTATGGAGCTGAGGTGCTGGGAAGCAGAGGACACCGGAGCGGCTCACGGCCCAGGCACGGATGCATGCCCGACATGCGGAGCTGGGGCTGCCCGGAATGGGGTCCTCGCGGCAGGAGCAGGGGAGCAAACAGCCCCGGGCACCCGCTCATGGCACAGCACAGATGACACGCACTGCCAGGTCATTGCCCTTGACCCCTGGACCCCCGCCCCTGGGCTGCGAGCTCCAGGAAGGCAGGGGCCGTGTCACCCGTGTCCTCAGCACGGGCCTGGAGCACCGTGAGGCCCAGAGAATAGCTGTCAGATCAACAGGTGGCTGTCCCAATGATCTTGCACCCCTCAGGCACGGGAGGCTCGCTGCCACGCAGGACAGTCTGTCCCTTTGCTGAATGGCCCTGCTAGATGTGCCATCCTCAACCCCCCACAAAATGGCAAAAAGACAAAGCAAGATTCCGGGATCTCCCACGTTGGATTTTCTGCCCAGGAGGGAATTCCAAGGTAGCGAAGACAAACGGTCCACATGAAGATGTTTGTTCTAGCGTCGTCGTCGTGGTGAGGATCTAGGAACGACCAGAGCACCTCACAGGTGGCAGAGATGTGTGTATGCACGAGTGCGTGTGTGTGTGAGTGCGTGTGTGTGTGTGAGTATGCGGCTGTGTACGCGTGAGCATATGTGTGTGAGTGCGTGTGTGCGTGCGCGCTTTACCTCCTCCCGAAACACCACGACAACGGACCAACCGGCGACCATGAAAAACGTGAGCCGTGGGGGCGCCTGGGGGCTCAGCCGGTTGAGCGTCTGGCTCCTGGTTTCGGCTCAGGCCATGATCTCTTCGCAAGACTGAGTCCCACATCTGTGCTGTCGGCGCACAGCCTGCTTGGGATTCTCTGTCTCCCCCTCTCTCCGCCCCTCCCCTGCATGTGCTCGGTCTCTCTCTTTCTCTCAAAATAAATAAACATGAAGAAACATGTTTAAAAACCTGTGAGCCATGAGAAGCACGCGGCAGCACGGGGATTCTGATCCGGCGGAAGGTTAGGGAAGGCGGGCACTCGCTGCACCTGCAGCCACCTAAGCTGAGTGTGCGCAGACGGGACGGGAGCGGGAGGCACAGGACGGGAGTGCGGGAGGGAAATAGCTGCGGGGTCAGGGCGGCAGCACCTCAGGTCGTTTTTTAAAGTTTCTTTTCGATTGCATCCCCTCACCCCATAGGTACTGTTATTCCCCTGTTAGAGATGAGGAAACGGAGGCCAGGGAGGAGAAGCCACTCTGCACGCGGTGCTGCCGGGACGGGCTGAGCCGCTGACGCTGAGTGGGGACCTCGAGCCACCCCGGGCCTGGGCCAGCACCCTCTGCAGCCCATGGCAGAGCAGACAGAGCGCGGCCGGAGAGGGCTCCCCAACACCCAAGGCCGGCCTGGAAGACACCGGCGCTGCCTCCCTTGTGCGGGAGTCTCGAGAACAAAGGCCCCAGCGCCCACTGGGGCCGCACTGCCAGGGGGGCAGGCAGAGCGAGGTGTCGAGGCCGCCCGGGGTGGCCATCTGCTCCCTCGCGCACAATTAAATCCGACCCGGCAATGACGACTGTGAGGGAGGCGATGGCCTCAGCGGGGGGCTCTGCAGCGTCACCTGCGAGCTAGGGAAAGAGACCTTTCCTTCTCCCAAGGGAAGGGGGAGGAGGAACTTCGGTCTGCAGACAGGGCTGGCCAGGCCAGGCGCTCAGATCGTTATTTACTCTCCCTGACAGCGCACTGCGGCGCGTGTCTGTCTCCGTTTCACACGGAGGAAACCGAGAAACAGTATGGAGGGGGCGTCACCAGACAGGGTCAGAGCTGGGCTTTGAGTGAGGGCCCCCCCTCCACCCTGCACCGGCCCCAAACACGACCCTTTCCTCCAGCTGTGAGCTCCATGGCGGAAGCAAACGCAGCTCACTGCTCTCACCCCTCCCAGCCCCAGGTTCTTTGCTTTCCAGTCACTCTTTCAAGATCTTTCTTTTGACATAAGCCCCCTCCTCAGATGTCCGCTCGACATGCATCTATGGAACGAGGACTGTACTGCCAGAGTCTGCACAGAGGGGAGGAAGGCGTCGCGAACAAACAAGAGAGGCAGAGAGAGAGGCAACATTCAACAAGCACATGGAGCTGTACAGTCAGAATAATGGCAAGGAGGGTACATGACGCCATGAGAATGTGGGGCCCCAGAGGGCTTCCCTGAGGAAGTGCCACACGGGCGAGGAGCTAAAGGTCCAGTGAGGTAACAAAGGAAAAAACAGTATTGCAGGCAGTAGAAACAGCAGGTGCAAAGGCCCTGTGGTAGGGTCCAAAAGGTCAGTGTGATAGGAACATAGAGAATGTTAAGGAAATAAAATTAATTTTGATTAGGGGCACCTGGGTGGCTCAGTTGATTAAGCATCCGACTTTTGACTTTGGCTCAGGTCATGATCTTGCAGTTCATGAGTTTGAGCCCTGATTAGGGCTCTGTGCTGAGAGCACAAAGCCTACTTGGGATTCTCTCTCTCCCTCTCTCTCTATCTCTATCAAAATAAAGAAACATTAAAAAAATAAGTAAATTTTGATTAGCTCCTAACTCCAGTGGTGCCAGCTGACATTTGCTGTGTGGCCGCTGCACACTGACCCTGAACCTCCTGTACCTAATCTCTTTAACTCTTACAATACTTCCACGGTGAGGGTATTTCCCTCCTATTTTTCAGATGAAAGGAAATGGAAACTCAGACACCAGGAGTTCCTAAAGCCAGCATTCGCCTCCACCTGCATACTCAGCCCCTGCAGTTGGGGGGGGGGGAGGATTCTGTACCCAGGTCTGTGTGAGGCATTTTATTTATTATATGTTGTTGTGATGCACCCTCTCAGCATCCTCTGTAACACAGAGACCTTTATTACCCCCATTGTACAGATGAGAAAAGTGAGGTTCACACAGGGCCTGGGACCTGTCCAAGGTCACAGAGCGGGAAAGCCGCAGAGCTGGGATCCAAACCCCGGCGAGCTGGGCCCCGAGCCCAGGGTGGTCCCCACAGTCCCAGAATCGCAGCAACTTCTACGTGTCTGTGAGGGCCAGCACAGGCCTCGCCCCGCAGTCAGCCCCACCCCTGCGCACGGAAGCCAGCGATGCACGGACGTTGGATTCCTCATCTTTTCGCCACGGCCGCTGTGTCTGCAGCCGTGGCGGGTACTGGGGCTGGGTGGCCCCCCCGCTGCAGAACTGGCCGTTCTGCGCATCTTGCCAATGGCTGTCCGGCCCCTCTCGTCCTCCTTGTGGGTCTCCTGGATTGCCACTCGATTCCTTTGACCCCCGCCCCTTGCTGGCCGGCAGCTAGACACGCTCAATCTGGGTTCCCCCAAGAGGAGACCCCGAGGCCGGGATTTGGGGCAGCACCTTGTTTGGCAGGTGACCAGGGCGCGGAGCAGGAGCGGGGGTGGGGAGGTGAGAGAGGAGGAAAGCCGCTGAAGGATGCCTTCAGGAGTGGGGTTCCGCTGTGGGCGGGGCCCTCGGGGAGGTTGCAGAGATCACACTTGGGGTGCCCCACCTGAGAGACGAGGGAGCTGGGCTATTTGTCCCCCAGTGCCCATCCTGCTCTGACGAAAGCTGCTCCTGGGGTGGGGCTGGGGGTGCGAACTCCGCGGAGCTTCAAGCCAGGCTGCTCGCTCACCTGGCCACAGGGCGCAGCCACCGCTCTGGTGACCTCCAGGGCGGGCCGGGACATGTCGGCAGGGACGTCACAGCAAGTCTGTTCACCCATCTAGTCCGGCAGGCAGCCAGCATTTCTCAGACCTCCATGTGCCTGGCGGGGCTCTGCTCTGAGCAGAGGCAGCCTGGACTGGCAGAAACCCTCAGTGCCCACCACCATACATCAGGCACCAAGTGGACAATTCGAACACGCTATCTTCAAATTACAGGTGCCCGTGGGAGCATCAGAAAACCACTTCCCCAGATTTTACATCCCTGGCTCACTGGCTTTGGAAACTGGGGCGTGTGAATCCCCTTGAAACCTCAGTTTTTCCATCCATAAAACCGGCATGAAATCAGTGTTCATTTCATAGGGTTGTTGAGAGGATTAAACCGGAGAGTTCCTGGAAACAGTGCCTGGCCCAGAGTCAACACGCCGTAAACCGTAGTGATGCTTTTTTTTTTTCCTTCTTAGCACCGTATTTCACCAAACCTAGGACATTATCCATTTTAAACCACATCCCAATTTTACAGCTATTAAAATGCAGAGTGGGGGGGAAGGACTTCTTAGAACTGACAGAACACAGCCTCATTCCTGTTTTCCCTAGCTGGGCATTGAGGCTCGGGGCAGGGATATCACATGCCTGTTTTCCCCGCTACGTTCCCTGCTTCCCGGCCCAGGACGGGGTCCTCGCCAGGCCACCCCGGTGTCAGGTTCAGGCAGATTTCGCCGTGAATGCCACGTTGCATGAGCAGATTCAACCCTTTTCAAGCCGTGGATTAACTTATTTTACTGGTGTGTCAAAGAGAAGCCGAAGTCTGCAGCAATTATGCTGATTGGGGACCCACCCACCCAACACTCTCCTGGCCTCTCTGCCAAGATGACTCAGCCCAAATTATCCTCCTAATTGTCTCAACCTGTGTGGACTCCCAGCTGGGGCCCTCCTCCCCCAAACGCACAGAGCTGGTCCTTGAGCCCTGCAGATAGGAGGAAAAGATCTGCCGTCTCTGAAATGGAATGTGGGCTTCCAGGCCCTTCCAGCGTCCCTCTGCCTTCTGTCCGCCCACCCCCTCTGCATGCGTGCCCGGGTGTCAATGGCCTTTAGGAGAATCCCTGCTTGGAACAGAGGACCTCTCCCTTCAGGCAGCCCTGCTTCTCCACTCCTGACCCTTGCCTTAGGTTGACCTGCCTAAGGAAGGGGGAGTGTTAAATTTGAGTCCCCCTTGAGGGGAGGAACCATCTCGCATTGACGTTTGGATCCCACCCAGTGGAGCTAGTGGCACAGAGAGGTTGTTTTCAAGACACGTGGGGCGGTTACAGAGAAGGAAAAAAAAAAAAACGAGAACTAAGGAGAAACTTGAGTCACGTCAAGGGAAGAGGAGACCTCCAAGGACCGGGGTGCTCCAGCTGATCAGACGCCTGTACCAGACAGAACGGCAAAAGCAACAGCCAGAAGGGCCAGAACAGGCAGACGCAGCAGTGTTCCATGCAAACTGACGGATCGGCAGACTCCCAGGGAGAGAGGAGGATGCACTCGGAGCTGGGTTTGTATTTTCAGGATTCCGTAAAGGATCTTTTTTTTTTTTTTTTTTGGCCAAGAAAACTCTCCTAGATTGGCTTTATGAATGCAGAAGTCTTGTGAATCGAACAGGTATTTAATGAAGAGCCACAGAGGAGGCAGATTGAGGCTCAGGGGTCCCGGGTCCGGACTGTGCTACCATAGGCCAGTGGACACTGGGAGCCTGACTTATTTTTGAATATATTTTTTTAAATGTCTATTGGTTTATCATGAGAGGCGGGAGAGGGGCAGAGAGAGAGAGGGAGGGAGAGAGAGAATCCCAAGCAGGTTCCATGCTGTCGGTGCAGAGCCGACGCGGGGCGGGATCTCAGGACCGCAAGATCAAGACCTGAGCCGATATCAGGAGTCGGGAGCTTCACCGACTGAGCCACCCGGGCGCCCCATTTGAATATTTTTTTAAAGTAATCTCTACACCCAACGTGGGGCTCAACTGAATGACTTATTTTTGATTGACAGGTGTGCAGGAATTAACACTTTCCCTCAAGGACACGCATCCGGGAGTGTTCAACATTACCGTCAGTCTGGACAGACCTTCCCCGCCTGTCCGTTCCCCTTCCTGCCACCAGTCATGGGCCATCACGTTTTTAATGCAGTTGCATCCTTCCGGGACACCCGTCACACCTTTATGTACGTTTATGCATCCAAGAACAAAGAACGAGGCCTTGGGCAGGTGGTTTTTAAATGAACGTAAGAGCCATCATTTCTCATCATCTTTGCAGTTTTTTCTCCGTCAGTATTCGAGATTCATCCTTGCTGGTAAGTGTAGAGGCAGTTTCCTTCTTGTAACTGCTGTATAATATTCCACCTCAGGACCATCCCCTATTTTATCCATCCGTTTCCCCACGGATGGGCATGTAGCTCATCTCTAGCCCTGCCTTGCTAGACACTTCCTTTTCTGTCCTTAGTTATCCTATAAACATGAGGTGGCGCACTGACCTCTAACTCTCGACGAACTGGCAGCCTGAAGTGCATGCAGACCTCACTTCCCACAAGTTCACAGTCCAGTGGGAGAGATGGGGCTTGTAGACTTGCACATATGAAAGAGGGATTTCACTGCACGGTGGCAGGGCGCCAAATGTGTGTCTTAATTCTCATCGCTGCCCTTGGTCTCTAAACTTTCTCCCACCCTGAGAAAGCTTTACACAGTGCCTGGCACTCCTGGAAGAAGGAACAAGGCCAGTGAGTGGTCTGGCACCGGGCGGGGGACGGGGGACCGGGGACGGGGGGCTGTGCAGCTTCACTGATTTCGTCGGGAGGCCCTGGCTGGTCCATCAATAACAGCCCAGGCTGGGCGGCTTCCTGCCCCCGACTAGCAGGACGCATCTCACGTCACACAGCGGGAGTCCTCTCCCCGTTATTTATGTTGGCTGCAAAATCCAGGAAATCGCCACTGGATATATAGCCCAATGTCTCAGGATTAAATCCTGTTAGTATGAATCTCATTCCCCGGTATTCCCCTGTGATCCAGACCACGGGGCCTGCCTGATGGTGGATCCGGGTTTGCTGTTACAGGGGAAAAAGAAAGAAACCAGAGCCCACGTCGAGGAAGCTCAGAGTCAGATGTACGGCCTGGTGGAAATACTGCCATATGCTTAATTGTGCTCCAATTACACAGAATGCTGCCGAATCGCTGCTCTGGGGTAGAGAGATGCTAATGGCCATCATCACGTTTGGACAGCCCTGTTCAGTGATACTATGATCTTTGCAACTACCGTGTGCTTCGCTGAGAGTCGCCAGCCTAGTCTGACATGGGAGAAACGTCTGCATGCGTCCTGAGCACCTTGTACAAACCACACCTGGCTCCGGGAACTGAGGAGAGGGAAAAACCGACTCTCACAGAACCTCTAGTCCCTCCGGGAGAGACAAGCAGTGTACACACACACACACACACACACACACAGAGGCATGCACAGTGCAGGTAGTGATAAGTGCTGTGAAGGATAAAGAACTATGACAGATAGGCGCAGGGCCTGGTTTTATATGAGTTAGCCTGGGAAAGGTCCCTTGAAGAGGGAACATGAGCTGTGAGAGTGGAAGAGTGTTCAGACAGCAGAAGCAGCCAGTGCAAAGGCCCTGAGGTGAGTTTCCTGGAGTGTTGGAGAAGCAGCCGGCAGGAGGCCAGGGGTGGCTGGAGTGGAGTGAGGGAACGGAGGCCTAGGAGGGGGTGAGGACACAGCGGGGGTCACAGTCAAGGGGATCGGAACCTCACATTGAGTTACATGGCAGGGCTCTGAGCAGAGGAGGGATGTGAACTGTTTGATACTCAAGAAGCCCTCTGGCTCCTCTGTGGGAGGGGAAGGGGCCAGGCAGGAAGGCCTTGAGCAACCACCCAGGAAGAAAGGATGGTGGCTGGACCACGTCAGCGTCGTCGTGATGGACACGGTCAGAAGGGTCGGGGTTCTGGACCTATTTTGAAGCGGGAGCACACACAATCTGAAGTGGAGAGTGAGAGCCGCACTTGACCCAGTCAGGGAGTGGGGGCGTCGAGCCAGGCCTCCTCTTTGGCTGTCCCAGCTTCCCTGCACTGCAGCCTGTCGCTAGACCCTGGCTGCACTTGAACAAGCATGCTGACGGCCACTAAATCCCGTGGGTTCACACTGGAGGGCTGGACCCCTGAAGGTGATTACCTTGCTCCTAGAGTCACAGCCTCTACTCTTTGCCTCTGCTCCCTCTTGCCAACTGGATGCTGGCGAGCAGGCTGTGGGACCCGAGGCTGGGGCAGTGTGTTCACAGACCGACAAAACCCCGTGCCAGTACTCCTCTGCGCTCGCACAATCCAGAGAAGAGGAGAGCCTTTCCATCTTTATGACAGAGGAGGTGGCGAGGTCTGTCACCCCGAGGCACCCGCGCAACTTGCAGCGACGCCGGGGGTGGCACTCAGGTGACGGGGAGGTCACCTGGCGGGGCTCTGCCCGTTGAGAAGTGAAGGATCCTGGGGCTGAGATCCTGCTGGGGCCAGACACTGGTTCCCACGCCTCTCCCCTTGGCCCAGCTTATTTTCTGGGCTCCCCCCCGCCCCGGCCCTGCTCCCCAGCCTGGAGACCTCACACTTGAGTCCGTCTTCATGCACAGCTGTGATTACTTGGGGAGCTGCAGACTTTAACCATGTGAAGGCACTCAGGGATGTCGAGCTGTGACAATCAGGTACAAGGCATCCGGCCTCTTGTTCACTCTCTACAGAAACTCCCAGGACGATTAAGGAAGAAAGAACCATCCCGTCTTAGAACGTTCACAGTTCCAGTCCATTCCGTTTTAGAATTTCTTAGATCTAATTCCTTATTTGTTCCATCTTGGGCCTTCCAAGGTTTTCGTTCCCTTAAAAAAAAAAAAAAAATCCTAGATCTAATTCCTGCCCTAACTTGAATGTCCTTGATCTCATTTCTAACCAAGTCCATCCCAGAACTTTGGAAAAGTACGTGGGAAACAGGTCTGGGTCACTTTCCCTCCCGTGGCTATTTGCTTGTATCTAATTATTCCTCCAGTTTGTTTGGAGTGCCGACTGCAGGCCAGGCGCAGAGCTGGGAACTCAGAATGCCCAAGCGAATCAGGCAGAACCTCTCCTCCTGAGGGTCTCACAGTGAGCGGGGAGGCAAACACTTGACATAAGTCAATGGTGATGGTATTTGGTGCTGAATTCATGCAAAATGTCCTACAATCCAGTCTGTGCCAGGCGAACGAGCGAGAAAGCACGGGCTCTGCGGGCGCTTGTGGCTCCCTGTCTCCCTCGGCCCAGGAGTCTGCGTTTTTAAAACACAACCCACGCCTGGGTGGCTCAGTTGGCTTCGGCTCAGGTCATGATCTCGCGGTTTGAGTTCGAGCCCCACGTCGGGCTCTGTGCTGACAGCTCAGAGATTGGAGCCTGCTTCAGGTTCTGTGTCTCCTCATCCCTCGGCCCCTCCCATTCTCATGCTCTGTAACTCTCTGTCTCTCAATAATAAATAAACGGTAAAAAAAAAAAATTTAAAACGCAACCCCAGGTGACTGAAATGCAGGGGGCTGCAAGCTGACAGGAAGCCCTGAGCCCCAGTCGCCCCCGGGGTAGGCGGGGTAATGTGGTCCGCCTCTGAGGTCCAGAGGTGGGGTAGGTGGGGAGTTTGCACCGGCAAGGTTGGCTGGCCCGGGGGCAGGTAATCCAGGCACAGGGGCCAGTCTTGGGAGTAAAAGCGCCAGGTGGGTCAAAGCACCCCGAATCTGCTGACCTCGATCCCCTTCCGAGCACCCCCAGCGTGGCAGGCTAGTGTAGGGAAGAAGCAAGGATGAAAATGGATTGATGAGCCCAACTGGGCGGAGACGATTGAGCTTGTCGATACCACCGAGCCAAATTTCCCGGCGGCCCCTAGCTGGGCACGGCTGAGCTGCGGCTTCCGTGAGCTGCAGGATATTTGAAGTAAAGGCTCAACCTTGGAGAAGTATTAATGAAAATGTCACAGGCACTAAAGTCAAAGCAGATGCGAAGCCGGCTACACAGGCAGACACAGCTGATAAGAAACAGCCCAGGAGAGAACAAAACCTCTTGAGATTAGGTCAAGGGCAGACCAAAAAAAAAAAAAAAAAAAAAAAAAAGACACCCAGGGGTCCCCCACGGCAGCCCGGAGGAAGGCTGTCGCTCCTGTGGACGAAGCTGACATTTTTGCGCTGCTGCGGTATACATTGACACCCCGACAGGGTGGCGTTTGGAGCCTCCACATCAGCAAATAAATATCACGTCTCCGTCTTCAGCTAAGCAGAGTCGCGGTGCGTTCCTATTACTTCATGTGGATTAACCATCTGGAAGTTGAATCAAGCCACAGAGTAAAGAATGGGATCCAATTTTGCATTCACCAAAATAAGCCGTACTAGTCTCAATTTATGGCAGATGGTTATGCAGTCTCAGCGGGCCAAAAAATCTCTCTGCAAAAGAATAAAGTTTATGCCAATTACTGTAATAGGAGCCAGCACAACTGCGTGGGGTTGACTAAGATCGCAGATACCGTCGTACGGCATATAAACCGCGGGGGGCCGGGGGAACGATGGGGACCCAGCTAATTCATTAAGATAACGCGAGAGAAATGAGGGGCAGAGTGAGTCATAAAACAGAAATATTTCCTCGCCAAGGATGGGAAGGGATCGGGGTGGAAGGGGCCTCAGCCGTGCTGCGGGCAGGGGCAGGGGGAGCGGTGGACGGTCAGTGCTTAAGAGAGACTGCTCGGCTGCTCCGTGCAAAAGGCACGGGAGGAAGGGGTTCCGTTCGGGGCTTCTCTGCTCCATTCATTCAAAACAGATCTGTGGAGCCCAGGACGCTTGGTGGGCAGGCCCTGAGCCCACCACGGCCTCGAGTGCTGCCGGGACCTGCCCTTAGGGGTGCTGCCCTAGTCGGGAGGTCTGGGGAAGCGTCTTTGAGGACCCGGACCCTGGGCTGAGGTCAGAGAATGGACGGGGGAGGGGAAGGGACTTGGGCCTAGAGGACACCGTGGGCTTTGCTCACAAGATCCTGGATCACGGAGGCGAGGGGCCAGGATGGACGGGGTGGCCAGGCCCAACACGCAGGGCCTCTCAGGCACAGGGAGGAAGTGTGCCTCTGTCTTCAGAGAGAAGATGGAATGACGCCATCAACCTTCCCCTCGGAGCGAGTGCTGCCTGCAGGAAGCTCGGTCTCTTTTCAGCTGAGGGTAGTTTCTTGCCATGTGCTTGCCCACATCTCCAAGGCTCAGGAGATGTGAGCATGTCCGCTCTGCCCAGGGCCGGTGTCAGGGTGGAGGTGTGGGCCACAGCAGGGCTGGGTGTCAGGGTGGAGGGGGGCCTGCTCTCTCCCCGACGAATGGTCTTGCCTGGGCAACATGCTCCCGGGCCCTCCTGGCCAGCACCTGACTGAAGACCGACATCCACCCAATCTGCACCCGCTACATGGGAGACTTCTGGGCCCAAGGAAGGCAGGAGAAAGGATGAGGCGGCTGGTTTGGGGGCACATCAGGCTACAAAAGGAAGTTGCTTGTTTCCTATAAAATGTTAGTGTAGCTTTTGTACTTGCTTTTAAATGAGTGCTGTTGGCTTAAAGAATGTGGACATTTGGGGCTGAAAATAAGGTGACCGACTGTCCCTAGCCTGCCCAGGACTGTCCCAGTCCAGCCTCCCAGGAAACCCCTCCATCCTGGGTGAGCTGGGGTGGCTGGCTGCCCTGGCTAACTAGCAGGAGACAGTTAAGCGGTAAATCCGATTCTGCGGAGACTTACACCCATTACTTACATATTTCTTGTGTCATGGCCATGTTCCATGTTGGTGTTAGTGCCCCAACCTCCACGGGCAGGACGCAGAGGCTCAGGGGGGCCGAGACGTACTCCCTGGCCCGTTGCTCAGTAAGTGGACGTGGCAGACTCGGAACGCAGGCGTCGGATGCCAGAACCCCCTGTCCAGCATGGCCTCTCGGAGCAACAGCAGCGGCGACCGTTAGCAAAACCCAGTGGCCTCGGTCATGGTTGCCCAGCTCCACATTCTCCGGGCAGGCCGACAAGGAAGGGAGCAAAGTTCTTCGCAGACGACAGTAATCCTCCTGCTCCTCGCCTGGCCAGACGATTCTTCCTGACTCATACAAAGGCCTGAGCAAACACAGGGGCCAGCACTGCGTCCTGGTGGCTCAGAGCCAGGGCTGGGCCAGGCCGTCCTCAGACACACAGACATAGCCTCGGGATCGAGAGGACCGACTGAGGTGGAGGAGGTGAGGGTGAATTCCAGGGCAAGTGGGAGAAGCCCCCCGCTGGAAGTCTGGGGCTAGCATGTGCGGGGAGCCCGCCAGCCAGAATGCAGGCGCTGACCTCAATCGCACAAGTGGAAAATCTGAGCCTGTCAGCTTGGAAGGGGCCGAGAGGAGTCCTGAGATCCTCCCCCATCCCCCAATGGCTTTCTGGCATGCGCCTCGGAAGAGGAGTGAGCTCACAGGCCACCAGTTGCGGTGGCAAGAAGATCTCATCCCTGGGGATAGAAGGCACTGCTGGGCATTCACGTCCGGGAAAGCGTTCTTGAGGCCTTGCGCGTCACAAAAACACTTTTCAAGATTCTCCTGCAGAGTGAAACACTGAGGACCACTCAGGGGGTCGGGGTGGGGAGAGCTGCCCACAATCCCACCGTGGTAACAGAACAGCACCGGTGGCTCGCTTGCAGATGTCACGGCCTGGAGGTTTCCTGCAGTTGAGGAGTGACTGCAGCTCTGATCTCTCGCCTCCACGGTGCAGACGTTTGTGTTTCCACACGCACTAAATCCTTTTCCCCAAGCACTTGGAGGTGCTTACACAGGAGGCATGGGTATGAAGGACCGCAAAGCCTCCGTTTTTCACGGCGCCGTCGGAGAGGCCAAGCGTGAGGGCTGGGAACGGGGGTGCGGGGCGCGGGGGTGGAGGAGTTCCCACCAGGAAGTCCTGCCTAGAGAGGGCGCCTCAGTTGGACGTCTGGTGTGACATGGGAGCTGCCGGACACCCAAAGCCGGGGCGGGGGTGGGGGGGGAACGTGACACCGTCAAGGAAGAAACGTGTTCTTGGCTCCGGGCTCTGGGAGGAATCAGTCATGGCAGGTGCTCCTAAGTGGTGTTTAAGAACAAAGGGTCCTCGATAGAATTTTTATCATTATGGCTGCTCCTTCCTCCGACCTTTGGTAAATGCCACAGGCACGGGACTCGGCGGGTCCTGAAAGACAGCGAGGCGGGATGGGCAACGGTTAGGAGGGACTCCGGTGCAGCCCCCTGGGTTAGAGCCCCGGCCCTGCTGCCTTCGGTGACATCTGGGAAAATCACACTGGTCTGGGCCCGTTTCCTCATCTGTTAAGGTGGGGGGGGAGGGGGTGACGGCAGCAGCTACCTCACAAGGTGGTTGTGAAGACTGAGGCCATTTAGGTGTTGTGCTCAGAACAATGCCTGACACGCACTGTAAGGTGCTGGCTGTTCTTTGGGGTAAGACTCTAAAGTAGGGATTGGCAAATGGTGGCCGCTGGGCCACCTCCAGCCCCCCGACCTGCCTGTGTAAATAAAGTCTTATTGGAACCCCACCACACTCACCCGTTTATATCTAAGGCTACCTCCATGCTACAAAGGCAGAGTCGAGTAGCTGTGACAGTCTGCGTGGCCCAAAAAGCCCAATGCCTTTACTCTATGGCCCTTTACGGACAAAGTTTGCCAGCCCCTCATCTAAAGAAAGGAGCAAGGGGGCTTGTGTGTGGTCGGTGCGTGGCTGTTCTGGGCCCGATTCTAAGCCTCCGTCCCGCCCTGCTCGGGAGAAGTCTCTTGTCCTACACCGCGCCTCTCTGGGAAGGACATTGCGGAGTGACAGCTATGAAACCCTCACAGAAGGCCTTGGTAAGAGCTGTCCCGGGGCTTCCCAGGCCATGGGAAAATGGAGTCAGCGCTGAGACAACACGCCATCAGCATTCCAGGCTGCAGGGAGCCAGTGTGCAACGGGATGCCCAGAGGCGAAGCTTTTGTTTAGCACATACATTAATAAACACTGTAAGCCACTCCTCCGTTCCACTTCATGAATCTCCCTGAGTCTGGAGTGCAAGGCAATTCTGCTATCGACTCGTTAGCAGGTGGTGTTGGAATATATAGGGGATCAACGAGGCGGAGGCATGTCACGGTGCCTTGCTGCTTCTCAGAAAGTCAAAGAGTAAACAGAGTTGATCCAAGGTCGAGTGTCACGGACTCCAGGAAACAGGGCTGATTTTCTGGGCCAAGGCCTGGCCTTACTGTGCCCCGTTAGGAGTCATGAAGCCAAGTTCAGGTTAGCCTGCTAGCCATGGTATCCAGGGAGCCAAATTTCAATCCTGGAAAACGTGGAGGGCGTCTACGAGCTTTCCCAGGAGTGCGACATTTAGCCTAGTGGCCACAGATTTATTTCCTGAACAACAGACGACAGTGAAGTAAAATATGCCAGTTGAGAAGTTTGCCTAACCCCAATTGTCTTCACAGTGTCCCGTATGCCAACAGCTTTTGCTAGCACATCCCAGCTCTGCCCTTCAACTTCCGGTTGGTGCTGGGTGGGAATCTGATGGCAAACAATAGCAACAGTTTCCCTAGGCTGAGCTCTTTCTGTGGACAAGATCCACGCCACGCACAGCTGACATCAGCTTGGTCCCTTCCACTCATGCCTGACCATCCGGCGGCCACAGGGTAGATGAGTGTGGTTGGCTCCACTTTACAAACAGCACAATGAGCCTCTCGATGGTCGTTGGCTTTGGCTGCACAGGTCTCCTGGGCCCCTGGGAGCCACACAGGTGTTGAAGCAGGGTGCAGCACAATCCGGGGTCTTCTAGAAAAGTCACGTCCAGAACAGCCTGATTGGGGTATGCACCCGTGCTCTAGACCAGAGCTTGGCAAACTATGGGGTCAGCGGCCAAATCCAGCCGGCTACCTGTTTGTGTAGGTAAAGTTTTAGCAGAACAGACACAAGGATTTGTGTACATATGTTTTTGCGTTGTGAGGGCAGAGGTGAATGGCTGTGATTCACCGTATGACGCTGGAACGCCTAAAATGGTCCCTGTCTAGCCTTTTACAGAAAGCTGAAGGACCCCTGTGCTAGATGAGAGGGGGGCGCCTCAGAGCACGACTTGGACCGGGCCGTATGAGAGGAGCGGGATTTCGCAGGTGTTTGTGAGCATTTTGAAGACTCAGTGACCAACTAGGAGCCCTGGCTTGGGCAGCACAGCCAGTGATGCAGGGAACGGACGGAAGAGCCAACGCCTGGGAGGAGGACAGATGTGGACTTGGTGTAAGACTCCTTGAGTTGAAAGAGTCGACCAAAGCTCCAGTGTAGAGGTCTGGAAAGAGAAGAGGAAATGTGGGCCTGGAGCTCCCTCCTCTGTCCTCTTGCCATACTCGGTGCCGCCAGCTTCCCCAACTACTCGTCCTTTCGCAGCTAGTGGCCACGCTTCCATTCTCGAAGGCAGAGACTGGAGCGTACGGATTGGGAGGCTGCACTCCCCTCCCCTGCCCCCAACCGCAGGACTCCAAAAGGACCCTTGCACAGGACGGGCAGGTATCCCCTGTGGGCAGACTGGGCAGTTTCAGAGTCCAAGTTCCCATCAGGGGAGGCGACAGGGAACGGGGGTGGGGAGAGGGGGGCAGCTGTGGCTCCTGCCCATGAGGAGGTCCCCAGCTAACATGGGATACACAACCTACAGACATGGGAGATGACAGCATCGATTATTAGGGCAGCGTGGAGCCTGTAGGTGCCAAATGAGGGGCATGGACTGCTGTAGAGACCACGGCAGAGTATGGCTGGCTGCGTGGGGCAAGGAGCAGAAGTCTGACTTCTCTGGGACAAAGCGGTTTCCTCAGCAATCCCCCAGAAAGAGGGGATCCTCTCAGCTCTTGTCCCGTCCTTGGAACACGGGGCACACTGAGCCCAACCTGAGTATCAACTGGTGGGCAGTCAGTACTTTCAAAGGCTTCCGTGACTGTCAGGGGCTGCTGGGGCTGAGCACCCCCAGTGGACGTACACGTCCTTCACACAGCCCCCCCCCCCCCCGCCTGGGGAGCACAGGCCCTCCTTAGGGAGCTGGGGAGGCAAACAGTTAGTTCTGAATTCCTTTTAAACAACATGGCACTGCCAGAAGGAAGAGAGGGACGGGCATCAGAGCATCAGGTGCCCCCAGCTGCCAGGTTGGGCTTCAAACGCTCAGCGTGGCCTCAGATGACCCGGCCTTGGGAGAGGCAGCTTTGGAGTAACTGCGATTTCTACTTTTCCCAATCCAATCTGGTTGAAGAACTGGTTTTGAAGAGGCCTGCTGTTGCTTCCTATGTCCAAGTCAGAGGACATAACCTCAAGTGACACTGGCGGGGTTCCCGGGAAGCACTCCTTGTCGGCAGTAGATGCTCCCAGCTCCACAGAACAATCTTCAACCTGTCCCCTAGCACCTTCCCTCCTGACCGACCGTGCTAAGTCTCCAAATCTACACTTGCCAGGGTGGGCAACTTGGAAAAAATCACAAGTCCTAAAACACCGTAACAGTCAGTGGCTCTCATGGTATCAGATCTCAGGGTTCAGAACAGGAAGAACATTCTCCTGACAAATGGTCAAGAACAGGCAATTCCACACTGGCCCCCTGTCAGTGCAGCTGCTGAGAGGTGAACAGAGCAACTGTTAGTTAGGTGTCTCTTCCTTCCTCAGAGATGAGATGTCAGGAGGAGGCGGGGCCGTGAAGCCATCCAGCTCAGCAAGCCGGCGAGGGCTAGGGGGGTGAGCTTTTGAAAAGCCAGGTGTTGGGTCCACAGTGATTTGAGATCAACCAGGAGGCCGTGTGGTAAATGAACGGCGGAGGAAGGGAGAGATCACGCCGAAGAGGGTGCACCATAGGCTCGGGGATGCGATGTCTCGGCTGACCTTGGCACTCTGCAGCTGGGCACTCAGCGGGCGGCCGGGAGGGGTGCCCTGGACCCCAGCACGGGCCGATGAGCGGCACCCTGGGCTCCCCGGGTCCCCGGCGCCCTCCCCAGCTGCCCTCGACCTGAACATTTGCTCTGAATGTTTACCCCCCTCGGTGTCTTCAGCGAGACCCAAGTGCTGAGCGTTACTGCTCGGAACCCTGAGTGGCAGACTGGCCCCACGAACGCAGGCACGAAGTCTGAGATAACACACTACGAAAATCACCTCAGAAAACAAAGGAACATTCAGAAATACAACACTCCACGTGCACCCACGCGTGCGGCTGGCCACCTCTGCTAACGCTGAGTGGCTCCGGACTGTGAGACGGGACGAGAAAAACAGCTGCGAGGTGTCCGAAGACGGGGGGAGGGGAACGGGCCAAGTCCTGGGGGAGGCTGTGAAGCACTCTGCCCCCAAACCAAAAAGTCACCATCCTAAAACCATCAGACTCTGATGGCAAAATCCTTATTGAGTGGTTTTAGAAATACTACGGGTTTTCCGCATTTATCCCCTTGAAATGTAATTTTTAAAGAACCTCTGAGACTAGTAAGAAATAACCCTTCTTTAGTTTACTGCTTAGCTTCTAAAGGCAGAGAATTATTTAAGAAACCAAACCTAACAGTTCAATGTGGCAAAGGCGCATTTCAAGAACAAGAGTTTACAGTGAAAAATTAAAAAAAAAAAACCCACATCTTTTATTTTTCCCAGAGTGGTAGAGGTGCAAATGAGAGAGCTGCTGAGCAAATGGCGGAGAAGTGGTCCACGGTGGTCTGAACCAGACGGGGCATCAGGGAAACAACCACTCGGGCACACAAGTGGCATTTTGTGATCAAATTTATTTTTTGTTTAAATTTCATTTACTTTGTTTTACGGTAATTTACACAAGAGACTGCCAAGTAAACTAGGTATTTTACATTCACCACGCATTCCCTCAAATCTCCACAGCTGTTAGAAGAACATTAGAACCCACGCGCGGGACCCTCATTTCCACGTGCGCCCAGCTCCCGACGATGCTACAGGAGGCCAGTGAGTTAAGTCCATTAAGAGGAGAGGGCGAGACTCTCTATTTCACAAAATTAGCAATAATCTTCCTTGCACCAAACACTCTGCAGACAGAACTGATTATGCTTTGACAACACCTATCTTACAACAGTGCCCAGAGAGTAAACATCAGTCTTGATCCTGAGTACGCGGAGGACATATGCAACGTGGGGTCCGTAGCCAAGGCTAACAGGGCATCGCGGTGCGGCAGTGATCCTGAACACCCTGGTCTGAGTCACTGCCACCGCCTCGGTGGGGACGCAGGGCGCGTGGGCAAACAAGGACCGGGGCAGGCAAGACTGTCAGCAAATCGGATTACAACCTGGTAGGACCGCAGGGGCCGGCGTGTTGTAGGAGGGACGAGAGGTTAAAGAAGACAGTTTGTGACCCGGAGGCTTCAACAATATCATTCTAGTCAAGCCTCCAGGACTGACAGGAGAAAAACTGATTCGGACAGAAAAAGCTGATAAAAATCTCACCTAGCTATGGTTCCTTTCTTAAAGAAGAAAGAAGGAGAAGACAAGGGGGCCGCGGCTGTTTCCCAGCATGTTGGTGACGCTTCCTTGTGACAGGTTCCCAGGGCGCCCCCCTAGACAGCACCTCCAGCGGGTGGTGAAGTGCTGGCCCCTCAGGAGGGCCTCGGCCTAGGAAGGTGTGCGGGCAGACCAGCGCAGCCCCCCCAAATTCCTCCCTCTCTGCTATCTCAAAGGGGCCTTCTCCCCTAGGGTGTATTTCACATGAAAAGAGCAACCCTCATCCCTGTCTGTGTTCTACCACGTAAGCTGTGAGGAATCTAGATCGTTTGCATAGTTTCCAAGCTCTAATTTCAGAAATCAGTCATTCCAGAAACAAGACTCCGCGGAAAAGCTCTACTTCCAAGTTTTCCTGCAGCCTACGATGCTATTAATTTCTTCATCAATTTCTTTGTTTGCCTAACAGGAGACTGAAAATTGTATAGTGTTTATTATAAATCGCAAGCCGTCATCTCCATTTTGCTAGGTTTGATGTAGAAAAATACTTGAAATTTAAAATACAAAAATCCAATAAAAACTGGAATTTTTTTTAAACGATTTTTCCCTCAGGGCAAACAAGTGGAAATTGGCTGGTAACTACACTCCTTACTAATAGACATTGTCCAATTTGAATTTAAGATAATAACCATCCAGAAATAAATCGTTATAAATACATTCAGAGTTTACATTCCAGATTCATTGGAATACCAAACGATTTTGAATAAATTTTTCTGTGGGAGTCTGTTGCTTATGGGACTAAAATAAAAATTTAGAAGAGACAGATTTAAAAGAACAGAAAAGTAATAAAAGGCTATATATATATATATATATTGGTCCACAATTCAACATTTATGAAACATACCAGCTAGTATTACATTGCAGTCAATGTGTCCATTAATGGTATTACTCTGATAATTATTAAAATCTGTTCCAGGTATATATATTGAAAATATTTTCTTCTGCATTCTTGAAGACGGGTGCAGTACTTTGGGGAAGTTGTACCAGTCCCTTCAGTGTGTCTGTATGTACATATATACACAAGCGCGTGTGGTCTCGTCTGTAGCTCTACATGCGTCTTATATACAGCTACAGACACACACGCACACACACACACGTACACACGTGGCTGGGAGTCTGTGCACGTGGGCACATAACCACAAGCACACGTCTGGGAGACGTCCACACTGCAAGATACCGGTCAGATTCTTCTTCATTCATCACTGGCTGCACTTGTTCCCCTCACTTGACCTTGATTACGTAACTGTAAGAAAGGTGAAAGACGATGCAATGTGTTAAAATAACAGAGACACACGAAAAAATGTTACCATCTTGTTGCACACATTCTCCAGGGGAAAAAAATCCTCAACACAGCAAAACTTCTGGCAGAAAATGGACCCAAACTACTACATTTTAAAACTTAAATCTCTTGAAGATTTCGGTCTTACGAATGGTGTAACATTTTGTTTCATCAGAGGGAAAATAAATTGCAAGTGGAAATAAATCACCGAACTTAGAAGAACTTAACAAAAGTAACCATAACCTACATTTTTATTTGTTTTAACGAACCCTGGCAGAGTTCATTCATTCCTATTTGTACGACTACTTCTGTTCACAACTGAATACTTCATTTCTCCCATGTTCAATAATTCGATAATTCAAGAGCAGGGAGCCCATGTGAGGGGGCAGCAAAGAACCAGAGTGAGTGAGGAGAGTGTTTTATCTTGTTCTTTTCCTCAATAAACATTGTATTTCAATAGGAACAACTGACGATTTCTGTTTACTCACACTGGTTTCGGTATGTGGGGATTTTGAGGCTCTTTTTCCCCCCTTGAGTAAAATCTCTTATCTGGGCATATAGATTTATGTTAGGGAAATAAGGCCACGGAAATGTTTTATATTACAGTGAAAAGCAAAGTGTATTTACACATATTAAAGCTAACTGTAAAGGTAACTAAAGATTCAACATGAAGGAAGATATCCAGATGTTCAGAAAAACTTCCCACTGTAATGAATCACCGAGGTTGGCCCTTATGGTATGGGATGAAGGATCCCTATTTGGTTTAAAATGCTTTTACATATTTCCTTACTAACCACATATGGTCCTATTGAGAAATAGGTCAATTAAGTGGCCATCAATGAAAACTCCGCTGGTTTCTAGGACACCACTGGGTGATGAATGAACATGCCTGGCGGCTGGTTTCTGTCTGGCCCTAACGCTGAGAACTGGAGATGCTAAATTCAACCTGTTCCACGGATATAACTCTTACAGAGTAATAACTCAAATGTTCCATATCAATCTCTAAAACATGTTATCTCTTTCAATTCTAAAAATTAAACCACATTTAACACTTAGTCTCTGCTCAGCAAGTTAACTACCCATTACCAAAAAGGTATTGGTTTTTAAACATTCTTTTTACCCGGGTCTTCACTTACACAGTTTGATATTGTCTCTGACCCTACAGGGGACTCATCTAGACATCAGCAGCCGACGTGCCTCGGACGGTACCCTTCTTACGCATCTAAACGTAAAATAAAATCATGAGCTCCCAAAATCACAGACTCTAAATTGGGTTAGTAAGCAAGGGGAGAGAAAGACCTAGGAAAGACTGTGAATGACCACTGCCTGGTTATAACCACATCCACACTGAGAGTGAAGTTCTGAGGCTCCTCTAGTAACACTGGTCTAAGGAAAATCCAGCAAAAGGCTTTTCTCATAACAGCACACAAAAAAATGTGTATCTATTATTGAATCTAGGCAAGGGAAGCCTGCAGACTGATGATGTGAAATTATCAAAGACAGCCAAGGGTAAACAAACTGCTCACCAGTACAATGTGAGAAGACACCCTGACGGCCTCAGTCCTGGTTTCACAGTCCCAAGACCAGGCAGGAAGCCATGAGGGGTGGCCCCCTCTGCCGCTTCTGAGACCAGAGCCCCTGACAGGAGTTCTTTATGGGAAGTTTATTTAAAAGAGGGAGGACAAAAGGAAGAACAAGTGAGCACAGGCACAATGTAAGAGAAACAAAAAAGGACATAAGGATGCATCAGAAAGGACAGGCATTCATTACAGTAGCCTACAGACAATTTTTAAAACACTCAATGAGAGAATCAGGAAAGAGTGGACAGAAAAGGAACAGACGTAATAAACACATTTCTACAACTCAGCACTTCTCCCCGACCCTCAGAAGTGCCAGTTGTGACATACAGGCAGAAGGGTCACCCCAAGTACTTCTTCAGCAGCTGAGTCAACCCCGCCCTTCTCTTCGGGATTCCAGGCAGGGGCATTCCTGTCGTGCCTAAGCTCTCAAGATGCTGTGCCTTTTCTCCAGGGCCAAAACCCATTTGAAAGAAATCCAAGTCTTAAAATATGTGTGAATTAAGAAGAGAACTACCATGTATCACACTCTATCATCAGGTGTCAGGGAAACAGGACGTCAAGCAAAGGGGACCCTCTGTGCTGGACAGGGCTCAGCAGCCGTAAGCCTCATCAGGAGGCAGGTGCTTTCTGGGCAGGCGCGTTGGCCTGCACGCACGATGCCGCCCACAGCCTGAAGATGCTCACAAGCCAACTGCTGGGGCTCAGAGCGACAGCAACGTGATGTGGAATAAAGCACTCCCCGACGACCCACAGCAAAGTAACATAAATGGGATTTTACGTTACGATGATCTGCATATAATGCTGCAGTTGCCTTAAAATGTTTTTGAAATATTTAACAAAGAAATTTCCATGTACCCCACCTCCCAAGCCCTGAACCAGCAAGAGATTTCTACCAATGTCCTGTGGGCATCTGTCAGTCTGAGCCATATAGGCACAGTAATGAGGTCTTCTAATAAATGGGGTTTCTGCGTAACTATGCGCCTACCTCACAGACTCGCATGGAGAAGCAAGGAACTGAGCCTGCAGGCCCACAGCAAGAGGCAGGAGTGGGCATCCGCACCTCCTGGTCCGGGCACTCACTGTGCGTACACTGGGACTGCTCTGATTCCCGCTGTCCTGACACTGAGCTTGGCAGGGAAGTAAGAGCACTCCCCTGAGGGAAGAGGTCCCAGCCAAGTTCTGTCCTGGGGTTCCGAGCTCAAACCATGGAGGGCTTCATCCCTCACCCTCCAACCGTGACCTCTTCTCCTCATGTTCTGGACAGTGCTTGCAGCACAAAAATTAAAACTAAAAGCAAACCTCTGTCCTGAGAGCTCAAACCAAGAAAAACATGTTTTGTTTTATCTGAGCGCTGGTGAATCCTGTTAGAAGATTCCAAGGCTGTGCCATGAGCTCAGGGAGAATGAGTGCGATCGTGCTGCTTTGTTTTGTAACGTTCAGCTGAGCCTAGCTGCCCAGAGGGGCTGGACAAGGGCTGGCAGGTGTCTCTGGAGCACGTGGAAGGAGCAGAACCAGCCAAGGGAGGGGAGGGACCAAACTTGGGTGGTGGAAGGGGGGCTTCTTAGAGAAAGGCACTGGACTCTCAAAAAAGGGAAGACGGAGGTGGGAGAGGAGCATGGTGGGGGAAGAGGGCAAGTAACCGTGGTTTATCTAGGCTAGCCTGCAGGTAAGGGGGTGAGGGGAGTCCTCCACACTTGCCGTTCTATCACCCTGCTCCCAAGATCCAGAACTCAGAGTCATACTCTCAGTATGAGAAACAGAGTCAAAAGAGGCTTCTATTGTCTGGCCTAGAAACCGAACTCCAATTTACAATGTTGTCTCCATGGCAAAACATGTTCCAAATTCCAAAAAAATCAACTTAAAAACTTTTGGAACAAAATCCATTCATAAGTTGGAGACTGGTGAAAGTTTACTTTCTGTATAAGATAAGGTTAAAACGTTTTATTGCCTTATAAAGAAAATATGTCCTAGTCCTCTCACAAGGTTTGTATAAAGCTAATTAGAAGCAGATCTGCTGTAATCACCAAAAGTAAGCAATTTTAAACACAGATTCTTTATACTGCTGTGCGCCAGACAAATAGAGTTCCTTCTGTGCCAAAGAACCTGATTTGTGCCACTCTCCTGTGATTAAGTGGACGTCCTGCCTCACACACAGGCGTCTGTCAAACGCTCCCGCCTGTGGGGCCTCCAAAACCGGGACTGCTGGCAGGACTCTGGAGGACTGCATGGAAACCACGAGCCCATCCTGGACATTCCCTGGGCTCCCGTCCCCCCAAGGAGGGCCTTACTTTCAACTGAAAAGCAGCGTGGCCCCAAGCAAAAGCAGAGCCAGACACTTCTAAGAGGAAGTGGGAAGAACCCATCCCCTGCAGAAAGGGGGCGCTCAGGCGTAGCAGAGCCTGCCCTGCTCACTGGGGCCGGGCAGCAGCTAGGGCAGGCTTTAACTGCCAAACAGGGCTTGCTGACCCCCAGCCCAAGCACCACCCTAATTTCTGCCTAAAGCTTGCTAAGGAGCTAAGGATTAAGCACTAGCTGTGGGAGGGAACTTCTGGAATGTGTGACAATATGGCTAGCCTTATCTAACTGACAATGACAATAAAATGAGCCAAAGGCAACTTGGTCTGATAAAGTGAGTGTCTAAAAGGACTGTGAACGAGGTCCCATCACAGAGAGCTAATGCATAACAAAGAATATGAAACCACAGGGCATTTTACAGGTAACAAACTCCAAATCCATGAAGCTCTAGTCTAGTTTCATGAAGATGCTCAAGTAAAGAGAAATCAGAACATGCAAAGGGATGTTAGTGTCTAAGCAACCCGATTTTCATGAGAATATATATTTAAAAATGGCCTGTAACAACAGTCTTCTTAATTCTAAGTCTATACTTACTAATAAGTACATACAGTTATAAAAGGAAAATGAGAGAATTTCCACAGAGGGGAAGTCTTACTGTTTCTAGTTCTTTCTGAGTTTCATCCTCCATTCTCCTAATGTCTTCCATTGTCAGATCAATCCACTTGTCGATCCAACAAAAGAGCTGGCGATGAAAGTTTGTAAATATCCTTTTTTCTTGCTTTTAAAAAAGAAGAAAAGTAGTATAAGAGGGCAAAAATCTAAGATAAGTAACATTAACTTTCTACATCCCAATTAACCCATGCAATCTACATATACTTGGAAAAGACCACTGTGTCGATTAGTGGAAATATTAGTTCCATCCCATTATCATTCTGTAAAACAAAATAAAAAAAATCTCCCTGCGAAATGTGAATCTCTCCCAGAAAAGGCAGCACAACATATTAGGAACTGAAAAAAACGTGGTGCTCATGTTCTGATTCAACATAAACTCCTGCTTAGACGTGGTCTATTTGTACCTTTTTCTAAATCTCGTGACCAAGGGTCAACTTGATTTCTTCTACGATAAAACTAGGCATGGTCATTCTCAACTTCTCTGTGATTCAAAGGAATATTGTGAAGATGAATATAATGTGTGCTGAAACAAAAGAATTTTGGGTTCTTTGGAATAAGATGTTTGTTTAAATCAAGAATTAGTACATACTCTCCTATCAATTTTTCTACTCAGTTACTCTCACTCTCTATAAAAAAACCATATATTTAATGAGTGGTTTTAATTGCTACGTTATTTAAATGTTACTAAAATTTCCCCAGAACAGAGAAGAGCTCACTGAACAAAAACAGTACTTTAATACTTTTGGACAATCTTCAACTTAAGAAATTTTTTTCCATGAACAGAAGGGACTTCATCAATTACATGTGTGACGAACTAGATTGTTAATTTATTACTATGATCCAAGAGGAAGGAAGGAAGCCAATATTTACAGAGTGCCTACCGTGGGCCAGCTGCAAGCAGCCCCAAGAGTAATCACAGTATCCAGCACATTAGGACCCGTTTTAAAAAAATGTCAGGGCGGTTACAGCTTAAATTAAAGCAGAAAAATTATGGTAGAACAGATACAACCATTTGTGGATTCAAAGGTATAAGAGGGCTTCTTTATAACGATAATAGAAGAAATAGTCACACTACAGGAAGAGTAAACACCAAAGAAAGTTCCCTTATTTCTTATGTGTTTACAACATGTGTGTTTCTTTATGCAGCTGCAATTCTCTTCTCCTTCTAGATCTAAGTGTCCATGTTACTTTCACTCTAGTAAAGACGACATATGAAAGAGGTCATTGGAATTTGGGTCCTCAGATTCTGTCACCCTAGCTTCAGACTGTAACTACTCTCAGTAAGGACTTCGAAGAAGACCTCCCACGAGAAACTGCAAAGTACGTAAGAAAAGTACGTGTCCAGAGAGAGGGTGTGAGCAGGTAGCCAGCTGAGGTTAGACAGAGGAGCCCCTCGGCAGGCAAGGCCTGGCCTCTTCCTCCAGCCAATGCCAGGCCACCAGGCCCCCTTGGGGACAGGCTGCACATGGAGAGGGCTCTCTGTGAAACAGCTGGGGCAAACCACTGGGACACACTTTGAACAAAACACTGCTATGCTCCTCCCCGAAGAAAGCTCCTTAAAACCTGCTGGTGTCTGTCTGCTGTTTCTGGGCAGAAAACGGCGGAGAAGAATTATACAGAGACAATTAACTGTAACCTAAGAAGCGAGAAAAAGACATGGTAACAGAAAATATCCCATTAATAGCTACCTCAATTTAAGTCTCTGCATCCTGAACAGACTTTACCTTCTGAATGAAGTTTTCTACTTTGCTCTGCAGTCCCCACCACTTGAATTTGATGGTCACCAGCTTATAGGCACACATCTGAGGGCAGTCAGGGTTGTTTGCCAGCTCTTTCTAGAGGATGAAAATTGAAAAGGAGAAATCGAGACTTCAATATTTATGTTTCGATTAAAAGTGACCGTCATGTAGCGAGATCACAGACATACGTGAAAAAAGTACAATCTCACATGTGTTTAGTTCAGGTATTTGGAAATTCAAAATCATTTTAGCGAAAGCAGTGGTATTCCCCCGCTGCAAACACTCCTTCCACAGACGAAGTTACAGTTTAATGAGATGCACTGTTGTGCCTCAAATTACACCGTTCAGATTTTCTATTAAATACCAAAGTCTATCCACGTCGTGTCAGTAGTGAGCCTTAATACGTAAGGGTCCACCTAACGCCATTATTGCGCTCTCCCCATGGATGCGGCGAGGCACAATAAAGAATGATCAGGAAGTTTAGTCGTCTTCCGCGTCTTTCTAGCGCTGGCATGTGGAGAGGCACTGTTTATTAACTGAAGTATTTTCACTACAAGGGGGATCTGAAGAGGGATGCAGCAGGCAGCAAAAGTGGTCTACAATTACCAAGGGTTTGAAGGCAGTCCCACACATCCCGACTTGAATTTCTATAAATGGTCACACCTCATCGTTTAAATGGCATAGTCAGGGAATCAAATCAAGAGCTGTTAGGGTAAAGAAAAGGGGGGGGGGATATATGTTTTAAAAAGGAGCAGGGACAGAGAGATGAGGGCCTATGTGGATGAAAAGAGACTAAGGAAGTATATAATGTCTACATAATGTCTACAATTTACTTTCAGAAAACAACATTAAAACGCTATTCGAATTTGGAACCTCAGATTATGTCACCCTAGGTTCAGCCAAACAACCTTCCGATACGTATTTGTGTCGAGAGAGGGGGAGAGGGAAGGAAGAGAAGAGCGGGAAAACGAAGACAGTGAAGCGTTAACAACGGCTGAATCTAGGCAGAGGTGCTCACTGTTGTACACTTTCAGTGTTCTGACTAATTCTGAAACGTGCACTGTAAAAATAGGGCAGGGACTGCAATCTACGCCACCATGTAGTTCCTGCGAACTCGGTTCTAAGCCCAGTGTGCTAGCGTGTTTGGGGGGACGGGTTAGGCAGCGGGAGAGCCAGCAACTTCACGTGCGTCTTCCAAGGTGCGTGTGCAGGAGACCGAGACGGTCCTGGGCGGACCAAGAGAGCGCCTGGGACGGGCTCACGGCAGCGAGCAAAAGCAGGCACAGTCCTGCGTCTGGGGCTCCCAGGCTGTATGGGGAGCAGGCAGGTATCGAAGAATCACAGACTGCCGGTACGGACAGGGGAAAGGGCCGTTCTGGCAATTCTCAGTCCAGTGCTGGTGCACTCGCAAGACAAAAGCTACGTCTCATGACCCTTGTGGGGACTCATTCAGGTGGTGTGAGCCCCGTGCTTAGCTGGGGAAGTCAAGGGCTTCCCCCAGACTACATCACTCTCTCCCTTATTCTTTCATAGAGTAGGAATTACCGGTTTGAATTTGCAAAACAACTTTAAGTAGAGTTTCTCACAAGAGTACAAAGTCATGTGCAACACTATGGGGCCCTTTTTATAAAAAAGAAATCGCCGGGTGAAGAGATGAAGAGCCTTTTACAAGGGTCCTTCCCCCTCATTCACCACTGCTCTCAGCTTCACGCCACATTCAGGACATTACAATGCCAGCATCAGTCACACCGTGTGCCACCGTCCCTTCTTGTCCTCTGCGACCCATTCGCACATCCCACTTTCAGTACGTCCACTGTGTGTAGCCAACATTTGTTCCATTCAGCCACAGGTACATAAATTCGAAAAGTGATAAATTCCTAGGTCATATTCTAAAACCTCAAAATTATTCTTCATTTATGCAATCATAGCCCCTGACCACATTTCCCTCCAAATCCTCAGTAACGTTCCAGTTCCAAGTGAATTCTAAAGACAGGATAGATGGGAAAATTCTAGCTTGGTATTATTAATAGGACTCCAAGTTCTACAGACTCCTGCATGATTGACCAACTTCTCTCAGAAAAGCTCTGCTGTTATTAACATTTCATCTTATCAATGAGCTGGTACAGGGGTTAAATTGGTGAGGTGCCACCACACGCATTTAAATAAAAACATGACATACAAAACATGACATACAGCAAACCGTCCTTGTGCAGGTGAATTCTACGTCAACAGAAGACGCAGAATTGATTAGCGGAGCCTGTTTTCCCATGATTTCCCTCCCATAACAGAGTACTAACGTTGTTATTCAGCACGGGTGCATGTGTACACACCCACACATATCCAATCCAATACACTTTAGGAGCAAGTTTAATTCAGCAAGTGTTAAGAGGGTGCCACTTCCAACCCCATCTGTGCTAAGTGCTGTAAGGGAACACGAAAGTGGCGGTGGAGAAGTGAGTAATTACATGCGCACAAATAACGATACAACCACTGTCTTTGGTGCTAAGATCTCTGCTAGAAGGGACACCCTTCTGGTGCTGTGGCCCCGGCCTGAAACACATTTGCAGCTCCCCATCTCTGACCTGCAGGCCCCATGCGCTTCAGCTGGGCTCCTGTGTGTGGAAGTAGCCCACCAGCCTCCCACAAGACATAACTAGCTTCTGAGTGCCCAGTCTCACCGTGACTATTCACAAGGCTAGTCTTTCGCAGATCACTTTTTTTCAGTAAGCAATGAGCCGGCACTGAGGTACTCTCATTCAACAAGTATCACTGAAAACCTTCATAATGAAACACAACTTGGGTATATGAAGAATATAGAACTTAAATTATGAGATATACTTGCTAAACAGTAGCATTAAACTAGGAGTAAGGGGATGTGGGTTGCAGTTCCCATTATGCAAAGTAACTTCCTATGTTAAGTGGGTAGGATCCTTAACCTCTCTGGGCCTTACTTCTGTCAGTAAAAGGAAAGGCTGGGCTCAACTTTTCATCTTCCACGGATGCGATGCTAAAAGGGTAAGTGAACTTAGTTCCTCCAGGGTCAGAGTTGGCACACGTCCTTGGCATCCAATGGCTTAAGACTTCCTATAATTCTGTATTTGATTTCATAATGGGCTTAGCAAAATATCCTCCTGCCTATGCACTTGGGCTGAATTTCTTCTGTGGCTAAGAACCTCTGATGCACCACTGATTAGCCCTAAGATACCTTCCAGATGGAACATTCCAAGGCCCTATTAATTATGGGCTGCTGATAGCTTCATTCTGAGACTCCAAATCATTGGACACCTTAGTGTGCTAAATGAAAACCTTGGGTGTTTCCAGCAGAACACCGACTCCTCAGAATTCTCCTACCATTTTGTAAAAATTGCAGGACAAAGCATGGATCTAATTAAAGGGTAAGCTAAATTTAACACAAATAAGCTTATACCACACTTGGGCTCCAAGAGCAGAGCATACACACATGACTCCAACAATTAACCTAAGTTTGTTTCTCACATGCTTTCTAGTGATTCTGGCAGTCTGCTCAAATCAATTAAAAGAATACTGGTAATTTACAAACACGGATCTATAAAATTTAGTTTAAGTCATGGGACAAAATGGACCTGTTCTCTGATCTTCCTCAGATCTAAAATACATATTCCAGTCTCATCTGCTTTTTTTTTCCCATACAACTTACAAGTAATCATTAAAGAAAAAATTCAGAGAAGAATATGTACAAGTTAAAAAACAAAGTGAATGAACAGCCTGCTGCCTTTATTTCTCAGTGTAATTCTTAATAGTATCAACACCTCACAGTATGAGGTGAAGGTGACTTATAGAAACATAACATCAAATAACCACAGGAAAAACTGGAGAACATAGAAGCTATATATTTTAATATATATTATATATTATTAACATATATGTGATATTTGGGGCACCTGGGTGGCTCAGTTGGTTAAGTGTCCAACTCCTGATTTCGGTTCAAGTCATGACCTCACAGTTGTGAGACTGAGCCCCGGGTCAGGCTTGCACTGGGGAGACAGCCTACTTATGATTCTCTCTCTGCCCACCCCCCAAAAAAATTATAAAAAAAAACAACACGTGATATTTAAAGTCTCATTCAGTTCTTAAAGTGACTTAAGCAATTCACCTCAATTTGAGCTATGTATGACCTTAAGACTAGTGGTTAGATTAAGAAATGGCTTAAAAAAGTCTCCATACTTTGGGGCATCTGGCTGGTTCAGTTGGAAGAGCACGTGACTCTTGATCTCAGGGTACTGAGTTGAGTCCCATGTGTTGGGTGTGAAGATTAAACAAACAAACAAAAGTCTCCAAGGGAGCCTAGGTGGCTCAGTCAGTTAAGCATCCGACTCTTGATTTTGGCTCAGGTCATGACCTCACAGTTTGGAGATCTATCCCCACGTCAGGCTCTGCACTAAGTGTGTGGAGCCTGCTTGGGATTCTTATCTGCTCTTTCTCAAAATAAACAAACAAACATTAAAAAAAAAAAAAGTCCCCATATGTAATGAAAATAAACAAACACTTAGGAAAAGTCTCCATATGTAATGACATAGAAACAAGGGAGACTGCCTAGATGTAGTTAAGGAACAGCTGAAACAACCCTGTGGCACCCTCTCCTTGGGAGTGGAATCTGACCCTGTGTCATTAAAACCCTTAAAGCTGTTCACATCCTATATATCACCACAGAGCTACCCTTTAACCATGTAATTCCACTTTCAGAAATGTATCCCAATTCATCAGTAACACTACAGATTTATTTATAATAGCAAAAACCTGGACTTAATGGTGAAGTACTTCATAACAATGGGCTACTACACACACAGACATTAAAAACCTTCTTTTCTAAGAATGCTTAATAATGTAAAAATTTTTTAAAGGCATAATATGAACATCAACAGGTATCTCTATGCATGGCATAAACAATTATTAACAAAATACACTACATAAATCAGGATATATAACAAATAGCAATAATTAAATGGTGAGAGTATAACTGATTTTTACTTCCTTCTGTGTACAATTTTTTATTTTCAAAACTTAAAAACTTGTATCATTTTGTAATCAGAAAAAAACCCAATACGCTTTGACAATACAAGAGTTTTTGCCCTAAGGTGACTATCTTAGGACAAAGGATTACTTTGTCCTAAATTTATCTGGGTACTATTTCAAATCGTCATTCTTCTTTTGACTGTAAGTAATCAATGTTTTCCTGCTTTTGGTTTTGCTATTTAATAAATAAAAGCTAAACAAAATTAAGCTAAAAGTTAAGATCTTAAATAGGGAACTTTAGTCCAGTCCCTATTACATTTTTCCTAATCTTAAACTTCTGAAGTAAAAATGAGGTACACATGCAGAGTAAAATATGATATACTCTTTAGAGTCATCAGAAATGTTCTCGTGAAAAAATGTATGACTTTTAAAATGCGAAAAATCTCAACGGCGTAAATATTTGGCATTCCACATTCAGAGGAATGTTCTAGGATCCTAGGATCCACAGAACCCAAAGGAGTTCCAGCTTGTCTGTCCATTTCTCAGGATGTTCACTGGCGCAGAGCAAAGCTTCCTCGCTAGCCTTGAACAATACAAATGTTTTCCTCTTCATCAGGTAGAAAAATAACCCCAAGGCAAATAAAGCCAAAATCAAAATTCAGATCATTCACACATAATTCTGACTCAGCTCAAACTTAACATTTCCTAACCTAAAGCAAAACAGGATTAACTCTTTCCTAATCTAATTGTAAATAAAATTATTTTGTTGATAAATATGAGTTTTATATTAAAGCACGAAAATTTAAAAGAACAATTGAAAATAAAAGGTAAAGACTGGCTGGTTCCCAAAAGACAAAAACAGTGAGAAGTTCTATAAAATGAAAACCACAAGCTAACAGAAGAACCCCAAATTATGACTCATCTTTACGTAATTTAAATTTCATCTGTAATGCAGCAAGCACAAGCTAGTGGAGAAAACGTTTCTAAAATTGTATTTAGTTTGTGTGTTCCCCGAATTCCTTACATTTCATGTTTCTAACCATAAACGAAACCCCCAAACTCAAATCATGTTTTTAATTTAACAACACATATTAGGTTACTCTGAGGTATGTGGACGAGGCCTAAGGGAGAGTAATGTATACTGGAGCCACACAGCATAACTAAACAAAACGCAGCGTGTTTAACTAGAATGGTGAGCAATCAGCCCGTGTTATCCACAAGAACTAGTTTCTTGTATCTGTGACAAACAAATACAAACAAATGTAAAAGACAATTAGGAAAAACAAAACAAGCCCAAAGGCATTCTGGAAACTCATTTCCTAAAAAACGTAGTCCTCTCACAATGCCACGCTCCACACAACTCTACACGCGCGTCCTCCTAAGTTAAAATGTGTGGGGTTGGAGATGGAATTGGTATGTGCTACAGATCAGCAGATTAATACTTCGGAAGTTCTCGGCAGGTTCTAGAAGGCTCACACTGCCTTCATATTTTAATTTTTCAATTTTAGGCAATCTGAATGCTCAATTTCAGCTGTTGATTTCATAATGTAAGTTTCCAACCCAGATTTCACTAAGAAAGTTAAAAATAAATGCACTGCTGGGGCTGTTGCCAGTGCACGCATCAGTAAATATCAACAGAAGATTACAGAATGTATGTGAAGTATGTGCACTGAAATTTCAAGCAAAACCCAATTCTCCAATTCAGTCATACCATTCCCTCAGTTTTATTTGGATTTTTTTTTTGGTAGGCATTTAGACAGACCTACAGTGGACATTATACTCTCTGTAAGTACACACCAAGTCCAACATTTGGTTGCTTTTTATTTGGTTTAAGGCAGTTACTTGAATCCAGCAAATACTTACTACGCCTCTCCTAGGCGCAAACCTCAGTGCTGGGCAATGCCCTGTATTAAGTAGGTCAGACACAGAGACTATGGCTGAAAACCCAGTGTGTAACAGGGACAGAGAAGGTGGGGAAGGAAGACACAGTGAGCACATAAACCACTACTCTGACATGAGACCAAGTACCACGAGCAGGTCATCACAGACTTCAGCAGAGTCCAGAGGTAGAAGAGTCTTATCTGACTAGGCAAATGGGAAATGTTAAATAGAGTAGGTAAATGTGGAAAAAAGTTCAAAAGGTTAAACTGATTACAGGTTAATTTCATGAAAACAGGCAAAATGAAATTAAGACAGGAAAGCTTACTGCCCGTGACAGGATAATCAGTCACATTTTCCATGTCTCCAAACTTAGTGCTTGTGTAGCTCACACCCATTTTCCTAATCAGAACTATGACATGTGCTTCGTACTTGTGTCCAATTACTCTAGGAGTGACACTATGTCCAAGTGAAACTACAGGTTCACCCTTCAGATAATGCTCACGAATCAAACACTGTCCCTGACAGTGTCAGTAAGAACTCTGCAAGGGGCCCATCCTGTCAAATCACCTCTCGAACCCAAGTAAGACACTCCATCTGTCTCCGTGCCTGAGTCCGCTGGCGCTGCCTGAGAACAGAGGCATTCGGTATTCACGATAAGGCTAGAACTAATCATGTATCACTCCCGGGGCACTTAGCTTCTTGAAGACAGGGAACAGATATTTTGGGGTCTTCTGAAGGAACTGGATAATCCATACATACCAAATGCTACTCATCTTTATACTGAATTAAAGCACCTAGTTTCCAAACCAGGTGCTCAAGAAAAATAAAAACAAAAACAAAAAAAAAAGCAGCCGTGTTTTAAGGTCTGCTTTATTATACATTAGTGTCTAACCAGACACTAATTATTAAGCCTCTTTATGCCACCCACTATAAGTTTCTGAAAGTGAGATTATAGGGAAGGAGCACATCTTAATGCCCTCGCATCTTTCCTGGGACTCAGGGCCACGTCTATGTGAAGACAGGAAAGGACCCTCGGTCTCTCTCCCCGGGAGACTCTCAGTGCTCATTAGCCTCTTGAGGACTCTGGTCTGTTTTCTCACAAACCTCTATCACAAAGCGATTTCCACGGCTGGGCTGAGTTCTCCCCCACCCTCACTTCCCTTCTTCCCATCCCTGGCCAACAGAACCTTGTGGTATCTTTACCTTAGGCCACTAGCAAGCAAGGCTCCCGCCTTCTTCCCACAGGCGAGAGGCGGGAGGAGAAAGGGGTCTTGGTAGCGTGGCAGGAACAAGTCAGCATCCCTACAATCCACAGAGATGGCTGCCCTCCGCTAGCTGCACCCAGATCGGCCTCTCGGGTAATTCTCAAATGAGTCTAGAGCAGGACTGAGCGGGTCAACAGCATGACATATTGTTGTGAAAGCTCCAACTGCCAGGGCTTTTGCTCCAGACTGGAGTTTAAACATAAATAGCATGTGCCTTTATGGCTACAAAAGCATATATATGCACACAGAGACAACATAAAATCCCAATTTCTAGATCAACTTGTTTATTTGATCTGATCCCTTTATACCCCAATGTTCAGACACTGGATGAGCCTCCGAGGCCCGTCAAGCACTCTAAGGGCCACACACTCTGGCAAAGCCTCCTACAAAAGGCCTTTATATGCCTAATTTCTAACTATCTTACTTCTGTGGAGACGCAGAAGTTTAAGTCTTCATGAAGCATCTGGATTAATTGAAGAAAGAAATTCAGCCTTGCCATAGGATGAAAATGACACCATAATCCTCAAAGATGGTGTTGCAATTTGTTAAAGTGGTAACTCTTCAGATCGGAAGAGGTAAACTTGAAAGCTAAAGGCACCCACAGGTACATGGTGCGTGATACACCATTAGAACAGGCAGCCACACCAGTGTCACAGTACACACAAGGCCCTCAAAACATAAAAGAAACCAAAACATGTGCACACACACATGTGCATGCAGCGCTATGAAGAAATAAACACACTCATAAGAAATGCACAAATCGACCTGGAAGCAAGAAGCTCTACAGGTTATCAATCACTCCCCTGTCCGTATGCACAGAACCACTTAAGTGTTGAACCCTAAGTAACAATAATTCATGTGGTCAGATGTAAAAATGTATCTTTTCAGAAGGAAGATGAATCCATAACTAAAGCCCGCATCCCTGGGTTTGTAGTTAAAAAAAAATAGAAGGTATGTACCATACCATAGGCAAAAAAAAAAAAAAAAAAAGTCTGCACTCTAACCCAGCTGGAAAATACGAAAATCTACTCCCTGGCGCTCCCCTGGCATCCCCAGGACCACTTACTAGCAGAGGTTCTGTAGCGTTCATGCGGCCTCTGCTCTACGGCTGACCCACATCAAGCACTCCTCACACACACGGTAACCACAGGGGTGTGGACAGGCGAGGCAAGACAGGTTTGGCGGCCCAGCTACCAGGACGGGAGAACCCTGGGTACCAGACAGAGACAAGGGCTAACTGCATCAGCAGTAGGGCAGCTTATGTAGAGATCTCACCAACCCCAAGAGATGATGTGGCTTTTCATTTCCAAAGACCAAAGCTTCCTCTGCATTGGGAATCTAACACTCCTTACTTCATGAGTCCTGGCAACGAGCATCTAGGGCAGTGACAATGTCCTTCCCATTTTAGAGATGTGGAAACCCAAGCCCCAAGCTAGGATAAAGTTAATGAAGTCCTAGCCTGTACCACACAGGATAAGGGAATGATTTCCCTTAGTGCCACTGTCACCTATAGATTCCCTGACCACTGGAAACGTACAACTGCTATTAAGAGGAATTATCAAATTCTAGCAAATACCATGAATACAGAGAGCCACTTGGGCATAAAAGACGCATATGGGTGATGTGGGAGTCGGAAAAGTATCCTGTCTTCACCCACCACTACACATCTCTGTGACTTGCACTGAATCGGGGGCTACGGAAACACAGACATCCTGCTGTTTCTCCTACAACTATTATCTGTGTTTCTCTGGCCAAGTTTCTCAACCATATAATGAAGCAGCTGTACTTACCCCACAGGAAGGTCGTGAAGATTAAACACAACCTTGCATAGTGTCTGGCACCAAGAAAAGTTTCTTCTCCACTCTCCAGTCTGGCACAGACAGGCAGTAAATACTGTGATAGTTCAGAAGGAACACGCCAGTGTGGGGGAAGTAAAGTTTCAAAGAGATCACAGAGTTTGCACTTGGTGCTGAACACACTTTTGAATTTGTACTTGTGAAGGGGAGTTTCTCCTGAGGGGCAATGGGAAGGACGACTGAAGGGAGGGGGGGACGGCACATGGAAGGCCTTGGGAGCCGCTATGGATTTGTGGGCCGCTCCTGAATAGGACCATTCTGACATGCCCTCTGGGGCAAGTGAGTGCAGGACAGGACTCCTTTTTCCTTTTTGCCCTAATTACCATGTATCCCTTCCCTTCTCTCACATATCAGAAGTGTAGAGATCTCCAGCTATCACCCAGTGCTACTGTCAATGCCATGATGAGTACACTTACTGACAAACCGGGCCTGCCGCACACAACTACAGGAGATGCTGGTAAGATCAGGTCAATCCACGGGCTCCTATTTTCCCGTGTTGTATTACCAGCTGTAATACAACAGCTGTCATCCTTTTTACTTTTTCTCTCCTTCATAGGAATACATGAATGGCATGATCACAGTAGTCCCCCCTGCTCCACGGGGAATATGTTCTAAGACCCCCAGTGGACGCCTGAGACCATGGATAGTACTGAACCTTCTATATACTGTTTTTTCCTACACACATACCTTTGATAAAGTTTAATCTACAAATTAGGCACAGTGAGAGATAAACAACTAATCACAAAACAGAACAATTATAACAAAACCGTAATAAAAGTTACATGAATGTGGTCTCTCTCTCAAAATATCTTATTGTACTGAACTCACCCTCCTTCTTGTGAGATGTGAGATGATAAAATGACCACTCAGTGAGCAGAAGAGAGGTGCTGACGCAGTCACTGTGATACAGCATCAGGTTACTGACCTTCTGACATGAGAAGGTCATCTGCTTCCAGAACGCAGTTGACCATGGGTAAATGAAAAAGTGGAAAGAAAAACTGCAAAGACGCGGGGGGGGGGGACGGGACTACCAGTTATTTCTGGGATTATGGTAATTTAGTTAAGCTGTAACTCAATTTTTAAGAATAGCTACACCCACCATCATTTGGCTAAGGTTAATAACCAAGAGATAAATAGGTAGAAAGGGATCATTATCAGTGAGCATTCTCCCAGAGAAATAATAAGCTATTGTTTCTCCCTCTCTCTCTCTCTCTCACACACACACACACACACACACGGGGAAAAGACTAAAATGCATCCTAAAAAACTGTAAAATTCACATTATTTCTAGAAAGTAATCCTATTATAGAATTTTAATTAATCGTTAATTGATAAAAAAGACAAAGCAATGGCAATTAAAAAGGTAAAAATTATAAACAAAAAAGGAGTAAAAATCATATTCCAAGTTCCTAAAACATTGGAAATTAGGTAAAAATCAGTGTCAAACTACTTGTGCTGCCGGTTCTGAAACAGGGGAGGAGCTCCGACAGAAGAGACTGGAGCCCAAGCATGACGGCCCACCATATCACAGAGTCGCCTTTACATGTGTGCACTTGAACAGATGACAATTTCAAGAAAATTTAATGTTTAATTCACCTCCGAGTCTCAACTTCAGGCCCCTTTATTCCCTGTAAAAGCATCATTAGCTAGAGTTAGTACTTATTGGAGCAAGATGGCCTTTTAGAAGACATGGCTGTCTTAGAGGTAGCCAACCATCTGCCACTCCAACACGGCACTCGTTTTCGGAAGGCCAGCTTAAATCTCAAAGGGGAAAGACCACTTCTCTGACTAAGCATAAGTTCTGAAGTCCACAGCTAGAAATGTGCAGAAGGATGGGGGGAATTCTTTAAATCCATTGAACTAAGTTTAGATCACACATGCTGAATTTGTTCCTTGATTTGTAAGTGACATCGATCACTTACTGTGAATTAAAGTTAAAAGTCTATGGTCATGGCCATTCAATTGGGAGAATCTTGAACTGAACTCCACCCAGAGAACAAATGTATAAAAATAAGATAATTATGAAGCATTTCTTATAGAAGAGTCAGATCCATTCTTCATTTTAGCTGACGTGCAAGACAGTCCACACAATAGTCTGACACCACGAAGAACCATGCCATGGGGTATCTGTGGGGCCATCAGAGTAACCCTCTATCTGCAAGCAACAACTAACACCTAGATATCTTTTATCGATGACTGGTGACTGGCTTCAGCATAAACAGATCAGTTACCAAGTAAAATGTGTTGGTGGAAATGTGCTCTGAGCATGTTTAGGTTTTAACGTTCCCCTGCTCCTGTCAAATTACCTGTAATCACTTGCCATCACCACATTAAGCCCTCTTTTAAGGGTCTCTCATTTAGTTTAGTGGACATCTTTAAAATGCATTCTATTTCTATAGCAATTTAAATTATTACCTTGAAACATTGCTTTTCTTACTCCCGTGAATAAAGTAAGGGCGTGTTGTTTATTAGAAAGTGACACCTGCCATCAAAATTGTTCTCTGGTGTTCTGGTTTCCAAAACGTAACTATTAGAAGGCCAGGACATGAGCTCAGGTGAAGGGAGCTTGTTCAGTTTTCACTAAGACTAAATTTAAACTATAAACCTTCATTTAACATGGATTTTTGTACTCCTTCAAGCCTCAAAAGAGAACATTACAATTCCCAAAGACTAAATCACTTGTCTCCTTTAAGAGTTATCAGAATAGCATTATGCTGAAAGTGACAGTCTGGCTATGTTCTGTTTGTTAATGCAGCACAGACCTGCTGGCCAACTGCAACTGGCTGTAAGTCCTTATCGCAAATAGAACTATTTTTGTGCCATTTCTATTTTTCACTTAAACGTCACCAGCTCTTCCAGACCCGGGACCTGTCAAGTGGTGTGTTGCCAAGACTCGGCCTGTCAGCAAGGTCAGCAACCAGTACCTTCCAGTTGGGTCCCAAAGGGCCTCTCTTGGTCTTGACTGACTGGAATAACGCTGGGTCTTCATCAGCTTTGTAGTCCTGCAAAGCAAAACAAAGTCAGAGGCAGAGAAGAAACCCAGAGAAAATTCTTTAACCTTGCCAGAACAGCTCTTTGCAGCTACTAAAACACAGGACAGAAACTGATTAGGCTTATTACTGTGCTTTTGTGTACAAGTAGGAAAATGTTTCGTTATGATAGTAAGGTTTTGGTATGGTTCTCTGTTTTTTTTAAATTTTTTAATGTTTTATTTATTTTTTGTGTGAGAGAGAGAGAGAGAGAGAGAGACACAAACGGAGACAGCATGAGCAGCAGAGGGTCAGAGAGAGAGGGAGACACAGAATCCGAAGACAGGCGACAGCCTCTGAGCTAGCTGTCAGCACAGAGCCTGACGCGGGGCTTGAACCCACGAATCACGAGATCATGCTCTGAGACGAAGCCGGACGCTCAACCGACTGAGCCACCCAGATGCCCCTGGTTCTCTGTTTTAAACTTTAACCTTAAGGCAAGACGACTATACAGCATTTAGTAATAAAAGTCTTGATGAGCTAGCCACTGGTTACTGAATAGCTGAACAAACCTTCCCACATTTTTTAACAGTTTCAACATGTCGATACACATATAGTCACATTCAAGAGTAAAACGTACCCACCATCCCAGTCTTGACAATGCCCACAGGTGATGACAGAGAGCTATCACTGTGGCTGGGAACGCAGATCAGAAATATCTATCCTGTGGCACCCCTCAATCTCTTCCATGGCTGGGTCTGTGCTGGGTCAATGACAAGGCCAGCCAGTCCACACCCTTGTCCAGAGACCCATAGGGTGCAAATCCCTTGGCTTGCGCATGGCAGAGGGACTGCACGCATGGCAGCCCCCCGTTGTTACAGGAGGCGAGTGAGGGGTTTATGGCTTCATCATGGGACTACCTCAGTTTCATCATGTCACAGGGCAACGGCCTTAAGACTTCGGTTGTATGCAAAGTTCTAGTATGTGTAAACTCTATTACCCTAACATCTTCTTCCTTATAGAATGGAGGAAATGAAAGAAGTAAATCTTTTTAAACCTGCCTGTTCTACACACACACATATACACGCAATCTACAGATAAGAAAAAACTACCTTAGAGAGCTAAAGTCCAGATTTAAAAAAAGAAATGAGTTTTAATGGTAACAGCAGACGTCAGCTGGCGAGCTGAAAATACTACAAAAGGAGAGAGCCCATGCCTTCTTGTGCAGAATTTCTGAGGCCGGGGTCCTTCCCAGCATTCACGGAAGACCCACGAACTGTAGGGAAAACACCCAGACGAGTTGTATGCGAAACATCGCTGTTCTAGAGAGAAAGGCAAGCAGTGAACATACTCTAAGAATAATACAAACTTTCACAAATCAAAGAAAACATGTTGAGAGGCAGCCGCTCGAGTTTCAACATTTACTCAGTAAATGCACACGATGTGTAATTCCTAAAGAGAAAGTTATACGTAAATTGTGTGAAGGAGGAAAAATGTGAGATTCAAGTAGAAAACAAAAATTCAAAAAGGCCCCAACAGCGTGCTAAAATTATTACACAAGCAAATTTAGCTGGCTACCCTGAGTCTTACTACTTTAAGACATGCAATGTGGTCTCAGGCATTGGGTCAGGCAGCACTACCTGTTACGACAGACCAGGACGAGCCGCCTCCAAGGGGTCGGAAAACTGGAGTTACTTCACGTGTCTGGGCACATCACAGAAAGTCCAATTTCTGTCAACTAATGCGAATTCCTAAATTCCAATTTGGAGCCGCACCCTCAAAATTAACAACTTCACTGCTGAGAAAAGAATCGATCAATAGGCAGTCTCAAGACCAAGGTTCACAATGTGAAATGAACCATCCTGCTAACATAAACAATCACGTAACGCCATAAAATGTTTCTCTAGGTCAGAGGCTTGGGATTAAAATCTAGGAAGAAGCTCACTTTTCCCCAAAACTGAAAATATTTATCCTATCCTATCAAATTATTGATATCCTATCAAATAATCACTTCGATACCACGTCCCTCCATCGAATCTATTTATTCAGTAGCCACTACGTAGAGGGTAGCAGGCAGGATGCTTGGAGGGAAGCCCAAGGGGTCTGACGACATGAGGAGAACCGGCACCTACTGGGTGCCAGCTCTAGAAAGTCGCAGGTGGAGCTGAGAAAGGAAGAGGCAAACAAAGAAAAGAGAACTGAAACCCCAGAGAGTAGGAGTTAACTACCAATAGAGAATGGAGAAAATTAGTCAGAATTGAAATCAATGGACACAAGCCAAGGAAAGGCATTTTTAAAATCAGTTTTAATATCAGGTTTAAAGGTAGAAAAACGTTAATTGCAAAGGTCTATGTTAAAATTTTTTGTGATTAAATTTTTAACTATCTGCATAATGTCCAGAGGTCTGGCCAGTGTTTAATATTTCAACCCACTTAAGGGGGGGTGGGGTGGGGATACTTTTTTTTATATGCCATCTCAGATGTGACCTCATTGTGGGCATGCCGTTACAATTTTTTCCTTAATGCAAAATGTGAGATACTATGGAGCCTGGAGTGGGCCGAACAGTAAATACCGCATTTTCTAAATCTAAGAGACTGTCAGTGGATGCTCCACCATTTAATGTGACATTAAGAAGAAGCACACTCAGCCGTAACAAGAAGACGAACCCTAATTCTCAATGTATTAAAAGGTGAGGAAAAGAGGGCGGGGAGCCTCAGATCTGATGAAATGGAGCCTGGAGCCTGCAGAAGGACTGTGCGACTACACACCAGTGAGGGTGAAAACGAACAGATGGATCAGGTAGGCTTCGCTGACGACACTCCTTCAGGCCCTTCCTGACCCAGCTCCGTACCAAGGTGCCCACCTCAGGGCCTTTCAATGCCTGTCTGACATATTAATTAACTGAAGAACACAGAGTAGCACTTCAAAACTTCTGCACTCTGTAGCTAATACGCTGCTGCAGAAAGTCTACTTCCGAGCCGTCGTCCTTAGTGCCAGGTGTATACACCACGGTACCTTTCTCAACTAAGGATCCACAGAATTACAGAGGAAAACCCAACTGTGAAGACCATCCGAGCTGCCTCATTTTACAGATGAGGAAGCCACGGTCCCAACGAGGAAGTGGTACAGCTCTCCTACCCTAGGACTCCAGCTCAAGCGTTCCTAGTCTCTGTCCTCAGCCCGTTCTAGCGCACCACACGGGAGGCAGCAGAAGTGTGTACACAACTGCCTGATAAGCAAAACATTCTGAAAACACCAAGCAGCAGCAGCAGAGATATCAAAGTGGGTTTGCCTGTAAGGCAGGCATGTGTGCACATAAAATATTATACATGCACACACACATATGTATCTCCTAAGGTAAGTCTTCCCAGCTTTTTTCTCTTGACTAAAAAGCAGCAAACATTAAAGATATTACACTGAAAGTGTAACAAGACCCAATTATTAACAATAGCACCTTAACCCTGACAGATGAGGATAATGCATCTTGTCAAAACCTAGGAATTTTTGTTTTTTTTTAATGTTAGTTTGAAAACGTAAATGTTTAATCAGTTGAATTAAGTGGCAAGGTATTAAAAAGCAGGAAGCAGGTGTGGTTGTAACCTCAGTTTTGTACCTTTATAACAAAACATTTAATTTTTTTGAACAGTATCTTCTTTGCTACAATTTTATTGTTAGGTATCTGGTTTGGTCTTTATTTGAAAACTGGCCGATTTATATCCGTATCACAATGAACAAATATATTCCTTCATGTATGACAGTTTCAGCATACAGAATGCAACCTCAGCTACCAATTATAGCTGCAAATGAGCAATAGTGTGGAATGAGACAGCCTGCTGGCTTTGTTAGTATTCTGTCTCCTTTGGGGTCCCATGGGGAAAGGGGAGGCTCTGATGAAGAGAAGCCCTTGGCTCATGGTTTATTGTGCTTGCCACCAGCTGCAGACTTCTCATCTCATTAGTTCCTTTAGAATACTGTGGGTGAAGACAGCTGTAGCCTACTTGAGTCTTCAGCTCCTGGGTATTCTGAAGGCTGAATTTGCTATGCACTTTCTGTAATCCTTGGGAAAAAAAGAAAGCAAATTCACCAGGCCAAGGAAATGTATTTTTAAAATGAGTTTTAAAATCACGTTTAAAAGTAGAAAAAGCTTATTGCTAAGGTGCACTGTGTTTAGAAATTTTTATGATCAAATTTTAATTATCTGTATAATGCCCAGAGGCCTGGCCAGGATAAGGGCTCGGTAAAACCATCATTATCAAGTTAGGTGTAATGTCCCTAGACACGGCTCACTCCACCAATACTAGTGCCTCGACAACAGAAAAACACAATGGTATCAGCATAAGGAAGATTCAGATTAGTGTTAATACAACTCTATTTAATGGAAAACTCTCACTTAAGTAAAAGGGGAGGCAAGTGAAAGTCAAGACACCCTTTGGAGAACAAATAAAATATAATATGGTAAATAAATGGCTTACTGAGTCTCCATGCTGGAGCCACAGAATACATTCATTAAATTCTTATAAATAGCTGTTTTCTGTCACTGGAATACAAAAGTTGTGCTACCTCTTGGGTGTGCATCTGTTACTCTCTACAGCTCTCAACAGAAACTCTCAACAGAAACCAGATTCGTTCTGAAGACAAAGAATATTAGTTTTATGAATCTTTTAGCATAGTGGCTGTCCCCCAAAATGCGAGTACAAAATCTGTGCTGAGCCAACCTAAATGTCCTTGAGCCCAGATTTAATTCATGATTATGAATGGGGAAGCGAGTACGAGGTGGGGGACCGGGAGGAGTTTCTTGACAGCCTGTGGGAAAATTGCAATGAGCCCCAGACACCAGAAACGGCTTCCAGAACCACGCGTGGGTTACCACAGGTGAGGCTAGAGGCAGGCTAAGCAAGAGTGCCTGAGCCACAGCTCTGGCAGCCTCCACACCTGCTCACGAAGGGGCCCCTTGCCCCCAGCACAAAGCAACAATTCTACGGGGCAAAACTCAAAACTTGAGAGAGATATTAGGATCCCGCAGCCTGCCGTAAAATGCTTTCCTTTAGCACAAGATGATTAATTAGGTGTCTATTCAAATAGCTCACAGATAATCACGAAGTTGCAAATGCACGGGTATCGCTGCTCAACCTAGCAAAGCTGATTTCCTCTAATCACATCCTAAAAGTAAAGACCAGGATGAGGGGGAGAAAACCAAATTAAATATGAAGATAAATAACAAACATCACCTATTAGCACGGCGCTTCATTTTTCAGTATATATTGTGGCACTTGGAAAACAAGGCGTTCCTGGATCCTACCACCACTGACCCCAGCGCATAACTAATTGGAGCTGACAAAATTCAAGCAAGGCTCCAGAGGGGAAGCCCATTAAAAAAAAATGTTTGCATTAAATTCTGCAATAGCAAGTAACAGAGGTGTAAAGACAAATAACATTTACGAACTTGTTTAAGAAACTCATTTCAACAGTTATTTTCAAATAAGCAGCTTTCTTTCCTATTTTTAATTACATCTCCCCAAGGACTCCTCACCCTTTCAGGTTCCCACAGAGCACCATTAATATAGTATAAGTAAATCTCATTAATTCAGGTCCTACCACCTTGGAATTTATAATAATTCGGACAGGGGCTGGACTGAAGTTTATCTCTGCCTGATCTATGAAAAAAAGATTTGCTACACAAATTAATAGAGTAACAAGATCTCAGGAGGGCTGTTTAAACAGTTCAGAAGTGTTTTAGAGCAATTCAGAAGCATTCATTTGCATATAATTATTATGCTAATTACAAATCATTCTTATCTATTCATTAAAGCAGATTCCCAAAGGACCACTAATTGTCAATAACTTGTTGGCCTAGTTTCTGTTACTGAATGTACCTCAGAGGAACAAAACTGCATTAAAAAATATTCTCTAATTCAGCCTTCTCATTAATCCTTACCGGCTTCCCACCAATGAATCCTACAAGGCGAATTTTTAAACAACTGCCCTCAGAACAGAGAAATGCAGTCAAACCTACAGGGCTGAAGAGAACACTTTTTTTGTGATCTTTTTAATCTCACAGAGACCCTGCATAGAGATCTGGGGTGGGAGCAGCGGCGGGGCTGAGCATGGGAAGCGGGCAGCGGCTGTCAACAGAGCTCTGTGCTGAAAGGTGGCCACAGCTTAGAATGGTAAGGCCAGGGCAGAGCCCGCCAGGGCACAGTAGGCTGGGGGCCTCTTCCATTCTTTCAGGGACCGCAATACTGTCATGCTTACGAAGGCAGACCCCCAAAGCCTTTTGGAAGGTTACAAATTAATAGAAAAATAGAAAGAAATCAATTTCAGCCCTGAAAAGAAGTTACAACCAAAAGCTTGATGGGACAGGGCCGCCTGGCTGGCTCAGTTGTTAGAGCATGGACTCTTGATCCAGCGGTTGTTAAATGTGAGCCCCACACTACCTAGAAAAATTAATAAATAAATAAATAAAATAAAAGTTAAAAAAAAAAAAAAAAAAAAAGCCTGAAACGACAGACTCCATCTTCCTCCTACAAATCTTCGGGGAACCAAAGAGTTGTGTTCTGGATGAGATGCAGGCAGGTGAGGGGAAAGGAGCAAGCCCTTGGTGGGTGGGAAAGGGGGTCCTGGATAGCCCAGGGCTGGGGGGCCACTCCTCAGCCCTGCCCTCAGATTGTGGGCTACTGGTTTAGGTAAGCCTGTGTTTCCTGCACAAATATACAATATATTTGTTACTACAACCTATTTATTATGTTTATATACTTATTACAGCATTTTAAAATGAAGATATTTTAAACTCTTGATACCAATGTTGAACACTACATATTTAAAGATTAAATTGCAAATGCCTGAAATTTAAGTAATATGTTCAGGAAAAGTCTTACTTAACACAATATGTGTTTATTTCCTTAAATGACACAGATCATAAAACCTATCCTATCAATTTCCTTAAACTAAAACAAGGGTGAAAACCCTAATGAATGTTCAGGTGAGTGTTCCAGCAACATGTCCATGTTGGTTTATGAGCTGACCCCTGAAACAGCTGCTCCTAAGCCCCAGGACCCCAGTTAACCCATTAGCACTAATTTAACAAACATTAAGTAGGAAACAATTGCAGGGAAAAAAAATACTGTTGTTTTTTTTTTTTTAACAGCAAGAGCAAAATCCAATAAACAGCACCATTCTTGCTACTGTGTTTGGAGAACTTATTAAATGCCAGGCACACACCTTCTCCCAGCTAGCCATCACAACGTGGGGACACAGGAGACACCTCCACTTCTAGGGGTGGGAAGTGAAACCCCTTGCCCTCATGGAGCAAGACTCGAGGCTGCTCTGTCAACACCCTGGCCAACCACCACACTTTTAACTGCAAACATGTGATGTGATTTACACTTTATCATCTGAGAAGACTCAAGCACTGAAGGGATCTTTGCTCACTCTCTGCCTGGAGAAACTTCCCTAAGAAAATTACACTGCTGGGGCGCCTGGGTGGCTCAGTCGTTTAAGTGTCCGACTTCGGCTCCGGTCATGATGTCAGGGTTTGTGAGTTGGAGCCCCGAGTCGGGCTCTGTGCTGACAGCTCAGAGCCTGGAGCTTGCTTCGGCTTCTGTGTCTCCTTCTCTCTCTCTCTCTCTCTCTGCCCCTCTCCCACTCATGCTCTCTCAAAAATAAACATTAAAAAAAAATTTTTTTTAAAGAGTTATACTGTTTTTTTTTTTTAAAGCAGGTGGGGGCTTCTATAAGGAATACACTTTAAAAAGCTTGATTTGAAGCTGTTTATGCTAATTTCTTTCAGCTGCTCAAAACGCATTTTTTCCCCTCCATCCAGAAACTGGAGCAATTCTGCTTCACACCTCACCACCTCCGCCGCCCTCCCTACTATTTTATTTTTTAAATATGGAAGAGATCAGAAGTAAACATTAAGTTAGCAGGTTCTAGTGAAAAAACATTTTGTGCAAAATATACTTGTACATGGAGTTTTTTTTTTAAGTTTATTTTTGAGAGAGAGAGAGAGCGAGAGAGAGAGAGAGCGCCCGTGTATGCGTGCAAGTGGGGGAGGGGGCAGAGAGAGAGAATGAGTGAGAAACAGAATCCAAAGCAGGCTCCAGGCTGCGAGCTGTCAGCACAGAGCCCGACGCGGGGCTCGAACTCACGTACCTTGAGATTATGACATGAGCCGAAGTCGGACGCTTAAAGGACTGAGCCACCCAGGCGCTCTGGTGGAGATTTTTAAGAGAAAACTTAAAAGTCCTTGCTAAGATTTAACCAAGCATGAGCTAAGCAATATGTTATTTTCCCACAAGGGGGCACTGCCATCCAACTATGCCTTCAAATATACCAGGACATTCTCCAAATCCATGGCTGGGATGTAAACCTTCTAAGAGTTCCAAAAGCTGACCATGTAAGGAGCAGAATAAAGTGGGAAACATTTTTACATTTATTTTTAATAAAAACCATGCCCACATGTATTTATATCTCCTTTAAGGATGGGGGTAAACCTCTATAACTTACTACAGAAAGGATTTCGACAGTGGCTTGCTTCCCAGCATCGAAAGGCAAGACAAGACGAGCATTTGACAAGTGGAAATTTCTTAAGCAAACGCAAAATCACTGTTACCTTAAAACGTGTACTTGAGTTGTTTTGTTTTTTTCTTTCCCCGAGTTCAAGGGGGCTTACAAGTACAGTTAGGAGCTGGGTCACCCGTCTCCCCTCCGCACTCTGCACATCCTTTAATAAGGAGCTTTTGGAGCTCTTGCACGTAGGCAAGAGAGAAGTTACAAATGCTTAGTCTAGGTTCACTTTAACGTGAAGGAAGGAGGTACTTGCTAGATCGAGTGTCTGCTCACACCAAAGGGAACTGAAGCCGCATTTGGCAACCACAGGCTCTCCTTGGACTCGCTGGCTCTCAGCCACAGACTTCTAATAAACAAAAGCTCTTTTCAGGGCTAAAGAATTAGGTAGCCACTGCATAGCTCTGAAAAGCAGAAAGCCCTTCTTAGGAAGCAAGCGGCTATAGTTGGAATAAAAGCAACATCTAAGAATGCAGAACTTTTTGAAAGCCGTAAGAGACGATGAAATGGAGCAAGGGTTGGTGCTGACTGATCAGGGTTATTATCCATCAAAGATTAATTTGGAAAGTCTATTAGGTTGACCCCAAAAATGTCATTTGTGTGGCTCAAAACCTGACAAATATTAACAATTTCACAAAGTCGGAGCTACTTAATGTTTAACTTTTTCTAGCCAGATTTCATGTTTCCAAAGAAAAAATTTAATCTTTTATATAAAGATTTAGAAAGCATACTTTATGATTCTTGCATTTCCTTGAAATTAATGAAGTTTTTTCTAAAGGCGGTACAGTAAAGCATATGTTGCTAAAACTATATGCTCAAACGTGTAACATCTGGGCACTGTCTCACAGAATGCCTGATCAAAGGAAAAGATATGCCCGAATCTCTTCCTAGAGCACAAGAAACAAGTATTGCTTAAGGTCTGACCAAAACGTACATGCCCAAATAAATTAAACCAAGTTGCATCAGCTTTCCAAGGCTGACGTTCAGGGAAAACTATCTTAAAAAAACAAAACAACAACAACAAAAAAAACCAAGCAACTAAACACAATATACACTCATAGTTTAAAACAATTAAAAAGAGTCATTGTTCAGGGCGCCTGGGTGGCTCAGCTGGCTAAGCATATGACTCGATCTCAGCTCAGGTCATGGTCTCCCAGTTTGTGGGACTGAGCCCCACGTTGGACTCTGCACTGGCAGCATGGAGCCTGCTTGGGACTCTGTCTGTCCCTCTCTCTGCCCTGCCCCTCCCCAAATAAACAAACTTAAAAAAAAAGTGTCAGACTGTTCAACACTCAAACAAGGGAACAGTGTGTTCAAAGTAAAAATAGCTAAATGCATGGAAAAGCAAGTCTTAAATATTTCATTTTCAAATATTTTCAAATGGGACTTCAGAAAATCAGGTGTTGCTTATTAGCACATTTCTACTCTCAACTCAAACGGGACATCATTCTGACTACCAAAACATACCAAATAAATGGATCCTAAACAAAGAACAAATGGCCAATGCCAGAAAGAACAAGTGAAAAGCACAAAACTTTAAACTAATTCATTTTCTTTGAACATCACAATCCTTAAAAGGATTACCATGGAATTTCTACGACTGGCTTAAAGGAGCAGTTTAGAAGAGCCCAACAATTCCCTTATCATCTTTTGGTGTACAACTAAATGGGCCAGAACTCTTCTTTCAGTAAAGTACAAAACTCCAAACCTCTAGGCTCTAGTCGGCATTCGAACTCAGACTTTGGCTACAGCCTGGAGCCCAGCACAGTCTGTATCAGTTGTGGGGGGCGGGGAGGGGGACCCTTTGGCGCAGGAGCACTTACTCTGCACACGGCACAAGCAACCAACTCCAAGTCGCTTAGAAACACTTTAGTGTTTGCTGATTAAGAATCTTGCACGCCCTTCAGACAGATACAATTACTCTTTTATCTAGAAAAATATTTACCATACCAATACAGAGCAAATAGGGAGTTCCAAAAGATGTTTGCTAAGTGAACATAAGAGAAAACGTATGGTGCTCTCTGTGAGCGCCCACACCAAAAGACATCGTAGGGGCTCCAATCCTTTTATTATTCTAGTGCACATATGCAAATTTCAAAATATCCCAGAATCTAGCAGCTATGGGAGGAGGTGACCAAGGCCACTAATGAAACTGCTATTTTGGGGAACCAGGGGAGATGGAAAGAAGAGCAGGTGGTTGATTGTTTTAAATAAATTAAGCATACTCTTAATTAACATATTGCAAAGGAAGGAACATCATATGGTGAGAAGATGCTCTAGAAAGACAAAAATAAGTCAGCAGCCCCACTTTTGAGTCCTGGTTTCTCTTTCCAGGGTTCATGTGGCTCAGGGAAGTTACAGCACTTCCCCCTGGGCGCAAACTCCATAACAGTAAAAATAAAGGCTGGGGGAATGTTCTGGACCATGATCCTCGGAGAGTGCCCGCTGTGCAACCCTCACCCTGTATTGTGTACTCGAGCATGCCCCAAGTGTGAGCGTGTGCAGAAATCGCCTGGAGAGCTAGATGGAACCCAGAGCGTTAACTGGACACTGCCCAGGGAGAGGGCTAAAAATCTGCATTTCTAACAGGCGGCTCTGGACAGACCAAGCTTGAAAGGAAAGGGCCTTAAGCATTTTGGCCAGAGTCCTAGCTAAGGCTCTGTGAGGCAGACTTGGGAGTCCGTCACAACGCTCCCCAGAAGGCCTCCGGAGACCTGAAAAGGACCTCTTCACTTCCAAGCAATGTTCAGAGAACTGGACCTGGGGGCAGATCGGGCCCACAGCTGGGATTACCACAAGTACAGACCTGCCCCCTAGCCACAGTAGGGGTCTTCTCCAGAAGAGAACAAACGGCTGGGGGGGAGGTGGTGAGGCCAAATGGGCTGTACCGAAAGAGGAGAGAGGAAGGGCGAGCTTTATCAGCAGCCCACCCCCTCACCTGTGTCCCCTGGGGTGTGGGGGAAAGCACTGTGACTAGGGAGTGGAGCCACAAGTTGCTCCCGGAGCTTGTGCTGGAAAAGCTGCTCGAGGGAGGGGTCCTGCTGCAAAGAAGTGGCACAGAGGGGGGTCCAGAGTTCAGCAATGTGTGGGGACCCAAGGACCAGAGCTTAGGAAGTCCAGCTCTGCAGGGCAGGTCTCAGGGCTGCAGGGTGGCCTGAGTACTGGTGTCCACACTGCAAGTCGCTCCCCAGGGGGGCATTTGCAAATGAGAGGGACTGGGAGAAAAGGTGGAGACTTGGGGTAAATATGATAGGGCAATTACACTCTGGGCAGGTAAGGATGAGGGGACTAAGAGTAAGGAATAACAAGAGGGTAAATAACAGGAAGGTTAGAGAGAACAAGAGAAAGAGGCACGTATGGAATCTGAGCTTTAGTTTAGGAGCACCAGCTTCCTGGGTCACTCACACTCAAAGGGGCTCTTTTAAGCTCTCCAGGGAGGTCCCACCACAGAAGGACCCCATCAGTCAGAGCACACCCTCCGCATCCCTTCTGTGACCTGGAAACAACCTGATGTGGTGAACACCACTACCATTACAGAACTGGGCAAGTCTTGGTTTTGAAATGCCTCATTTCAGAAATGAAACAGGAGGGAAAAAATTCACTCCCTCTAAATGTGCTGCATTTTAACATGGAATAGATCCGTACTTTTATACTAAGTCTTCCAAACAATGCTTTCCTACAAGTATTTGCTATTACTGACACCTAAAAAACAGATGTTCAACTATGTCATTTTTAGACCTGTGAGCCTTAAAATTTTGATTTAAACACTACTTCTACCTAAATAAATTCTTGGAAATAACAATATAGTCACAGCATATACTACAGATAAAGCACATAATACAGAGGAAGGCTGATACAGTCCTTTCTGGCTACACATAAATACCTAAAAATGTGGTTCCAATTTCTTTGTTTTTTACACCGTGCTCATTTTCTTTCAAATTACTTCCAAAAACGAAGGTCTCTCTGATGTTAATAGTGTGTACACTTCGGCTTCCACTTTAAAGGGTCTTCCTCTCCTGGGAAGTGACTTTGTATACAAATCATGAAAAGCTACTTAGACAAAGTGCTGGAGATGATTAAAAGGGGCCAGATTCACATTGATACCTTAAAAAAAGAAAAGCAGAAGCAGATGTCAACTGACTCATTTGTATATATTTTGGAAATGCGTTGAAGATATGCATGTGCATTTCATCAGGACGTTTAAAAAATTCTCAACTTTTTTATTGTAGTTATGCATGAACAATAACTGTAGAAATTAAAAAAATTATATTCTGGTATCTTCTGTATGCTAGAGAAAAGCTTGATTCATTACAATTTGATCTAACTAAAACATTTTTCAGTCTGACAGAAAGATATTTGCTCACTCAGAAATGAATTTTTGGAACTGAAGGCATATCATCTACTTCATCACCTAGGATTAGTAAAGAAGGAACTAAAGCAGCATTTTGTTCATTTAATATGTAAATGATAAAAACGTCAATTCCTCCAAACTGCCTTCTCCCTCTTCCTTTTTTTTTAGACAACACAAGGGAAAAAATCTGCAAATTCTTTTTGATTCACCAAACCTTTATTAACAGCTCACTCGGTATCATGCACCGAGCACCCTGCTGGAAAGAAAGAGATGGTACTGTACCTCCTCATCTCCTGGACACACAGGGATGATGAGGTACGACATATATAGTCTAGGCCCCCAAAGGGTACCCAACTTACTGTAGAAAAGAGGAAGGCTTTTCAGGAACAATGCCACGGTTAGATCTGGAATGAAGAGGGGCTGGGACGGTGCGGGGATGGAGGGGTGAGGGGCTCAGGGATGTGTTCTGCTGGAGCGGCTTGCCAAGCAGAAGGAGGAAACCTCCTTAAGGGATGTAGCGCCTAATACTTCACCACGATGCCCAAGGCCTCTTTCCCCACAACAGGAAACCAGGTTTGTATAGTGGCCAAAGAAAATGGGTGGGAGAGGAGACATTTATGCAGAAATCCCAGAATCCTTAGCTTGTTTCATAGACAATCATGTATCTTCTGGGAAATTACAGACAATGGTGGCTATAGTAACAGTCCTATACACACTTTCCATAAGTAATCAACAAAAAAATGAATAAGTCATCTATTTAAATATATACACATATACATGATTTCTGCAGCAAATTACTCTGTGACCTTGGGTCACACTGACAGATTTTTACAACAAACTCTTGTTCCTAGAGTTATTGTGACAATGTCACTCTTCAATTACGTAAATATGTCAAAGCATCCACTCAAATATTTAGTTACTCTGTGAGTCTAATCACATCCTTCTATGCATAGTGAGGTACAGTTCATAAGCACGACCAAAAAACAGCACAGTCTACAACGAGAGTGATGTATGAGCTGTCTGACACGAGCAACCCAGCAGAGAGAGTTAATCCTTTAAGTAATCAACGGTCACTCTGAATTAAACTGTTCAGGGCTGTATTTGTATTAAATCCACCTGCAGTGACAGAAACCCCCCACCAGGTGGAGTTAAGAGTCAAGATTCACTTGCAAATTCTTGGGGTTTTTTTTTTTTTAAATAAAGTTTATTTTATTTATTTTTGAGAGCGCACACACAAGCATGCATGGGTGGGAAGGGGCAGAGAGAAGGAGAGAGAGAATTCCAAGTAGGCTCCACGCTAGCAGCACAGAGTCCAACATGGAGCTCAATCCCACAAACTGAGATCATGACCTGAGTGGAAATCCAGAGTCCAATGCTTAACTGACTGAGTCACCCATGCACCCCCCAAATTCTTGGGTTTCTTGAACTCTCAGCTATTTCACATTACTCCTGACTGGGGAGGAGACCTGGCTATTTACTCTCTCAAAATTAACTGGTTTTATTTCTTTTAAAGCACATAATAGGTAGGAAAGAAATTCGGCCATTCAAGAAGTTTTTTACAAAAACTAGCTCATTCAAGAAACACCAGAGTTCATTAACAACCAGATGAAAATGATGGATTCAGTCAGACTGACACCAAAGCATGCAGGGGTTAAGAGGCCACAGCCTGAACTCTGAGAGATCACCACACCTTCACAAGTCCTACTAAAAATCCACATTGTCGGTCCATAGTTACTAAGCTCTCAATTCTAGTGTCACTTTAATCCTTGAAGAGCAAGGTTTAGGTACTAAAACCTGACCAATGGCATGGCAGACATGTCCTAAGAGGACTCCCACAACAAGTCACACTCCTGGGCAAGCTCCGCCCCTGAGCACAGGTAGAACCCAAGACAGGCTTCAGGCTTCTCACCAACAGACTGTGTGTACGGCAAAGGGCAGGCACTCCTTTGGTGAGGCTGCCATCCCTGGCCACTAAATCTGTGAGGCATCATGCAGCAGTAGAAAACAAATACACTGGGCAAGAGGACTCCCCCCACAGTTCACTGCACACATTTCTGACAGACCTCAACTCTCCCACCCCATTCCCCGGCTGCCGCCCGTGAAGGAAATCACCGCCGTCTCCCGCTCTCTTCTCCACCGTCTCATACATGAGCACGTACATGCACGCTGCTCCATTTTTCTCCTTTTACACCTTTCCAAACGGAAGCGTCCTATACACACTCCTTTTAATCCTTCTCCTGCCACATTACCTGAAGGATTCCTGATCAGTACAAATTAGAGCACACTCCCTCTTAATGATCGAACTGAACTCCATAATACAGGTGACCTGTAAGGTTTTTAGTCCCTGTTGACAGAGAAACATTTAGACTGCAGACTGTTTCCAGTCTTACGTTTATACATTCGTCACTTAACACTGAGTAGGATTAATTCCTAGAAATGGAATTCTGCTGGATCAAAGGGCATGTTCATTTGTCATTCTGCAAAACAGGTTGTGCTGATTTACACACCCACGGGCAATGAAAGTGAGTGCTGTTTCTTAACGCTCCTTGCCAGCCCAGGTGTCATCAAGTTGACATCAAGTTGCTTTTATAAAAAGTCCTGACTCACAAAGGGTAGTTTCATCCTTATTCTCAACCTAATCAGGTTCACTCAACAAACACTGATTAAGTCCTCACTCTGAAAAGGGCTTGTGAACATGGAGACCAAGATACATCAGTGAAATGGGCAAGAGCAGAAGGGTAAGGATTCCAACGTGGATGAAATCTCCCTGGAAGAAATGTTGTCTGACCCACAGGACACACAGTCCTGGACAGAGAGGAAGGAGGCCTGAAGGCAGGCCAGAGCAAACAGCGGGGAAAGGAAGACAGCACCCTGATGAGTGAAAAAGCAGGGCTTTAGCTCTGAAACAGAGGACTGGAAGGTCTGCGGAAAGAACTCTGGATTGAGAGTTAGAATTCCCACTTCTGGCACTGGCTAAACAATCTGGCGAAAAGACTCGTTTATCTGGGCTTCAGTTTCCTCACTTGTAAAACAGGGTGGTTAGCCCTGAAATCAAACTTTCTGTAGCTGCAGAACTGTGTGTTCGAAGTAAATTTCATGGTGAAGACTGTCAGACAGGCAAGACTGTGCTGGGAGAGGGGGACAGAGGGAACTCCTCAGCCCCATGTTGTAGTCACTCCATCCTGACAGCTCAAGAAACTGGTGAGCTCCAAGAAAGTCTTAGGATTACACAAAGCACAGTTTGAAAGCAATGAGGCCGAAGTAGCTCAGGTCCCCTTCGACTCTAAAAACATCCCAACTTTCCCTTCAGTGTCGGATAATGCACCTGCACCTCCACTTGCCTGCAATGCCTTCCTCCATGGAGTACCTACTATGGCTCAGGCACTGTTCAAGGAGCTGGGGAAACCACAGTTCAGAGTAAAAAGATTCTTCCCACTGAGGTGCAATCTCTACTTAGGGAGAAAAGAAAAACAAACAAACTTCCAAATTGTCAGAGTAATGAGGGTAAGAGGGAAAAATGTAACATGAGGGTGGAGGTGGACTGTTCTACCCATCCAACCCGACTCTTCCTCATGTTATGACTATTCCATTCGGTCTTCCCAGGTTTTTGTCCTCACACATTGTTTGTTCTTTTCTCTGAAATCCTGCAGCACTTTGGACCACGCATAAGCCTCTGCTGTTTGTTCAGCGTTTCACCGCGCTGGGCTGGCCTCACCCGGACTGCAAGCCTCCGGGAGGCCCTGTGCTGGCCCTGGACGTACTGCAGGGCTCGTCTGGCAGCACAGAGTGAGCAGGCGCTCAGTATCCGTGCACTGCTAGGACAACGCTGTCATCTGAGAATGGCAAATGTGTACTTTTGCTAGTACCACGGACCAGAATTTTCAAGGAACGTTAAAAGAGCAGAATCAAATGAACCAATCAAAACAGAAAACCAAACTGGGTCTGGTAAGAAGGATGGACGGCCAGGTGGTCCACGTTTTTGCACTGGACGCTAATCCTAGGACAGACAAGAACTATTCAAGGCCAAATAGATGGGGTGGAAGCTGAAGGGAGAGCGTCCGGGTGAGTGTCTCCACCCAAAGTGTGGAAAGGAGAGGGTGAGTAAAGAAAAGGGCAGACCCAGAGCCCCTGCCCACTACATCTCTTCCCCACTTGCTGGAATGGGTGCTGGCTCCACAATTCACCCCCCCCCCGCCCACCAGCCCCCACACACCCCTGGGTTTAAAAATTGCCCAGGGTACCTTCACCTCCCAGCACACAGAGCTCTGCTCTCCCCTTTGACAGCGGTAAATGCATAGTCAGGGTTCCTTTTGTAAGGTCAAAAGGTCTGAGCATCCCTACATGGTTATCAGCTCTATTTTTAACATTCAGAACTGACAAAACACATAAACCACTGTGACACAACACCACAAGGTGGAAACAACCCCAATGTCCATGCACAGATGAGCACATAAACACATGGGGCTATTATCAGCCACAGAAAGAAATGAGGCAACGGCACACCCCACGAGGATGAAAGTGCGCTGAAGGAACGGAAGCCGGACACAGACGGTCACGCACTGTTCTGGAGTCCACATCTATGAATTATCCAGCAGAGGTAAGTCCACAAACATAGAAAACAGATGCTAGTCGTAGCCAAAGGCTGAGGAGAGGGCAGAGAACAGAGTGACTGTCGATGGGTACAGGGCGTCCTTTTGGAGTGATGAAGACGTTCTTGGAACTGGATGGTGGTGATGGTGTGAATATACTTTTACAAAATGCCACTGACTTAAAATGGTAAATGTTATGTGTGCTTCATCACAATAAAGTACTATGAATTCAGTAAACTTTGAACTAAATTTCTATCTCACTAATCTCTAAAATGTAACTTGGAAGTCAGGAGCTACAAACACTGAGTAATAAAACCACATATACATAACATACTTATTTACTCCCCAACAGTGCTTGGTGTGAACGCAGGTCTCAGAACTCCTGCACAGCAGGTCTCAGAACTCCTGCACAACGGTGGCCAATAATGGCGAACATTTATTCAACTACGTGGTGCTCTAAGTGCTCACCTTTAATGCTGCGAGATAATCAGGCAGAGAGAGAGAGAGAGAGAGAGAGAGAAAGCAACCCATCCAAGACTGAATCAATAGCCAGCAGGTGGCAGAACCTCAAAATTTGCATCTGAAGCCAATCAAGTTTCAGAATGTATGTACGTAGCCACAGCTCCATGGACTCACAGTACAGACCCTTCCCATCTGGGCCCAACCCAGCTCTTTCCCTAGGGACCCACCCCAGACGACAGTCCACATGGGGAAGCACCCTCTCAGCATTAGCATCAGGGCCAGCAGTGCTTTCGCTCCTTGCTGAAGGCTAGGCTGGGGTGGGCAGGAGACCAAGGGCCTCCAGGGCTTTTGCACAATCGGCATTAACTGCTCTCTCCACTTGCATTCATGTCTGCAAACACTGAGCATCCATTTTAGCCTGAGAACAAGAACAAAGAACCACTCTTATGACCCCGGCAAAACCAAAGGTGTCTTGTATTCTGCTGAGAACAACCTGGAATGCAAACCCATGAGCCACAAGATCAGATCATTTTGTCTGGCCAGCACAACGTTTCCGAACACCAACAAGGCCTTCCCTGGGGCACCTGTACGGCCACTCGGCATGATCTGGTGACCTGCCAGTGCAGGCACGTAGGCCACCCTGGCCTGACCCACTAACCAACTCACTCACGGCTCACCCCCAAGCACTTTCCTCCTACCACCATTCTTTCACATGCAGTGAATCATGGCTGGAAAAGACACAGAGGGGAAAAAAAAAAGCAAAACAGACATCTGAATGTTGTTTTTAAAACAGAAAATACATTCACTTCTGAGGATTAAAAAAAATCCTATGTAATTTCAAAGGTGGAATTCTCCCAAAAATTGAAGTAACTTCATACTATAGCAAAACTAAAATTTAAGAAGTTCTATGACAAGGGTCCCTCAGTAGTGCTTACACTTCTATTAAGGGAGGATATCCTAAAAGAACAGGACCCAGCCTAGCAGAAGGTCACTGCTAGCAGTCTCAACCCCAGTGATTGCAGAGAAAAGGTGGGGGACCTCTGTTTTAGAAGGGTTACCTTTAGGTTTCAGCAGCAAAACCAGACATTTAGTGTTTGGGTTTTTTGTTTGTTTGTTTTTGATAGAGCATGAGCAGGGAGGGGCACAAGGGGAGGGAGAGAATCCCAAGCAGGCTCCACGCGGCCAGCACAGAGCCCAACGTGAGGCTTAATGCCACGAACAGTGAGATCATGACCTGAGCCAAACTCAAGAGTTAGACACTTAACCGACTGAGCCACCCAGGCACTTGTTTAGGTTATTTCTGTTCAACTTACAACACTGCTCAAGTTCAGATAATAGGCACTGAAAATGAAATGGAAAGGCCATGAAATAAAAATGTAACTGAATACATTGGGCCTTACCATGACAGAATGAAGGGCTGCCGGCCACTCTTGTCTCAAAGGTTCTGGGCTCTGGACTAGCAGAAAAAGGGTCACTGGTTGTCTTAACATATAAGAAGTCCACAACTGTGCCCTGCCAAACCCAGCAGCACCCAGCACATTCTAAGATACAAATTGAGTTAATATTCATGAGCTGCAGTGAAGTAATAATACAAGGGTCCTACTTTGGGAGAATGCAGGTCTTCACTTTTGGGGGGAGTGGGGAAAAGTGTTTTTATTAAGTCAAAAGCCTAAAGTACAAATATTTATATCTAGTAAAAATCAAGATTAGGAAGCTATACAACTGTTAGGCTTTGTTAACCACACTTTAAAAGCATAAGGGACCCCCATTATTTACAGAAGCTCACGGGACAATTCTTCTATAAATAATCCTGTTAGTCCCTCCCCTCCAATGAAAACAAGCCTCTGTATATCTCAGGTACACTGGCATTTCTCAAAGGGATCATTTGTGTCAAGGTGAAACACACACAAAAGACAAATAACCTTCTCTCCTGCTCTCCGGGTCTTTTTGCTATATAGACCCGTGCCTGAACTCCAGACTCACTGCAGGCCACAAAACAAAGATTTTTAGACTTAAGAGGCAGCGGGTTAAAATTAAGAAAATTTTTAGATTTAAGAGGCAAGGTTAAAATGTCATGGAGGACGATGCAGTACTTACTGCTGGTTCAACTTGACTTCGATCTGCAATGTCTATGTGGACAATTTCAACAGTTTTCCACGTGTTCGGATCTAAACCATGTACCTAAAAATGACAAAGATAAATGAAACACAACAAGCTGTAGACTACTCGTACTAAGCAAAACTATCACAGTAATATATAATAATCTTTATCTAAGTCTTTTAAAGCACATTATGAAGAATAAAAGAAATCCAGATTGCTACCTCACTAAATTAGTTGTCTGAAGTCTTAAGGGATCTAGAAATCTTGTTACCCCCTGTAGCCCTAAAAAATAAGCGTGGGGAAGGGGGAGGTGTGAGGATGCTGCCAATTAACAGAAATCTGTCACCATTATATTCTGGTAGTCCTTAGAGATGAGCTATATAACCAAATGTACCTAACCTATGTTTAACCCAATAACACAAAACAATGTTCTTGCAAGCTTTAAGGCCTAGACAAGCATAATAATTAGACTGCAAGAAGCTGCCCTGCGTGCTTTAAACCCTATCCTGAATTTGATTATCCTAAAGCTTTCCAGTTTCAGTAAGATATCAATTCCTCCAGTCCTCACATTGATTAATCATTTATTTCTAAAACTCCCTCTATGAAACAATCAAGAACTGTTTAAAAACTGCCACAGATACGCCCATTTGAAAGCTGGAAAAGGTACATGAACTCATATACCGACTACAGCATACCAAATCATCTCATTTAGACTCAAAATTTTAGGATTACTATGAAAAAAACATGAAATGCCAAATGATCGTCAGGAAGAACTCAAGTCAAATACTACAAGTTATAATTCGAAAGTTCTATTAATTGGCACCAATCACATAAAAGCAGAAATCTACCACAACACAAACTTTCTCTCCTCCAACAGCGTATCACAAGGTTGGACAGTAGTTCTCAAACTGGTGCGTGCACCCCAACACAGAGGATGCTCGTCCCCACCCCCGGGAGTTTAATTCTGTAGGTATGGGATGGAGGCTGAGAATCCGCACTTCTAACAAGCTCCCAGGTGCCGCTGCTGGTCCAGAAACCACACTCGGGACAGCCACTGGGCCAAGGGCATCAGTCTACACTGGATGCCTCCCCAAGTCCTCGGACAAGCCTTATCAAAAGTTAATGATTACACAGAGTCCTAAATAAATGATTTTCTTGAAATTTATTTTAGGGATAAATATGCACCAACTTGTAAAAACCAGACGCTTGTCACATTTTTGTAAAATATTCAAAGTTGCTCTTCCCTCTCGCCTTTTGGCCACTTCTCTGACATCAACCCAGCCAAGTGGAACAGAGGTGAAAATTAAAGCAGTCAATTTTGCTTTGTAGAATAGCTCTGGCAAACATGGAGATGAAAAGATGGAAAAACCTGAAATTAATGGCTAAACCCGATTTGGGGGAGATCTGTGAATGTCATCTCTGCTCTCCCCGTCCCAGAGAAAGACGACCACCTCACCACAGTCCACCCTGGCACCAAGGGGGCCACCCCGGAAAGCCTGCCTGCTGCTGGCTGCTTGCCTGCCTCACAGCAACCGGACGTACCCTGGGGTGTCCACGCAGGTCTAAGGTAGATCACTCTGGTGATGACAAAAAAGACTACCATATTCCCGTTTCCAGGGGCTTCTGCACTGAAGGCCCAGAGTTGAAACTTACATTTTCTAATGTTCCCAAGTCTGGTTTGTGCCATGTTTCAATTTTAATGAAGAAATCATCTTTCATATATTCATTCTGCAGAAAACACAACAGCAAAATGACAATGATCTTTCACCAGTTCTTTGGGGCTTCTGTCTGCGGGAGCCTTCCCCAGCGTAAGCATCCGTGCTTTTACTCTTTAAGACTGATCCTCAAGTGACAAAGAATCACTAGCTACCTATTTTTATAGACCCACCAGGCAAACCAAATGCTGCATGCTTTTAAATAATTTAAACGACCCTACTTGTCATGCAGCGCACAAGGCTAAAAACATTAAAGAAGCTGAGAGGTCTGGTGAGCAAATACAGTATTCAAAGGAAGTAGCAGAAGCAAAATAAAGTCAACAGGGAGAGTTTGAGACAAGGCTGGAAAAATGCACTAACACTGGGACTATGCGGTGGAGTGTGGGCCGCTGGAAAGAGCACAGAGGAGGGGCCATGCAGTGGTGGGCAGTTTTAATTTAAAAAGCAAGGAATGACTGAAAATAAAGTATGTAAAGCAAAATTTAAAGATGCAGAGTATGTGACACAAAAACAGTTTTACTCACCGTTACAACTGAGGCATAATGGGCAGGTAGGCAATAAAAGGGGAAAAATTCCAGAATATTAATCAAAGTCAAAACAATCTGTCATATTATTTAATATGACGCAGATTAAACTACCTGAAAACACAGAACAATTAGTAGTTCATGTCTGCAAAAGTTTCTACACAAGTGACACTACAGGTTACCATACATTATGGAGTTAATCTAAGTTTAAAACAATGGTAAAACGAATAAGATCACAAAAGCAATACATCACTTTAAGGCTAATTTAGGAAACAACAGGAAACTGTTTCAGAAGTCTGCCATATTCCTCCCCTAATATGTGGCAATATGAGCAAAATACTATTGAAACTACACCAAAAGACATTTTTGAGTGCGGATGACCTTTAAGGTCTCACTCCTAGACCCAGTGCCGTCAGCAAGGACCTCGAGGGGCTGTCACCTGGGAATGAATCAATGCCCCTCACAAAGATCTCAGGAGAGGAACCCAGTGCATTCTCTCCTCTGCCACAAGCCCTGCCGTGACTCCCCAAGAACCCCACAGAAGGCTTTCTCAGGTGTCACCCTTCTCAAAGGCCTCAGCACCAGGAGTCCCACTCCCCCTCAGCACTGGGGCAGTGGGGTGGGACGGCTGCCAGGGACCAGGCTTACTTGTTCTACAGTAGGGGTATGCGTTCCAGGCTTTCTCGTGGAATACCAAGGAGCCCTCTGGAGCGATCATCCTCACGAATGCAGGAACTTTGCTGTGAGGAGAGGAAGAGTGAATGTATTTTCAGTACTACCATCACTTCTCGGTCGGCATCTATCGGGCTAGTTCAAAGTACTGTTGTCAACAGTGATTATGTTCTAAGTTTCATAATTCACGTTCAAGATAGTTGTCAACCGTCTTATTTTCAATCCCAAAGTAACCAAGTGGAAAATTAATGTAAAAACAACAAAATGATTAGGAACATTTAACTGTATGCAGGATTTAAGGGGGGAAAAAAAAAGAAACAAGTTTGTGTTGGGTTTCTGCTCTACTCCCTAATGTGAAATCTGAAAGTTAACTGAGGCTATTCAACCTGTACAAAATACAGCACAGAAGTTCTCTTGTATGGTTAGATAGACGACACTCACTGTGGAATATAAAATAGCCCCTAGGATACTGGAGTGCTGTGAATAAAAGTGTCAAGTACATTGTACAGAATAAACCTAAAGAAAAATGACAATGTGAAGGACCCATATAGAAATCTGATAGTAAAACATATCAAGTACAGGGGCGCCTGGGTGGCTCAGTTCAACTTCAGTTCAAGTCATAATCTCATAGTTCGTGAGTTTGAGCCCCGTATTGGGCTTGCTGCTGTCAGTGCAGTCTGCTTCCAATTCTCTGTCTCCCCTCTCTCTGCCCCTCCCCTGCTCGTACCCTCTCCTCTCTCTCTCAAAAACAAAATAAAAAACACTTAAAGCATATCAAATATAAAATTTTATATGTTTGGAAGATGAATGTTATTTGCTGCCTCAAGTATAGTTGGAGAAGGGTTAAGTACATAATACTTTGTGCCAATTCATAGGATAATCAGCAAAGATCCCAATAGATAAGTGGGCAAAAGACATGCAGGGACACATTACAAATAAAAACCACAACTGGCTAACAAACAAATGAGAAAATTAGTCTTTTTAGTCCTCAAAGAAAAGTACATGAAATGACCACTTTTTAATTGTTTTTTTTTTTTTTTTTGAGAGAGCGCGCGCGCGCGAGCACAAGCAGGGGAGGGGCAGAGAAAAAGAATCCCAAGCAGGCTCTGCCCTGTCAGCGCAGAGCCTGACGCAGGGCTGGAACTCACAAACTGTGAGATCACGACCTGAGCTGAAATCAAGAGTCGGATGCTTAACCGACTGAGCCATCCAGGCACCCCTTGAAATGACCACTCTTAATGGCTCAAGCCAACTGTTAAAGAAGGCAGTTTTATGGGCATAGGCTTCTTATACAGATTGGATTCAAATCCCAACATCACCACTTAGAAGCTGTGTGACACACTGGACACATTACTTGGCTCTCTGAACTTCCTCATGAGTTGAACAGAGTCCCTATTACCTACTTTGCAGGGTTATTGGGAGGATTCAATCAGATAACACCTGTAATGTGTTTGGCACATCAGGTACAGTGAGAGCCAATTAACAGTAGGTACTGCTTTTTAATTATCAGTTGACCTGAAGCTGAGTACTTTCACGTGCCTTTCTTCACTTATATCCAATAGCACTGCGAGGTACACATTACTTCATATAATTAGCATTTAGGTGGCTAAATAATTACATGTCAAAACTAGATCCTCCAACTTGAAGCCCTATATACTTTCTTCTGTATACAAATTGCTTCTCTGAGAACTTTCAAACACAACTTAATTTCCTAAACTAAGAGAAAGAACAAACTAGGGAAACTTGGGCCCCAGAGAAGACTTCTGCCCCCATGATAAGAAGAAGCAGTTGACCAGAGACACCCCTCTGTTGATTTTTGTAAGCAAAGCAAGGTAACTGAAAGGAACCCCACCAGCCAGAGAGCCACGCAGTGACAGAAGAGGTGGGGTGGACAGTCCTTCCACCGTCTCCTCAGTACTCAAGAACGAGTGTATGACCTGGAGCTTCCTCTACTGTGGCAAACTGAACCACTAGAAAAGAAAAGCTGAAGCACTATGACATACAACATTATAAGCAAGATTCCAGAGGCATAAAGAGATTTACCTGTGTCTTTACATCCTGAAAAGACAGTAATAAAGAGGAACTAATTCTTTGAAGCACTCATTCTTTCAAAGTCTTGGGAAGATTCATGCAATGGGGCATAACTTCATAATAAAGCCAAGAAACTGAAAATACTTTCACCTTAAAAGTGAAAGAATATCTGAAGCCCAAATTATTCCTTTCATTCCTGAAGAACTGAAACCAAAATCCCTTCAACTGAGGGAGAGGTCTATTCAGGGTTTAATGTAACACCTACGGGTGATTTTCTAAACACAGCTACAAGATTACATATCCATCTGAGAGTTAAGAACCAAATCTATAAGAAAGTTTTAACATTTCTTCATTTTCTTCCCAAATGCCTATTATCTTATTCCCAGAATACTTTTCGACTATATGAATTCCAACAATAGATTTTATTCTGACTTAGTTACGAATGACCAAACCTTTGAGCCAATTGTTTCAAATTGACTGGCTTTTTACATTTAACACTAACAAACATCTTTCCTCAGTGAACTGAAATTATGGACTCAACAGAAAAAATGCATAAATGGAATAAATAAAATTAAATTTCATTTCTGCTTTAAGGGAGAAAAATTTTCATTAGTGGCAACTTTAAAATATTCCTAACAAGATGGTTCAAGTGTGCCATTTATACATAATTGGCAGCATACACATTGGTTTTCTACCTCAGTTATCAGCCTTCCTAGCAAATAATTTCTGTTTTGGAAGCTCAGAGTCTCACAAAAGGAACAAATATTAACTGAATTAACAAAATGCAGGTACACCTTCAAAAACAAATTAACAAGGACATTCCTCCTCTTGTTTTCCCAACTATCTTGATATGTTCTGTCCTGATAAACCAACATTCATGACAGTGCTTAACTCAAGATAAACACATCTATATTCGACTGTTTAAAAGTCAGGCATAGGGGCGCCTGGGTGGCTCAGTAGGTTGAGCATCGGACTTTGGCGCAGGTCATGATCTCACGGCCCGTGGGTTTGAGCCCCACATTGGGCTCTGTGCTGACAGCTCCAGAGCCTACTTCAGATTCTGTCTCCCTCTCTCTCTGCCCCTCCCCCACATGCACACACATGTTCTCTCTCTAAAATAAACATTTAAAAAAAAAAGTCAGGCAAAAAATAATGTCCAAGAGCACAAAAGGTTCTTTGCCATACATAGCCTTTTCCCCACCCCAATTCTGAACGCACAAGAATATCTAACATCAGGGTAAAATTCAACCAAAATGTTTCATCAATTGTGTTGACAGGAGATAATATTAAGATCTGACGTCAATATAACAATGGCTGTGAACCTATTAAGTGGTAAGACAATTCTGTCATAGTGGTACAAGAAAACAAAGGGCTTACATGGTTTAAAAGATATGTAATAAATGACCATAACGTACACTGAACTTCTCCTGATCTAGGAGCATACTTTTTAAAAAAAATCTTGTTCCTGAGATACATAATACCTTGGCAAATCATTTCAAATTGCACTTTCCCCATCAAAGTTTTATATCTACTTGTAAACAAAATGAGCAAAACTGTTTTGTGCTATTTTTCCATCCTACATCCTGTGGATAAACATCAAAATGTTGAAAAAAACATGAAAGAATCTGAAGACCAGATTGATTTGTCATAAACAAAATAATCTTTCATTTTATAATCAAATGAAACATACCTTAAATACATTGCGCACCTCACTCATTCATTTACTCAAGTATTTAGTGTCCACTGTGTCAGGGGCTATGTAATAGTATGCAAACAGTATGCAAACAATTCCTACGCTGAGCTTACCTTCCAGGGAGAGCAGCAGGAAACAGAGCAGTATATAACGAAAGGCAGTGAATTACCTCTCCTGAAGTGCGGGCAGTCAAGTTAAGAACAGTACCAGTAAGCACTGGGGTGAGGGTGCCCGAGAAGGTCTCTCTGAGGAAGTGACAATACAACAGTGACCTGAGGGTAGGAGGGCCAGCACATGAAGAGACAGGCCCCAGAGTGCTGAGTCTGCCTGGGTCACTCTGAGGCCTCCAGCATGGCTAGACTGTAGTACAGGAGGATGGACACAAAAATGATGATGGTGAGGTGAGCAGAAGGCAGGCAGACCACCCTGAGGCCCGTTTTATAGGCTAAAGGGATTGGGTTTTATTCTTTGTATGATGAGAAGCTACTGAAGGCTTAAAGAAGAATGACAAAACCAGATTTAAATTTTAAGAACTTAAAGCTTTGTCACTTTAGTAGAGTCACGTTAGTAAATGAAAATTAACTGGAGTGGGCAAGAGTGGATGGAGGCAAAAATTAACTAAAAATAGATTAAAGATCTACATGTAAGAGCTAAAGCTATAAAATTCTTATAAGAAAACATAGATGCAAAATCTCTGGGACCTTGGATTGAACAATGGTTTCTTAAATATGACACCCAAAGCAATAACAACAACAAAAAAAAGTAAATTGGGCTTTTTCAAAATTATCAACTTTTTATGCTATCAAGAAAGTGGGAAGAAAACTCACAGAATGGGGAGGAAAACTACACATCATGTATCTGATGGGGCCAGTTTCTAAAATATATAAAGAAACTTAAAACAACAAAATAGAAATTAAAAGACAGGCAAATGTCTGTCTTTTGAACAGATTTGAACAGATATTTCTCCAAAGAAGATCTACAAATTCCCAGTAAGCACAGGAAAAGAGGCTCAACATCATTAAGCAGCAGAGATATGCAAATCAAGCCCTTGAAATACCACCTCACACCCATTAAGATGGTTATGACCAAAACAAAACAAAACCTGAAAATAACAAGTATCATCAAGGATCTGAAGACATGGGAACCTTCATTCACTGTTGGTGGGAATGTAAAAACAGGGCAGGGGCTCTGGACACAGTCTGGCAGTTTTTCAAAAAGTTCTCCAACAATTTCAACTGTAGGTGAGTGTGTGCATGCATGTGGATACACACCCAAAAGAAATAAAAACATATGTCTACACAGAAACCTGGACACAAGTGTTCACAACAGCATTATTTTTAAGAGTTAAAAGAATGGGTAGCAAAAGATCAGTCTGGAAGCAACTGGAAAAGTTCAAGAGAAAAGAGACAATGCCAACTTTCATTAACGTGGTGGGGATGGAGATGGGAAAAATGGGTAGATCTAACGGGGAAATTTTATAAAATGACTTAAAATCCTCATTTGTGGGAAAGGACTAAAATCACCAGACACAAATTGGCTAACTTTCAGGAGATAGAACAAGACTTTAAGGTTTTGAAGAATTATCCAAGAGAGGAAGGAAGTATTTTTCACATAACAAAAGAGAATAGCAATAAAAAATGTAACATACCACAATGAGGAAATCTACAACAGAAGTTATTTCTGATAATATTCTGGAATAGGATCACTTTTGATTAAGAAGTATGAACTGCACAGGGGCACCTGGGTGGCTCAGTCAGTTAAGCGTCCAATTTTGGCTCAAGTCATGATCTCAAGTTTCACTGGTTCAAGTTCCGCATCGGGCTCTGTGCTGACAGCTCAGAGCCTGGAGCCTGCTTCAGATTCTGTGTCTCCCTCCTTCTCTCCACCTCCCCCAGTCACGGACTGTCTCTCTCATTACATTAAAATTTTTTTTTAAATAAGTGTGAGCTGTGCATATGTTAAAACTTAGAATTACACATAAAGAAAAAATTTTGTGTTGATGTCTAATTCTGGACTCAAGAATGAATTACTATATTTGGCTGATATTTATCAATCTTATATTTATTCAAGATGCTCTCTGATGGGAATCATCATATATGATCTATCTTTGTAGTCTCAGGTGATTTTAAACTTCTCATTTTTAAACATGAACATAACTTTAGTTCCTGACAAATGACTCTTTTGCCTACAAAATGAGCTCTTTACTGAACCACATGAAATTTTAAAATGATTTTCAATTAAACCTCTGTTGTTCCAATCTTTGGGGAACAAGACCACTCAGGGGTTGGCACAAACTTATGAATTCTGCATCGTCCAGGACTGACTGGAGATGGTGAAGACATAATATGCTTACGAAGAATAAAAGAGCAAAGCTAAGGAGTAAAGCTGATCTTCCCCAAGAAGGGAGAGAAAACAAACAACAAAAGGAATGGTCAGTGTGTTTCTTCCTATGAAGTCTCAGAAGAGCTACAAGGTTTTCTCTGAAATAACCATCTCAAAAGGTGCAACACATTTCTTTGCCTTGCTTCAAAATTCTTTGCCCAATAAAGTCTTTTCTCTCTCCCCACCATCGACTGTTAAGTGTCTGTTAAACATCATAAGGAAACATACTCAAAACTTTTATGGTAAATGGGGTACAAGACAAATGTGTACACATGAAATACATGGTCAGGTGTCAAGATGAATGGATGTGACAGAAAGTAACGGAGGTTAGGGAAGAATAGAAGTATGTCTCTGCAAGGGACAGAGCTGGCTGCGTGCTTTCCGGGAAACTGAGCAGGTTAAGGACAACCCCATATCACAAGGAGAAAATAACCGTAACAGGATGAACATGGCACTTCTGAAGGACAATGAAGAGACGGGCTTACTTAGATCCAATGTCGGCACTCTGGACAGAACAACTGAGAGACATGGACAAAGTACATCTTGTTAAGTTTAACTTTATTCTGGAAGAAGACTTGAGACTTTAAAGACTTATGAGAACACGGGATACGGTGAAACCCATGGTTTTAGAAGAATTTCTCTGCCAATTCCTTTGGTGTTCACTTCAGAAAATGGAAAATATTGTAACCCTCCCAAAGGGCTCAGCAGTAGAGCAAAGTGGTTAAGAGGGCAAGTTCTGGAATCACAATGTCTGCCTAAGTTCATGGCCTGTCTCTGCTACCAACAGTAATGACACAGGGCCAGTTACTTAAACCTTTCTGGATCTTCGTTTCCTCACTAGAAAAGGTCGCTATGGGGAATCAATGAGCTCCCACCTAGAACACTTACAGTGACTAGCACTCAGTAAGAATACAGTAAGGACTAGATCTTCTGCTTAGAATTACCATTCACAACTATTTACTGTAAGTTATCAAAAGACATGGAAAGAATCTCATTATCCTGTAAGAAGATTATTATTTGAGATTCAAGGAAAGGAAAGTCCCCTGCATTGGCCACTAAATTATAGGTTTTTTAATACCTTGCTAAGATTGTTTCTCAACCTTCTGGTTCGGATGAAGTGTACAGACCTTACCAAGAAGAGTCTTGCTGAAATGGGAAAGCATACTGGCCAGGGAATACAGAGATGCTGATTCCACTGTGTAAAGTGGACCTCAGAATTAAGTATCTCAAATGTAAAGAAAGGTGTCGGTGGCCTTGGGCAACAAATTTAGCCAGCCAGGTTTGCAATCCTATTGATGCTACACAGTGATAGCGAACACAGCACTAGAGGTTACCCAGTGGAGCAAATACCAGAAAGGGAGCAGGGGTTCCTGGGCACAGACTCAACTTCCTAAACCTCTCTAGGAACTGCAGGTAGGCCTTCAGCATGCCGCCGACCTTGCAGGGTGCCCGCGCAGGGTACTCAGGTCTGACAGGCTGTGCCAGCAGCTCTGTGTGGTGACTGCCATCATTCCTACGGCACAGCGAAGGCCTCGGCACTTACTGCTAAATGAGCCTTTGCCCTCCCATGATATAATATCCTGTGGCCACTGTGCCATCGGCGTGACACTGATGACTCTTGGTGTGGACATCTGATTGCTTGCCCTGGACCGTTCCCTCCCGTGGACTACGGCAACAGTCGGTCCTGGTTTTGTCTTTCTTCCTGGAAGGTTTTCAGTTGTTCTTCACTACGGCCAGAGAGGCGGTAGCCTGCCACACTGCCTGAGCCCCACTAGGGCCACGGTCTTTCCTGTTTTCCTTTCCTGTCTCAGGCCTCTCCACGCTTCCGTCCACAGCTGCTATCTTCGTGTGACAAAATCTGTCTTCTACGGGCATCAGACAGCCCTTACCATCCAGTCAGACCCCCGCCCTCCCTTCTCACGGGACACCTGTGCTCCTGAGGTCAGGAGTGCTTGCTGTCCAGGACTTGGGACTGCCTACTTGTGACCAAAAGAGCATGGGATCAGAACCCAGAGAATCCGGGTTTCAGTCACCATCCCACCACCTACTAGCTGTGTGACTCTGGGTAAACACGCACTTTAGTGTCCTCTTAGGCACAACATGCATATTGCTTATTTTTCAGGACTGCCATGAGAAGGAAATGAATACACGACAGGGTAAAACCAAAGGGCACTGTGGAATGGTTTTAGCTCCTTCTAGGAATGAAGAAGCCATAAGCTTACTGGGAGGCTGGCCTCTAGAGAGCCACAGTTTTCCTTCACTTAATCTATTAAAAGCCTGAGAGGAATTCTGAACTTCACCCCCAAATAAGCTCTTCAGAACACTAACCATATTTATATGGCCCTCTTCAAAAGATTTATTATTTATGGTTGGAATGTCATCTGAATCAGATGTTTCCAAGTATTTATCATATTTTTCCTAATTAAACAAAAATAAAAAGCAAAAAAAATTTTTTTAATCACTCATAACCCCACCAAGAGAAAAACATTCCTAACATTCTAATGAATGTCTTCCTAGGCCATCTTCTGATTAGTTTTTAAAAAATATATGTATTGCATATTTATAGTTACACATAAATTTAGCAACAAATCTTTTCCATGTAATGACATATCAAATATTTCCCCAATTTCCCACTCTCAGTTTTCAAATGAAGGATATTTTGAATCTGTTTCAAGATTATTCACATATGGACATCATACAGCAACAGAAAATTTTATGTATCAAACATTCTGGTTAATTTTAGAATCCCCAGAGAGTTAAATGTTTACAATTAAAAAAAAGTTTTACCATGTTGGTAAAATTCAGTTAATGAAGAAGTGTAAAACATTAGAAAAATAAGACTAAGTATGTATAAGCAAATTTAATACTATAAACATCTAGAATGCCACATTTTTCTCTCAACTGACACATTTTTTTAGGTATATTTAGGGTGCTCACAAACTAACAGGAACCATGAATAAGACAGTCTCTGTAGACAACTGATTGGTCAGAATTATTGCCTTCATTCAAACCTCCATCAGAAACAAAGAAATGTTGTGTTCTAGGAGAAAATAAATAAATAACATTTAAGATTCTATAAAGTCATAACCTTCTTTATATTCATGTGTCAGTATAAATCAAGCAGTGGTCTTAAACTGAAACAACAGGAAAAATACTGATCATCATAGCTCACCTACAACTTTGAGGAGCTCTACAAAAACATGGGTGTTATTCATTCCAATATGAAAAGAATAAAGGCAAGAAAAGATCAAAGCTCTCTCCTACCTTTAATAAATTGGGGGAGGCTACTGAAAAAATGGACTCTTAAAAATCCATTACTGATCTCTTGTCCTTCCTTGGACAAACACTGGTATGCATTTTTGGTTTTAAAATATTTATGCCAAAGATAGAGATCAGACGGCCAAACTTAGTAGAATTGCAGAAAAAAACTTCTATCAGCCAAAGATACAAAAACAATGAACAAAAGATTTGAACAGTCAAGTCACATAAGAAATTCAAATGGTCCACTAATATAAACAGACATTCAACTTCGCTAATAAAGAAATGCAAATTTAAACAAGAGACTATTCTTGTGTATCTAACTGGCAAAAAATTAAACAGAGAAAAATATGGAAAATGAACATTATCAAATTCTTGGCGGGCAATCTGACAGTAATATCAAAATTTTAAATGAGCCTGCCCCTGCAGCAATCCCACTTTTATACAGTTCTCCTGGAGAAGCAGTAACTGAAGGCATAAGGGCCTTACAACCGCATTCACAGAAATCTTGTATGCAACATGCAGAAAGGGAAATACCTAAAGCACCTACATCGACTTATTTAGAGAATGGGTAAGTCAACTATGCTTTGTTTACACTAGGAAATCTCGCTCAGCCTTAAAAAGAATGCCGGGGCGCCTGGGTGGCTTGTCGGTTAAGCGTCCGGCTTCGGCTCAGGTCATGATCTCACGGTTCAGCTCAGAGCCTGGAGCCTGCTTCAGATTCTGTATCTCCCTCTCTCTCTGACCCTCCCCCTGCTCGCTCTGTCTCTCTCTGTCTCTCAAAAAATAAAAATTTAAAAAAAAAAAAAAAAAAAAGAATGCCATGGACATTAAGGATGCATGGAAGATAAAGGCAACTGCAGAACTGTCCATATAGTATGATCCCATTTGTCACAGAAAACAAAAAATAACAAGTGATCGAGCTCTCAGTACATTTGTTTTTAAAGGCTTATTTGCAGATGTACAGAAAATGATTCAGAAGGAGAAACTGTTTCTAGTATTTCTCCCTGAGGTTATGGATATGTGATGGCAAGAGGTGGGGACTAAGTTTTTATTTTATAACTTTCTCTGTTGTCTGAATTTTTAAATAAGCAGTTATTACTTTTACAATTTAAAAATAACCAATAAAAGATGGAGGTTCTCTCAAAAAACTAAAATGCAACGTATTGTGACAACGTATTGTCACAGTGAAATTTTTATAAGTACCTGCCAGGAAGTTAAGGGGTTACATGCTCAATAATAAACTGCATAGTTAAGGCATCATTTTCAATAGAATGACTAAGCATCAAATGTGAACAGTCATCTTACCTCTTCAGGTGATAGATTTTGTGTGTATACTGTCCCTTTTCTCCATCCTTCTCATAAGGTTCATTTTTTAAGACTTCAATTCCTTCTCCACCACCAGTTTCATTCTTACTAGCTTCTGCAACAGAGTAAAGCTGTCCAACCTGATACTGGAATTTCAGAGCACAGAATGTCAGTAAGCTAGTAGTAACTTTGGAAACTTCCTGTGCTAAGATCTTACCATATATGATACAGAAAAGCATATCGAAAGCATTCAGCACATTTGTTCCATGTGACAAAAGGACTCAAATTAGAAATTAGTATGTTTAGGAAGACAAACACTAAATGATCACACAGCTTTAAGAAACTCTAATATTTTACAAGACTTCCATTATTTGAGAAAACTGCTAGTTACACTCTGGGGTGCTTTAATATGTACTGTCCACTTATCAAGAAAACACCTTGATGCTTGGCCCACCTTTTTGTATAATATACATTCGTATTTTCCAAAGCACTTCCACATCCATTTTATCTCATTTAATTTCACAAAATTCTGAAAAAGGCATGACAAAAATATAATTGTTACTCTGCCAATTAAGAAAGCTGAGCAACCAAAATACCATTCTTAAGGGCGCCTGGGTGGCTCTGACAGTTAAGCGTCCGACTTCAGCTCAGGTCATGATCTCATGGTTCGTGGGTTCGAGCCCTGCGTCAGGCTCTGTGCTGACAGCTCGGAGCCTGGAGCCTGTCTTCGGATTCTGTGTCTCCCTCTCTCTCTGACCCTCCCCTGCTCATGCTGTCTCTCTCTCTCTCAAAAATAAATAAAACATTAAAAAAATAAATAAAAATTTGTTTATTAAAAATTTATTATTCTTAATGATAAAGAGGAAATATATAAAATATAATAATAAAGCCTGAAAACACAAAGAACCATTACAGTCCAAATTCTAGTAGACCTCTGGGGTCTTTTTTCCCATGGCTTCTGCCTGACATGACCAATTTGGCCCTTGTCCACCAAAACAGAAGTGATGGTGGGTACTCAAGATCAAAATTGTTTATTGTAAAGTTCTCTAGTAAACAGAAATACTTTTTAAAGTGTTATAAATATACAAGAATTACTATAAAAGGCAATAAACTCCTGACATTTTCTATTTCATTAAAATTTTTTTAATGTTTACTTCTTTTAGAGAGAGAGAGAGAGAGAGAGAAACAGAGTGCAAGCACAGGAGGATCCAAGAGAAAGAGAGACACAGAATCTGAAGCAGCTCCAGGCTCTGAGCCGTTAGCCCAGAGCGCAACGCGGCGCTTGACCTGATGAGCTGTGAGATCATGACCTGAGCCGAAGTCTGACGCTTAACCAACTGAGCCGTGCAGGCCCCCCTATTTCATTTTAAAGTGAACCAGAATTCTCAATGACCTGAACCAATACCTTTGAGTGGGCAGTATTCTTCTGTGCCAATCTGGAGCTGCTAACAGTTCCAACAAATAATAAAAAGCAAAGTTCTCATGTTCTAATTTGTTCTAGTGACTCAACCATGGCGCTCTCTCCAATCTCTTCAAATTTGGCTAAATTTCTTCCTCCCGGTGAGGAAGGCCTAAAGAAATGTTTTTCTTTTCTTTTTTTAAGCATATTTTCAAAGAAAAGCTATCACTAAAAATGAATCATTCAAAGTGAACATTTATTTGAGACAAAAAATAGGGGGAGTGGTAAGCTCAGTAACACATATCTAAAAAGCCCATGGAGAGTATGGCACTGTCTTGAAGGTTGATTTAAATACACACTAACTCAATTACTCAATTTGGGTTTAGGAAGCTAGAACCAAACACATTTCTTAAGAGCAACAAAAATAATATCTGTAGGGGGGTTTAGACTGTAGGAGGAGGCGTTTCTTCTCTGGTTTTTGTGATAACAACACCAGGGTTGGTCCAGTAAGCTACAATCCTTAATTAAGTCCTTCAAAACGTACTTTTCAACACTGTCATATTTTTAAAGAAGGATTAAAATGTCTCTAAATCAAAAGGTAAATTTAATCTCGGGCAGGAACAGAGTAACAAAACTTCCCACAGAAACAACTAAACAGTATCCAAAAAAATGTTGTTAATGAACTGATATTTTGTGACATGCTACTATGCTTCTCATTTTTAAGAATAACTTAAAGCCAGACAAGAGACATGTTTAGTAAATCTGAATAGAGGAAAAAGCTGAGATTATTTTGGGTGACAACACCAAGACTCAGGAAGATTTCAACAAGTTGATCTGACCAACTGAAACCAAAAGAAAAAATTTAACCAAAACAAATGTCAATTTCCACATTCAAGTTCAAACAATCAGTTGCATAAGTAAAGCACAGTGGCTTGAGTGTTTTTATACAGGGAAACCTCAGGCACTACTGAGATGTACATAGCTGGGTTCGAGTCTGCTTTAAACTATGCCAACAGCTACTCATTTTTAGTTCCTGCATTTTTTCCCCTTTCTGTCTTCTGTCAGCTGTCACTTCTTAGGTTATCAGTTTGTTCTGTCCCACTTCCAAGTCACTGCTTCTAATCTACTGTCAGCTCTAGCAAAACCAGAAAACTGAGCAAGTGCAAACTGTGTGCAAGTTCTAGAAGGACCCAGCGGGCGTTGGGGGGTTTGCTACAAAGATCCATTTCTCTGCTTTCATCCTTGTTCCTGGCTATGCCTCAGAGAGCTACAACTGAAGGATGCACAAGTTCTGGATGGGAGGTGTATTTCTGTACCACGTGCAGATCAAGGGAGATGATAAGCTGTCACAGTTACGTGCTGGTCAGGCTGTGTTTGGAATAGTGGTTCAGTGGAGAGCAACAACTACGACCCATGTAGTGACAGCAGCTGTGAGGAAGTCTAGAGGTCATGTTAGACCAGACCAAATGAACACGCTGGGAACGGTTAACCCTGTGACCTCATGTAGAGGAAAAGGAACAAAAGAACTTGAAGGGAGGAGCCAGAATGGCCAACAGAAAACCCAAAGGGCTACCAGATGCCAGCCAGAATACGCTTATTTCCCACTGCACAAGTGGAAGGGACTGTAAGCAACAAACCTGATAGGAAAGCAGATTTCAGCATAAAGTCAAATGTTTGAAATAACCACCAGTAAAACAGACTGTTCCTCTAAGCAGCAAGTTTCTTAGCCTTACAGTGCTCACTCTGAGGTCAGAACTTCCTTTCTTTGGGATCCTGTAGCCAGAATTCCTGAACTGGACAGGAGATTAAACTACATTCTTTAGACCCTTCTGAAACAAGGCACTGTGGCAGAATGCACTTACAATTAATTATCTGTGTACACCATAATTCATTTGTATGAATGTAAAGGTAAGTGAACATAACAAAAATACGATTTTAGATTAACGTATCAAAACACAATGTATCAACAAAACAAACAGAAAACAAGGAAGACTTACCTCCTGAACAGAACATGGCAAAACCACACGGCTAAAAGGACAAAAGAAAAAAATATTTATTACATATGAAACATACTGAGCTTTAAAACACGAATCTCTAGGTTTAGAAGAACTTTTCAATCCACTGAATCCAATGACAGCATGATATAAAAACGTCATTTATAGAAGGTCTTCGCAATGCTTACAGTTGTAAATAAGAATTTTTAAACTGGGGAAATGAAACTACTATTTCTGGGTCTCAGTGATGATTCCCATTTAGTGTCCTCATTGTACGAGGACCCCAAATGCAGTTGCAGAGATTCCGGTGAGGAGAAAAGGAACAAGCGAAAGCTCATCACTGAAAATTGCAGGGTGCCAAATATATTATTTTTGGACTGTCTGGTCAGGTTGCCCTCAGGAAATTTTTGGTATGGTTTCATTCTCTGTCTCTACACTAGAAATTTTGTTTTCATGATATTTCTCATAGGATATAGGTCTTGAATCTCTTGAACGAACACTTCCAAAAATTGTTCCCCACTACCCAATTACTCCTCAGTATTATGAGAAAAACAAGTAAAAAAGTCCTCTTAGAGTTAACAAGAAAAAACTGTACCAAGGAAGTACTTTGAGCTTTATAAATATAACCCTCCAGGGTAGATGCAGTTTAAGGTAGACAAATGTTTGATTCTGTCCAAGAGTTTATTACTGGACATACAAAAGGACCTAAATGGAGGCATAATGCTCCTGAAAATACATTCCAAAAAAGACTATTGTGAATTATTTTATATCAGAATATTGCATTTTATCACCAGATTTTTATAGGGAAGTACCTTCACTTATTTTCAGCATAAACTCTGAAAATCACTGAGAATCAACTGTCTCGTGATAATAGCTGGTGTCCAAGATAGCAACTTTTTTGGTCTGGTCCTTTTCAGACTTTTCCCTACTAACTGTTAAAAGACAGAGCAGAGCCATTAAAAATTTCATTTGAACTCTCTATGATAAGGAGAGAGAAAAAAATCTCACAACGGTCACCTTGATTTTCATTTTACAGAAAATTCACAATTTTCCTTTCCTTCCTTTGGCTGCACTGTCCACCCACCCCCTCCCCATCCTCCTCAAACAGCTACGCTGGAGTGCTCACATCCCCTTGACCTCCAATAGTATAAAACATGCCTCCTGCTATTCTCCCCTCCCTCACTGTTGGGGAACACTCAGCATTCTTTGTCTTTCTGATAATGATCATGTAAAGACAAGTCACCGAGGCTAGTAATTCCTATTCTCATCAAGAATACACTTGTTATACAAAAAATCCTTCCATACCTAATCCTTTTAACGGTCTCCTCAGAGTACACACTAACTTGCTATCTCAGTCACTCAAAATAAACTGGGGCCAAGCACGCGCGGCGGTCAGAGGGGGAATAAGATACAGATAGAGAGCGTATTTCGGAAGATAAAGAAAAATACAAAGATATAGGCTGGGAGCATATTTTCAGGGCCTGGAATACAATGGCCAGAAATCTATTACATTTATTAGGCAACAAGGAATCCAGGAAGGTTGTTCCAAAAGAGAAGTGACATGACTACAGTTAATCTGAAAAAGCCACCTGTAGGTAATTAAAAACCATTAAGAAGCAGGATGTGGTAGGGGGCGGGGAGTCAACTTTGGGGGAAGTTGGGCAAGGGTGTACAAAGGCCTGAACCAAGAAGATGGGCTGCAGAGGAAATGAAAGGAACAGAGAGGAAAGAGTTAAAGACTTCCCTGAACTTTCACAAAACCTAAGAATCACTGCTGAGTAATTTTCACAACTACTCACTGGTAGGAAGATCCCTACTTTTATACAACAACACTTTCAGGGACTTATTTCATAAAATATAAGACAATGGATCAAGGCATTCAGGATGACGAGTCAAATAAATTCTTCAAGATTTTTTAATGAAAAGAAAATGGATAGATAGGCTCTGATTTTCTCTTCTTCTCAAAGTAGTATTCAAATTTTAGAGCAATTTGAAAATTTTCAAAATTCTCTGAAAATCGTCGGAAAAATAATGTTCCAAAAACTAGCAACTAGTTCTTTAAAACCAGGCCTTTATGTGAATGGCAACTTCACCCATTGCTTAAGTAACAACTAGAAGGGAACTCCCCACCCTGAACAGTCATTTTTAAACTTTAAATCCATGTCAAAAATAGATGACATTTTTTAAGACAACAAACATTTGCAGAAGTATTTTACAGTTTACCAACACCTTCACATAGGAATGACCTATTCATTGCTCCTGACCAAAAACAATTTTAGAAAGCTGACTTGCAAGCAGGAAGAATCATTCTGTTCGTCTGACAGCACTGAGCACTTACAGTATGCTGGTCTAGATGCTAAGCTGCATTACGAGGAAGACTTAAAACAGTCTCTGCTTTCAAAAAGTCTAAGAGGAAAAAAAAAGTCTGGGGGACATACATGAAGAGTGAACATCAAGAAAGGTCATTTATAACTCCTCAGGAAAGAAATTACACTTGGGCACACTACACCATTCATTACCTTGGTGCATTTAAACCTTTACAATCAAAAAGTGTATTGTGCAGATTCCCAGTGGGAACTGCTTTCCATGAGTTAGCTTGATACTCCTCACGTAACTGTCACAGGGACCTACCGAACACTTAATTCGTATTTTAGGAGGGAGGAAATAACTCTAATAAAACTGACGAGATCAGCGATCTAAGATCAGTTTGGCAAGTGGCGTGCTATGTGACTTGGGCCAAGTCAATTTCCTTCTGTCTTGTTCCCTCCATTTGTCTTAGTAACTGCTACCTACCTACATTACAAAGATGTCAGAGTAATAAAACTTTCATGATACATTGTATAAATGACTTGAAAAAAAGGTTTATATAAATCCAAAATTCAATACTATAAACTTTAACTGAAAATATGCCTTTTCTCAGGATCCCTGTCACTAACTAGAGTTGTAACTTTTCATTACTTTAACAAGTACTTATTGAGCCCTTACTCTGTCGCAAGGACTATTCTAAGACTTGGGGATTTGGAAGTGAGCAAAAGGGACAAACTCATGGAGCTTACACATATAGTAAAAGAACGTGTGTAGTAAAATAGATTTTTAAACTGTTGCACGTTAGGCAGTGATAATTGCTACTGACAACAATTACAGGGGAAAGGCAAATACTAAATGGTAGGGGCTGCAATTAGGTTTTCAGAGAGGGATGCCTAAGAAGGTGATACTTAAGCAAAGACCTGAAGAGGGCAGGTTGGTTAATGAGACGAGGGAAGGTTCAGGCAGAGAGAACAGCAAGCAGAAAGGCCCCGAAGTGAGCGTTTTCCTGAACTAGAGAAAGAACGATAAGGAAGCTTGTGAGCTTGGGACGGGCAGGGGAATGGTAGTCAGTGTGCTCAGAGCAGAAAGCCCCGTTAAGGCTTCTGTGGGCGGGCTAATGTAAGGGCTTTGGTTTTTATACACAGTGAGATAAGGGGGGGGGGGCTAAGTAGAGAAATGAAAGGAGTGATTTCTTAAAAGAAGTTTGAGAACATTAAAAATGAAGTGTCTGGAAATGGCTAGATTAAGCCAAAATTTATGTTTAAGAATTTAAAACGAGAAGAACATTTGAAAAACCAAGGAACAGGCCACCCTCGAAATCCCGAGTTGCCCACAGGACGCCGACGATACGAACCCGCTGTGACAACTCAACAATCAAGGCTACCCAGATTTCCTGTAATAGTCACAGTCCCTGCCGGGGGGAAAGGCAAGAACTTTTCAGTAAAATCACTTCGCCGGTCCTGATGCACCTGAAAACCACTGCATTTGACAGACCACGTGTTAACACTCCTCGTCTCAACGCCGTGAGGTACGGGGAACCCAGAGTGTCACCCCATCTTAAAGGCGTGAAAACTGAGACTCAGGGCAGAGAGACGGCTCTCCTCCTAAGTCAACTAAGTTGCCCTGGGGAGCGCGCTTTTTCCCGAACTCCCGGCTCCTGCTTGAACTTCAGGGCGCCTACGTCCCAGCTCAAGCCCCGACACCAGGGCTGTCTTCACCTGGCACACCTGTCTTCCGCGGGTTACACCGCAGGCTCCACCCCAGACAAGTCCCCGACAGACCCATCGCGCCTCTCCACCCTCGGGGTCCGGCTCGGTCCCACTGGCGGGCCTGCGGGTGGGCCCAGGCTGAGACTGGGGTGGGGGGGCTGGGAAGAAGGCGGGTCCCAGCGGAAACTCCCGGCCTCGCCTTCCCGAGCCACGCGCTCCGACCCGGGACCCAGGCGCCTCCGCCCCAGGGGAGAGGGCGGCGGTGTTATCAAGGCAACGTCAGGGGAGCTGGTCTGGGGGCGCGCAGTGGAGAGGCCTTCAGTGGACCGGGGGCGCGGGCCGGGGGGAGGGGGCGCGCGCAGGGAGCGGCCAGCCCGCGGCTCGCTCCTTTCTAGGAATATTCCGCTTCCGCCACGCCTCAATCAATGGGCCTCCCACCACCGCCTTCGCTAAGCCCCGCACGCGCCCACCGACCCACTCACAATTCCTTAATCAGCACCATCTTCCCGGAACCCCCTCACAGCTGCCGCCGCTACCGCCGCCGCCGCTACCGCCGCCGCCGCTACCGCCCCTCCCGGCGCCTGCGCGGTCCCGCCTCCTTGCCCCCACCCGAACCACTGCGGCGCCTGCGCGTCCACACCCTTCCGCCGCGACTCGTCGCGTCAGCGCGCGCGAGGGGCTAGCTCCGCCCCAGTCCCGCGCCCCACCCTAGGCTCACGGAGCCTCCACTGCGGCTGCGCGGCTGGCTGGAGGGCGTGCGGCTGCTACAGCGGCTGCGCAAACTGGGCGTGGGCTCGCTCGTCCCTTAGGTGTCGCTCCTCCCTCCAGTCTAGTTCCCTCGGGGCGTGGGTGCAGCCTACGATTTCTGGTGAGTTTTCCAGCCAGTTCCCTGGAAGTCGTTTTCTGGTGACCGGCGCTAAGCTTTCTCCCACTGCTTTTGAGACCATGCCTGGTCCTTGACTCGCATCTCGTTCCGAGGTCTCCATGAAAGTCTTGCTGACGGGGTGGGGAGGCCGACGCCACCGCGTTCTGTTCCCGTCGCTGGCCCCTTCGGATTCCACGGGACACCCAGAGGCTCACCTGGCTCACTGCTCACGTGCTTGTTCCAGCAGCCTCGTGAGTGCAGCCAGGGCCAGCCGCTGTGGCCGCAAGAGCTCCCCGACGCCCGAATCCCCCCAGCATCCGGGGACCCGACGACAGGAGCGCCCACCAGTCGTAACGAGGGCTCCCGGGGGGGGGGGGGAGAGGTGCTCGCCCTTAAGACCCAGGAAAGGGACCTGGCCTGGGAGGACGGTCGCGCTGCCCTAGTGGTCGCCCACGCAACCCTCCCCCCGCCCCGAAAGCGTAGGGGGAGTGGTGGCTCCGGGGCTCACTCGCTTACTCTGTGCCAGGCCCCGTTCTAGGCACCGGGGTTACATATGGAATCAAAATCGACACGGCCCCTGACCTCCCCGGGAAACTCATGAGAGCGGATTTGGCTTAGTATAAATGAGCTAAAATAGGGTCATGGAGGAGGCAGAGTCATCGAGGGAAGGGCTCTGGGGAGGCTGTGGTTGAGCCTCATGTTATAAATAGCGTAGCCTGTGAAGATGGTGGAGGAGTCCGTCCCCGAGGCTGGAACAAGCTTGGAGTATTTGAGGGGCTGGTGGAGGGTAGGAGCGGCTAGAACATGTTACATGACGGGGGCAAGTAGGCTGGGACTACACAGGTCCCTAGACCGTAGTAAAGAGTTTTAATTGTATTCTAAGAACCCTGGGAAGCTGTGAAAAAGTTATTAAAGGCGTAAGACAAACGTTAAAAATGTTCTATTATCAATCTGGTAGATATCGGGTAGCATAGTATCTGATACTGGAGTCAGGGCTGCCTCAAAAGTAATAGAAGCGAAATAGTTAACAAAAAGCTGGAGATTTCCTCCTAAAGCCGTATGTGGGGATCATTTCTGTGATGTGTGAAGCTCTTTGCTAGTTACTGTGATGGCGAAGATCCAAGGAAACCTGCCCTTCCCAGGGAGGTGAGAGGTTGGGAGCAGCGTGCGTCGGTCGCCCCGTTTCTCTGCCAGGTAGTGTGCTGGATGGTGGAGACGCTAAGAGCTGGGTAGTTCAGCACGCTTTAGAAGGGAAGGAAGATGTACAGAGAGCCAAGTTCAGTCAGCGGTGCAGAAGATCACGCAGCCTGCTCTGCATTGGGTCTACCCCGTCTTGCCTTCTTCCCATTCTAGACTTGACTTGATTGAGACTATTTATGAAAACCAGAAGTATTTCCAAGAATGCTTTAATTCTGTCAAACCTTAGGGCATCGGTCATAATATTTTACCACTGTTGGTGACGGGATTAGTTTTGCAGTAGAAAACCCTTGGCCTGAATCCAGGCCCTGCCACTTGCCGGCTATGTACCTTGAGTATGTGATTTGTTTGGAGACGCTGTAGAAGGAATATCCACAGCATAGATTTGTCGTGAGGAATAATTTGTTGCGAGTTCCTCCCATCCATCTTCCTTCATCCCTAGAGGTAGCTTCTGTCATCAGTCACTCTTCATCCTAATGCATGAATAAGAATGCATGTATATATACATATGTTCTCATACGTACTCCAGTACGGCCATAACCCCTTCACTGCATACTCCCATGTGGGTAGAACCCTTTCCCCTGCCGTGCATACTACAGATTTCTGTATCATCATCGACGTTTGGTATTGTCAGAATTTTTCATTTTTGCCACTTTATTGGTTTTAGAATATTCTCTCACCTACTGACTTGACATTTCCCTGCAGGGTGAGGATCTCTTTACTGTCCATGTTCATATTTGCTTGTTTTCCTATTTTTTTTTCTCTTTGGTTTGTAGAGGATTATATATATATGTATGTATATATATGTGTGTGTGTGTGTGTGTATATATAGTCATTTTGCATTTGAACTGAATCTCTGTGGATTAGGTGCACTTTATACGTATTCTACCTGGGGTTTGTTGTACCACTTTGTTTACAGCAGGGTTTCTCAACCTCTGCAGTATTGACATTTTGGGTCAGATTATACTTTGCTGTGGAGACTGTCCTGTGCCTTGTAGGATGTTTAGCAGCATACCTGGCCTCTATCCACTAGATGCCGGTAGCACCTCTCCAGTCATGACAATCAAATATTTCTCCAGACATTGCCCAGTGTCCCGGGGAGGGGGAGGGGGAGGTGGGGAGAGGCAAAATTGCCCGAGTTGAAAACCACTGGTTTATAGTGACTCTGTTATGCAGTTATTTATCTTTAATAAAATTTTATCTCACCAACATTTTTTGAGTTTTTTTATTATATACGAGGCTCTGACCTAACTCTAACCCATTTACTCATCATAGCACATATATAAAATAGGTACTGTTATTATCCCTGTTTTATAAAAGAGAAACCTTATTTATCTTCTAGTGTGCAGAAAATGTTAACCAACTGTACTAAGCTATAATTTATGTACAATACAATGCATCCATTTTAAATACACAGGTTTAAGAGTTATGTCAAATAGATACTTTAATAATCCTTAAGGCAATCAAGATGCAAGACATTTGCATCTCTATAAAAGATTTCCTCTTGCCTCTCCTGTCAGTCGCCCCACAATCGCAGCCCCAGGCACGTGTGGAACTGCATTCAGTGCCTGTAAGAATTTTTTTTAACATATCCTATCATTGAATCACATAGTGTGTACTTTTTTGTATCTGGCTTATTTCACTCAGCATAATGTTTTTAAGATTCGTCATTGTGTGTAGTTCGTAGTTCACTCCTTTGCATAGCTGAGTGATACTCCTCTATGTAGATACATCAGATTTTGTTTATCCATTTACTTGTTGGACTTTTGAGTTCTTTCCAGTGTCTGGCCATTATAAATAAAGTTGCTATGAATATTTGTGTGGAAGTCTTTCTGAAGACATGTTTTCATTTTTCTTGGGAAATTTTTTCTTGGATCATATGGGAAGTATATGTTAATTCTAGGAGAAACTGCCAAATTAATTTACAAAGTGGTTCCACTATTTTACATTCCCACAAGCAGTGTATGAGTCTAATTCCTCCACATCCCCACCAACACATTTTAGCCTTTCTAGGGGACGCGTTGTGGTATCATTGTAGTTTAATTTGCATCTCCCTGAAGACTACTGACATTGAGCACTCTTTTCTGTGCTTATTGGTCATTTGTGTAGCTTCTGTTTTGAAGTATGTTCAAATCTTTGGCTCATTTTTTTTAGTTTAAAAAACTAAAAAAGAGTTTTAGTTTGAAAAACTAAAAAAGAGAGACAGAGACAGCACGAGTGGGGGAGGGGCAGAGACAGGGAGATTGAGAGTCCCAAGCAGGCTCCAAGTAGTCAGCTCAGAGCCCGAGACGGGGTTTGACTCAAAACCACTAGATCATGACCTAAGCCAAAACCAGGAGTTGGACACTCAACCGACTGAGCCACCCAGGCGCCCCTTTTTAAATTGGTTTTTCTTTTTATTATTGAGTCATAATAGTTCTTAATATATTCTAGATAGAAGTCCTTTCTCAGATATAGGTTGCAAATATTTTCTCCCAGTCAGCAGCTTGCCTTTTCATTTTCTTGTTGGTATATTTCAAATAGAATAGAAGGAACTTACTTAAACATCATAAAAGCCATTTATGAAAAGCCCACAGCTAATATCCTCAATGGGAAAAAACGGAGAGCTTTCCCCCTGAGATCAGGAACATGACAGGAATGTCCACTCTCACCACTGTTGTTTAACATAGTGCTGGATGTCCTAGCATCAGCAGTCAGACAACAAAATAAAATGAAAGGCATCAGAATTGGCAAAGATGAAGTCAAACTTTAACTTTTCGCAGATGACATGATACTTTACATGGAAAACCCGACAGACTCCACCAGAAGCCTACTAGAACTGATCCATGAATTCAGCAAAGTCGCAGGGTACAAAATCAACATACAGAAATTGGTTGCATTTTTATACACCAATAATGAAGCAACAGAAACAGAAATCAAGAAACTGATCCCGTTCACAACTGCACCAAAAACCACAAAATACCTAGGAATAAACCTAACCAAAGATGTAAAAGCTCTGTATGCTGAAAACTAGAAAACTTATTAAGGAAATTGAAGAAGACACAAAGAAATGGAAAAACATTCCATGCTCATGGATTGGAATAATAAATATTGTTAAAATGTCAATACTACCCAAAGCAATCTACACATTCAATGCAATCCCAATCAAAATTGCACCAGCATTCTTCTCAAAGCTAGAAAAAACAATCCTAAAATTTGTATGGAACCACAAAAGACCCCAAATAGCCAAAGTAATATTGAAGAAGAAAACCAAAACTTGAGGCATCACAGTCCCAGACTTTAGTCTCTACTAGAAAGCTGTCATCATCAAGACAGTATGGTACTGGCACAAAAACACACACATAGACAAATGGAATAGAATAGAGAACCCAGAATTGCACCCACAAATGTATGGCCAATTAATCTTTGACAAAGCAGGAAAGAGTATCCAATGGAAAAAAGACAGCCTTTTTAACAGATGGTGCTGGGAGAACTGGACAGCAACATGCAGAAGAATGAAAGTAGACCACTTTCTTACACCATACACAAAAATAAACTCAAAATGGAGAAGGACCTGAATGTGAGACAGGAAACTATCAAAACCCTAGAGGAGAAAGCAGGAAACAACCTCCTTGACCTCAGCCGCAGCAATTTCCTACTCGACACATCTCCAAAGACAAGGGAATCAAAAGCAAAAATTAACTATTGGGACCTCATCAAGATAAAAAACTTCTGCACTGCAAAGGAAACAATCAACAAAACTAACAGGCAACCGACAGAATGGGAACAGATAGTTGCAAATGACATATCGGATAAAGGGCCAGTATCCAAAATCTATAAGGAACTCACCAAACTCCACACACAAAAACAAATAATCCAGTGAAGAAATAGAAGACACGAACAGACACTCCTCCAAAGAGGACATCCAGATGGCCAACAGACACATGAAACGATGCTCAGCGTCACTCATCATCAGGGAAATACAAATCAAAACCACACTGAGATACCACCTCATGCCGGTCAGAGTGGCTAAAATGAACAAATCAGGAGATTATAGATGCTGACAAGGATGTGGAGAAACAGGCACCCTTCTACACTGTTGGTGGGAATGTAAACTGGTGCAGCCGCTTTGGAAAACAGTGTGGAGGTTCCTCAAAAAATTAACAGTAGAACTCCCCTATGATCCAGCAATAGCACTGCTGGGAATTTACCCAAGGGATACAGGAGTGCTGATGCATAAGGGCACATGTACCCCAATGTTCATAGCAGCACTTTCAACAATAGCCAATTCATGGAAAGAGCCTTAATGTCCATCAACTGATGAATGGATCAAGATGTGGTTTAGAGGTGCCTGGGTGGCTTAGTCGGTTAAGCGTCCAACTTCAGCTCAGGTCATGATCTCACAGTTCGTGGGTTCAAGCCCCACATCAGGCTTTGTGTTGACAGCCTGGAGCCTGCTTCAGATTCTGTGCCTCCCTCTCCCTCTGTCCCTCACTCTCTCTCCCCCCCGCCAAAAGTCAATAAACAATTAAGAAAAATTAATAAAAGAAGATGTGGTTTATATTTACAGTGAAATACTAACATGGCAACGAGAAAGAATGGAATCTGGCCATTTGTAGCAACGTGGATGGAACTCGAGAGTATTATGCTAAGTGAAATAAGTCAAGCAGAGAAAGATACCATATGTTTTCATTCATATGTGGAACAGAAGAAACTTAACAGAGGACTATAGGGGAGAAGAAGGGGAAAAATAGTTGAGAGGGAGGGGGGCAAACCATAAGAGACTCTTAAATACTGAGAAACTGAGGGTTGATGGGGGGTGGGGGAGAAGGGGAAATGGGTGATGGGCATGGAGGAGGGCACTTGTTGGGATGAGCACTAGGTGTTATATGGAAACCAACTTGATAAACTATGTTGTTTAAAACAGAAATTTTAAATTATGAGGAAGTCTAGATTATCAAGTTTTTTTTTCCTTTAAAGCATTTTTTAATGTTTATTTTGGGGCAGAGAGGGGCAGAGAGAGTGGGGACAGAGGTTCCAAAGCATACTCGGCACTGACAGCAGAGTCCAACTCAGGGCTTGAACTTACAAACCATGAAATCGTGACCTGAGCCCAAGTTGGTCACTTAAAAATTGAGTCACCCAGGTGCCCCAATCAAGTTTTTAATTTCATTATTCATGCTTTCTGTGTCCTGCCGAAGAAATCTTTGTTTATCCTACCCCAAAGTCCCAAAGACTTTATGTTACTATGTTTTCTTCTAGAAGTTTTAAAGTCTCAACCTTTTACATTTAGGTCTGTAATCCATTTCAAGTAAGTTTTTCCTTATTCAATTTTTTTATTGTAAAATACACATAAAATGTACCATCTTAGCCACTTTTAAGGGTACAGTTCAATAATATTAAATACATTCTTGATGTTACACATCCATCCCCATAGCTCTTTTCACCCTGTAAAACTGAAATTCTATGCCCATTAAACAATAACTCCATTCTCCCCTCTCCTTAGCCCTTGGCAACCATCATTCTACTTTCTGTCTCTATAATTTTGACTACTGTAAATACCATATAAATGGAATCATTCAGTATTTGTACTTTTGTGACTGGGTTATTTCACTTAGCATAATGTTTTCAAGGTTCATCTTGTAGCATGTATCAGAATTTCCTTCCTTCCTAAGGCTGAATAACATTCCATGTATGTATGTATAGACCATATTTTGGTTATTCATCCTTCTGAGGCTGGACACTTGAGTTGCTTTCACCTTCTGGCTATTGTGGATAATGCTAGTATGAACATGGGTGTACAAATATGTCTTGGAGACCCTGTTTTCAGTTCTTTTGGGTATATACCCAGAAGTGAAATTGCTGGATCATATGGTAATTGTGTTTTTAATTTTTTGAGTAATCACCATCTTGATTTTCATAGCTGCTGTGCTAGTCTGTGTTTCCAGCAATAGGGCATTAAGATTCCCATTTCTTCACATCCTCTCCAGATCTTGTTATTTTCAGATGTTTTGACAGTAGCCATCATAATGGGTATGAGGTGCTATCTCACTGTAATTTTGGTTCACATTTCCCTAGAAATCAGTTATGTTGAGTATCTTTCCATGTACTTATTAGCCATTTGAATTTCTTTTGAGAAATGTCTACTCAAGTCCTTTCTTTTCAAATTGGGTTTTTTGTCGTTACTGTTAAGTTTTAGGATTACTGTATATACTCTGGATATTAATTCCATATCAGAAGACTTACAAATATTTTCTCCCAATCTGTGGGCTGCATTTTTACTTTGTTTATATTGTCTGGGCATGCACAAAGTTTTTTAATTTTCATAATTTTTATCTGTATTTTCTTTAATTGCCTGTGTCTTTGGTGTCATATCTAAGAAATCGTTGCTAAATACAAGGTAGTGAGGCTTTGCCCTGTGTTTTCTTCTAAGTGTTTTTAAGTTTTAACTCTTATATTTAGATATTTGATTCATTTTGAGTTAATTACTGTATAGGATGTTAAGTAGGATCCAACTTCATTCTTCTCCGTGTGGGCATCCAGCTTTCCCAGCAACATTTGTTGTAAAGACTGTCCTTTTTCCACTGAATGATCATGTACCCTTGTAAAAAATCATTTGAACATATATGCAAGGGCTTATTTCTGGACTCTCTGTTCCTCTATATGTCTGCCTTTATGCCAGTACTGCATTGTTTTGATTACTGTAGCTTTGTAGTAAGTTTTGGCTATTTGGGATACCTCTGTATGAATTTTAGTATAGGTTTTTCCATTTCTGCATTGGCATATTTATAGAGATTGCAGTGAGTGTGTGGATGACCTTGGGTTGCTTCATTTTTAATGGGTACGTGATAATTCCATTGTGTAGTGCACTATAATTTAACTTGGTCTCATTGGTAGTCACTTAGGTTGTATCCAGTAGTTTCCCTTTACAAGAGTCCTACAATAAATAGCCTTTTATATCGCATATGTGTATAATAGTAACTATAAGGTAAATTCCTGAAAGTGGAACTATTAAGTCAAGGATATGTACATTTGTAATTTTTACAGACTGCTAAAAAGTCCTAATTAAGTACCAATTTATGCTCCTTCCAGGAATGTATGAGAGTACCCATTTCCCCAAACGATTCCAACGTATTTTTAAACATTTAAAAAAAAACCTTTTAATTGTAAAATATAGTACAGATACAAAAAGTTTTACATAAAACAGATTAATTACAAATTAATTGTGAGGAGAGTGACTCTTGTTATCTCTGCCAGACCAAGAAATAGAACTTTGCCAGTCTCTTCATAAGTTCTCCACGGACCTGTTCCAGCTACAACTCCCTTTTCCGTTCTTGACTTTTATAGAAATCCCTTCTTTGCCTTTGTTTATAGTTTTGCTCACCTTAATAGGCATCCCTCAAATTCTGTTGTTTAATAATTGCTTCTTTTAATCTACATGTAATCCTATCCTGTTTCCCCACATGCAGTTTGTTCAGGAAATGGTGTTGTTTGATCTGTAGAATTTTCTACACTCTGGATTTTGCTGCTCTTAGCAAACTGAGAGCTGACCAGTTTCAGTTGCAGTATTTTCGGCAAACTTACTTCCTAGGTGGTCGTGTGTTCTTCCGTCAGAAGAACATGTATATTTTCTCTTTTGGCTGTGGTAGCAGCCATTACAATTGTTGCTAAATGTTTAGTTCCACTAATTTATTGGGGATTGCAAAATGGTGATTTTTTTTTTTTATTCAATCATTTCTTGATGTGTTGGCTGGAATGCTTCTAGAAAGAGAAACTGGCCATCTAGTGGTACAATTTATGTAGGAAAGGCAGGGGGGAAAAAAAAAACCTTTGATTTTTGTCCATTTTTTAAACCAGTTTTCAAAATGAGAATTTGTTTTCTATCCTCTAAAAATGATCAATCATTACTTTTTGAGTGTAGATTTAAACAAATATGAAGTACTGCTTTCTATACTATTTTATTTGTTGCCCACACTGTCCTATCTTTGGCCAGTTGAGCCTCTTCAAGTCATCTCTGAGTCCTTTTGAGTGTTCCTGGTAATCTTTGATAATTTCTTCTGTATCTGGTATGGAAGGATCTGGCATGAAAGACCAATTATGTACATTTTCTGCTGCCCCAGATGGGAATCTTCCAATTTTTCAAGAAACTTTGGTTTCTTTCAATGGCAAATAGTATTTCCAGAGCATAATCTTGTGTTAGGTAAGTCATGGCTAATGGGCTGGTAATTTTTTTTTTTTTGGACTTTTTCCTAGGTAGAGCTAAAACACTTTGTACATTTAAATACATAAATAGATAACATATAAATGTATAAATCAAATAAATAGAACATGAACTCTTGTTAATGTGATTATGTAAACAAGATTTGTACATCATCTAAGTATGATTTAACATATTTTGTTAGGAATAGGTACTATGTATAAGTGATAGAATTTCCAAGCAAATTATAAAGTATATAAATATGAAAATAGCTTTTTGAAAATAAAGCACCTTATGATTTTATACTAATTCATATTAATTCAAATCCAGGACTATAGAGTTTTTACTTAATCTCTTTAATATCTTTATCTCCTCAACACTAAAAATCCTGGTTCTTCCTAAAGAACTTATTATCATCTATTTCTCCGTTCCCATCCTGCTTACAGTTCTCATCCACCAAATTCTATTACTTTTCAGTTTTATTACTTTTATGATTTAAAGGATTCAGAATTTTTGTCACTAAATTATTTAAGTATATATTTTGAGATATACTGACTTAAAAAGAAACCATAGAATTTTAAAAGCTTTAGCAGGCCTTGGGCATACCTGCTTCAGGTTTTCCCGGTGTAGAAGAGTGGTACCACTGAGAATATCTGGGACCCTTGGTGAGCTAGAATGAAGGTGGGAAGACCAGTTATGATGTTTTATGTGCATTCATTCATTTTCTGTTTTATTTATTTACTTTTTTATTTTAGAGAAAGAGAAGAAACGTGCAAGCAGGGGCGAGGGGCAGAGGGAGAGAGAAAGAGAAGCTCAAGCAGTCTCCAGGCACAGCACGGAGCCCAACGTGGGGTTCCATCCCACAACCCTGGGATCATGACCTGAGCCAAAATCAGGAGTCAGACACTCAACTGACTGAGCCACCCAGGCTCTGTTTTATTCTTTCATCCAGGAAACACTTATTAAGGCCCTCATGTAGCTGATGATACTTATTGACATAAACAGATATCCATGAAAAAGGATTCAGATCCCTCAATATTCTATTGAAGGAAATATTTGTAACTATTGAAATGGATGTTGAATTTTCCCTATTTCATATTTTATAGCAGAATGTGGCTTAAGATATCTAGTAGTACTATGAGATTCAGGTAGTACTTTAGAAAGAGGGGCAAATGATACCTAAAAGTATAGCTTGAGAAGTTTTATTTTTTCCGGTAGAACTATGCTAGGTTGAATAACCTCCAAACTCTTGTGAATGTTTGGTTGAGACTTGTTCTATAACTAGATCCTAGTGAGGCAACTAACACTACTGTACTCAAAGACCATATAATTTTTGTTCTATGCAAGTATCTTTTAAAGACTATTTGATGATCATGCGTATATGTACATGTGTGCTAGCTTCCCCTCTGGACCATTTCTGTTAATGCCAGTGTGTTGTAATGGAAAAGAATATTGGCTTTGGAGCCAAGAAAACTCTGGCTGCATCATTTATAATATCTGAGTCCTATCTGTAATATAGTAATAATACATAATTTGAAATGTTGAATGAGATTAAGTGGAAGATTTTTTTAAGTAAATAGAGTGGACACTATTCAAAGACTGGATTTCCACTCATTCTCTTGGTCTTCATATCTGAAGACATGTTCTTAATTACTCCCACTTCCTCTACCTTCTAACTAGGATTTCCTTTGTTAAGTTTTTCACATTATTTTCTTTCCATTTACATGGATTCTATCTAATCCATTTCACCTTAATCTCATGATTGGACTGTTTAGTATGTATTGTTTGGTCTACATGGGTGTTTGTTTTACATTTAAGAATTCCTTGTAGGGGTGTGGCTCAGTCAATTAAGCATCCGACTTCAGTTCAGGTCATGATCTCACAGTTCATGAATTTGAACCCTGCGTCAGGCTCTGTGCTACAGCTCAGAGCCTGGAGCCTGCCTCAGATTCTGTGTCTCCCTCTCTCTCTCTGCCCCTCCCCCCCTCATGCTCTGTCTCTCTCTCTCTCTCTCTCTCTCTCTCAAAAATAAATAAACATTAAAAAATTAAAAAAGAATTCTTTGTAAAATACTTCTGACATGAAGAAGATAAAAGACTAATATAGTAAATATAAATGTGTGCCTATCAGCTACTGACTCGATCATTGCTGATAAAGTTGAAGTCATGTATACCTGTATGATTATATCTCCCTCTCTTATTTCTTGCCTTCTACCCAAAGGGTCACCATCCTGAATTATTGTAGATTCAAAAATACTAAACTCTTCTATCCAGAGATGATAAAGATATTCTAAAAGCTTAAAGCTTTAAAAGGTTAAATACATTTTGTATTTGGGTCATTAATCTACCTGGACTTATTTTTTTAATGTTTATTTATTTTGAGAGAGAGAGAATGAGCGAGCAAGCAGGAGAGGTGTAGAGAGAGGGAGATCCCAAGCAGGCTTTGCACTGTCAGCACAGAGCCCGATATGGGGCTCAAACCCACAAACCATCAGATTATGACCTGAGCCGAAACCAAGAATCAGACACTTAACCAACTGAGCCACCCAGGTGGCCCTACTTACCTTGTGTATGGTCTGAGGTGTAAGAATCCAATATTTTCTTTCCCCACATGAATAACAATCTTACCATAATTTACAGCTTTCCTCTGATATATATGCTAACTCTGATGTATGTCAAACTTTCCCCAGGATCACTTTATATGTCACATGTTTGTAAAATGTTGAGTATTCTTGAAAAATTGTTTTTCTCCAGTTTTTGGACTATTAGGCTAAATTTATTCATTGTGTTGCTCAAATTTTCTAACTCATGGTGTGTGTGTGTGTGTGTGTGTGTGTGTGTGTGTGTATTACAATTGCTGAAGGAGATGTGTTAAAATTTCCCCAATATAGTGATTGATGTATTTTTCTTTCCTTGTAGTTCTTTCAATTTTTTTTCCATATATTATTGAGGCTATATAATTAGATGCATAAAAAGTAGAACTTGTAGAACTTTTACATCTTTTAGGTGAATTGATAGTCTTATTATCTATAATATCCCTCTAGTGATGCTTTTACCTTTCATCTGATACTCATATAGCTATATGAAGTTACTTTGGGTTAATATCTTTTTCTGTGTCTTTTTACTCTTATCTGTCATTACAAAAACAATTTTGTAATATCCAAGTTGGAAGAGCATAATGGATTCTCATGTGTCCATCACCCACCTTCAACAATTATCAATTTGGCATGCTAGTTTTATCTACTCTCCCACCCCAGTTCACTTCTTTGTGGTGATATTTTAAAGCAAATCCAAGATATCATATTTTTTTTCTATAAGTGTTATTGTTTTCCATTTCCTGACTTTTCATCCTTACCTTCTGTGTGGCTCTTGTTGACAGATTATAGCCAGATTATGGGGTTAGCCTTCATTTAGTGATTTTTTAAATACATTCTAATACTCTTTCAAATGGTAGCTTTTTCCACTTCACTCCTTGTGGATTTATTTCTATAATTTTCGGTTTATCTCTTTGTACTCCTCCTTGTCATCTTTTGGATTGAAGGAGTTTTCTCCCCCCTTTTTGTATTGTTTTGTTCAGCCAATTTTTTTGGAATTGTTTTTGTCTATTTCAATTTTTATCCTAGCTTTTATAACATGAATGTTTAAAGTTAAGCAATATTTTTACTCTCCTCATGAATAATACAAGGACTTTAGAATAGTTTAACTTTGAACAAGAGTTTGAACAATTATACTGGACTTTATATTGGTGCCATCCTATTTTTCTCTTACAAATCAAACATTTTTGCACCCATTTTATACAGAGCACACAGTATATGTGTTCATCATTTCCTTTTGCATCCAGCCCTTCCATCTTGGATAATTAAAAAAAATTTTTTTAACATGTATTTATTATCGAGAGATAGCATGAGTCAGGGAGGGGCAGAGAGAAAGAGAGAGATAGAGAATCTGAAGCAGGCTCCAGGCCCTGAGCTGTCAGCACAGACCCTGACGCAGGGCTCGAACTCACAAACCGCGAGATCATGACCTGAGATGAAGTCAGATGCTCAACCAACTGAGCCACTCAAGTGCCCCTAACATTTATTTATTTTTGAGAGACAGAGACAGAGCATGAGTGGGGGATGTACAGAGAGAGAGGGAGACACAGACTCTGAAGTAGGCTCCAGGCTCTAAGCTGTCAGCACAGAGCCTGATGTAGGGCTCGAACCCACAAACCCTGAGATCATGGCTTGTGCTGAAGTCAGACACTTAATCATTGACTGAGCCACTGAGGCGCCCCAATTTTGGAGAATTTGACTTTTCCCTGAAAGTCATCTTCTAAAATTTACATTCATAAGGATCTCTTGATGATAAATTATATATTTTTGATTTGAAAATGATAGTATTTGAAATATGAAAATAGTTTATCTTCATTTTTAAAGATTACTTTGATATAGAATTCTAGGTTGAGATTTCAGGGTTTGTTTGTTTTTTGAGTCTTTGTTTTTTGTTTTTTGTTTTTGTTTTTGCATGTTTAAGATACTGTGGCCCTGTCTCTAGCTCTTGTTATTGAGGTAAAAGAGGTTAGTCATCTAATTCCTGATCCTGTGTAGGTAGTTCATCTTTCCTCTCTAGTATTTTTAAAAATTTTTTATGTTTATTTATTTGCAAGACAGAGCCCAAGCGGGGAAGGAGCAGAGGATCTGAAGCAGACTACATGCTGTCAGCACAAAGCTCAATGTGGGGCTCAAACTCAAAGCCGTGAGATGGTGACCTGAGCCGAAGTCCTATGCTCAACTAGCCACCCAGGTGCCCATTTCCCCTTTAGGTTTTTTTTTTTCTTTAATGGTTTATTTATTCTTGAGAGAGAGAGTGTGAGCGGAGGAGGGGTACAGAGAGAAGGGGACACAATCCAAAGCAGGCTCCTGCACAGAGCCCGATGTGGGCCTTAAACTCACAGACCGTGAGATCATGACCGGAGCTGAAGTTGGACGCCCAACTGACTGAGCCACTCAGGTGCCCCTCCCCTCTAGTTTTTTAAGGAAAGTTTTATTAAAATGTAACCTGCATCCAAAAAAGTACAAAAAATTATAAATATATTTCTTGGTGAATTTTTAATAATTAACAACCATTCACATAAACACAGCCAGGTAAAACCAGAGCACCAGAAGTCCCTCTTGCAGTCCTTCCCAGGATTTACCATCCAGAGGTAATTACTCTCTCATCTCTTATGATAGATTAGTTTTTCCTTATTTTGAACTTTTACATAGATGGAATAATAAAAGCAGCTTTCTTTTGTGTCTGTCTGGCTTAGCACTTGAGATTCCTCTACAACTGTTCATTCTCGTTGCTGTAAAATATTCCATTTTAGGAATTCCATTCCATTCCTTTCTATTCCTATAATTCCATTCCTATAAATCCATTATAGGAATGTATACCATGTAGCCATTTAACTGTTAATAGTCATCTGAATTGTTTCCAGTTTTTGGCTGTTACAAATAGTGACCCTATTCTTTAGTGATGTTTGTACTAATTCTATTGTATATATATGCAGATGGAGACTTGCTTGTAGTAAGAAACTGCCAAATTATTTTCAAAAGTGGTCGTGTCATTTTATATGCTCCTACCACAAATACATGGAAGTTCTGGTTGCTCCATAAACTCATCAGCATCAGCGTTCTCAGTCTTTTTAATCTTAGTTATTCTGGTGGATGGATAATGTTATCTCCCTGTGGCTTTAATTTGAATTTCTCTGATGACTAATGCGCTTGTTGGCCATTCATTTATCTTCATTTGTGAAGCATCTGTTCGAATCTCTTACCCATTTTTTACTGAGGTATAGCAACATATAACGTAATTTGAGGTACACAACATAATAATTTGACATTTGTATAGATTGCAAAATGATCACCACAGTAATTCTAGTTAACATCTGTCACCATATATATAGTTATAGGACTTTTTTTTTTTTTCTTGTGCTGAGAACTTTTAAGATCTACGGTCTTAGGACCTTTCAAATATGCCATACAGTTTTATCAGCTATAATCACCATGCTGTATATCTCCATGACTTATTTATTTTATAACTGGAAGTTTGTACTTTTTTTCAAAGTTTATTCTGAGAGAAAGAGCGTATGTGAGCAGGGGAGGGGTAGAGAGAGAGGGAGGGAGAGAGAATCCCAAGCAGGCCCTCACTGTCAGCATAGAGCCCAATCCAGGGCTTGAACCCATGAACTGAAACCATTTGAGCCACACAGGTGCTTCTGGAAGTTTGTACTTTTCAATCCCCTTTGCCAGTTTCACTCCCCCTCTTCTTTCCCTGCCTCTGGCAGCCACCAGTCTGTTCTCTCTATCTATGAACTAGGTTTTTTGTTTTTTTTTTAAGATTCCACATATAAGGAGATGATATGGTGTTTGTCTTTCTCTTCCTTCACTTCCTTCCTTCACTTAACATGGTGCTTGTATTTTCCTGTTTCTAGTTATGTGAAGTATATTTTAATTTTATCCTAGACGTCATGAATGATATGTTATAAAGACTTTGGATTCTGTTCCAGTCCTTCTAAAAGGACTAAAAAAGTATTTTTTTTTTTTTCCTTTTTTCAAAACCAGTTCGTTAGGTTGTCTGAACTGGTACTGGAAACTCTTACCTCCTCTACAGTGGGTAGCAGCTGAAAATTTTGTTTGGTCCTTTTATCATTATTTGGGCTACTTGGAGTCTGTCCTTCACGTGGGTGCTTTGGTGGTTAGCCAGATATTTGGGCAGTGTTTATGACACAGTTTGAGGATACTCCTCTCTTTTTCTCTCCTTTGAAGCATTTTCTTTCTCACCCAGCTGTAGTATTTGCCCTGAACTTTTTCCTATTAGACAAGGAAGTCTACAGAGCTTTTTAAATCTGAATTTTTGCCTCTCCACATGGCATGGATTGGGGCCTGCCCAAAGTAGAAAATGGAAAATTCACCCCATTGCTCAATGCTCCACTGTAGAATCTTCCTTCTTTTGATTGGTTTCCAGTGCTTTTAAGTAATTTTTTAAAATATATTTTGTCCAGAGTTTATAATTGTTATATGTGGAATTGTTGTTTCTGTAGGTGTTACTTGGCCATGATTAGAAGCAAAATCCCTGGACTCTTTTTAATGCCTTAGTTTTATAGACGTTTGAGGAGAGCATATTCCCATGGGCCTTTTGGGCCCTATTTTAAGACATGAATTCTATGACAGCCAACAGTATTAGCCATGACTCTACCCTGAGCTTTGGCTGCTAGATTTGACAGTAGCAACTGGACTGGGAACCTTTTATTAATGGTAGATCAAGTTATTTCTCTGACCCACAGGTCATGAGTTCACTGCAGCCTTCTAGGACCAGTAGTTTCAACAAGTCTTAAGTTTCATATTCATGTAGAGTCGAGTAAGGGAAAAGTGCGTTCCATGTGGTCAGTAAATGTTAAATTATTATGAGAGACTGCTTCAGTCTTGTACATGATTCAAAATACTATATAATTTAGAGCAGTGAAGGATTTGGGTGTGCCCAAGGAAAAGAAAATTGCCCACAATATGAGGAAGTTTCAGATATAACCATCTGTGACTTGATGGAGGGGGGTGTAACATAAAGATGTATGATGCCATTTGTAAAACGAATTTCTCTTTCCATTTAATTTCTTGTTGCCTAAGAAAATGCAGCTAGTAATTAAGATACCATTTTGGTCTTGCTTGTAAGTGCAGTTGCCTTCATTAAATTTCACACTTGTGAAAAGCAGCTATTAAGAGACAGCCTAAGGTAACACTTTTGAATAGCTAACTTTGTTAAAAATACGTTTTCCAAATTTCTTGCAATAAAATGTAATTGCATTTTCTGTTTTCACTCGTGTAGAATCTTCTCACATATTATCTATTAGAGATAAGACTCGGTGCTGGAGGGAATATTCTGCTCAACTGGAGGAGTACAGTGACTTCTCCTTCCCCTGCCATTTATAATAAATAAAGTTTTGTGGTTTCTCTAATTTTTCTTACAGTTCACTTCTCATAAGGTAAGTGGTGGCAGGAGAGAGATTCCAGAATACATAGTATTTTAAGTGTCAAATTTTAAAAATTAAAATTTGCAAGTGTCCAATTTTTTAAAAAGTTTTTATTAAACTGGTTAGGAAGCAGTCAATAAATAATCATTGAGCCTGCATTGCAACACTAGAATACCTCAATGGCATACCTATATAGTGAAAAACAAGGAGGCCCTGGGTGGCTCAGTTGGTTGAGCATCCGACTTCAAATCAGGTCATGATCTTGTGACTCGTGGGCTCGAGCACTACGTCTGGCTTCGTGCTGACAGCTCAGAGCCTGGAGCCTGCTTTGGATTTTGTGTCTTTCTCACACTCCCTCCGCCACTTGTGTGCTCTCTCTTCTCTCTCTCTCTCTCTCTCTCTTTCTCTTCTCTCTCAAAAATAAACATTAAAAAATAATGTAAAAAATGAAGTGAAAAACAAAACAAGGTGGGGGAAAAATAAGGGAAAAAATATACAATTTTTTGCTGTTCAGAATAATGTAAAAATCATAGCCAATGAATACATGTTCTACTTTATAAAAACGGATACATAGTAAAATTATTGCTGTGGTGTGCATCAATAGTGAACTTCTAATGACATGTCTTTACTACTTCACGTGTTGTGATTTTTCCATTGGAATTAAGTCTTCATTTCTGTGGCTGGTTGATGGTAAATCTAGTGTTATGATTAGATTAAATGTTAGTATAACCTTTAAACACCTTTTATCAGCTTACGACAGATCTTAATTCAAATACTTTTATTGGTCTCTCTGTCATATAAGAGAAATACGAAGTGCTTTTTTCTCTCCACTAATTGAAGTCCATTTCATGTTTTTAAAAAGTGACCATCTTAACATGCTTATTTCTAAAGCCCTTTCTGCACATAGATGATAAAGTAAGCATTCTTCTCTACTTGCATTAATTTTAATCTCAAAAGACTATCTTAAAAGGTGTCTAGTTTTCTTTTAGGTTTTTTTTCCTTAGCTGCTGCTTAGGATTATTAATAGAATGTGCAGCTATTTTGGATGATTTTGTGATGTGAAAGCTTTTCTACAAAGAATGAGGCCAAAACTAAATTTGCTGAATTCAAGGGTAAGATGCTTTTGAATGCAACAATTTTTAAATTAAAATCAAATTACTATAAGTTATGTACTTCAGAGTGTATTTTCTTCAAATAAACACATAAAAATCTATAGCCTTCTCATATATACAAACACTGACTATGTAGACCAGTGGAAGAGAAATTCTCATTTTCAAAAACAATAAAGTACTTAGGAATGAAGTTAGTGAAATGTTTAAAAGTTATATGAAGATAATTTTATGACATTCCTGAAATACACAAATGTAGACTTGGACAAATAGAAAGATATTCTATATTCATAAAAAGGATGTTTTAGTATCAGACAGATGTCAGTTTCTCTCCATATTAAAAAATAAGCACTGGGGCACCTGGGTGGCCCAGTGGTTAGGATCTGACTTCGGCTCAGGTCATGGTCTCACAGTTCAGGGTTTGAGCCCTGCGTGAGGCTCTGTGCTGATAGCTCAGAGCCTGGAGCCTGTGTTGGATTCTGTGTCTCCCTCTCTCTCTGCCCCTTCCTTGTGCATTCTCTCTCTCTCTCTCTCAAAATAAACATTAAAAATTTTTTAAAAATAAGCACAATCCTAGTAAAAATTCCAATAAGTTTTTTTTTCAAGGGAACAGATTATATATAAAATTGAAATGGAAAAGTAAATAAGCAAAAATAGGAAATCCTTGCAAAAGAAAGATAATGAATGAATGGAGTGTGGGTAGCCCCTACCAAATATTGAAGCATGCCATAAAGCCTTTACAATTTGGAAAGAGAGATGTGGTAACATTACATATCAATGGGACAGAATAGAAACTCCAAAAATAGACCCATAAATATGTAGATTTTGGTATATAGGTATTGCCATCTGAAATCGTTGGAGAAAAGATCACTGGATAGCAATTGGAGGAAAAATATTGGATCTAAACCTCACACTGTATACCAAAATAAGTTCAAATAGATCAGAGATATAATGTAAAAAATGAAACCATACAAGAGCTGGAAGAAAAAAATCGACGAATTTCCTTTATAACCTGGTAGTGTCCAAAGCCTTTCTAACTCTGGCTCATTCTGTCAAAGAAAAGATTGATAATTGTGACTCTATAAAAAGTAATGAGCATTTGCGTACCAAAAATACTATAAGTAAAGTCAATAGCAAACTGGGAAATAGTATTTACAACCTATGTTACAGGGGCTAATCTTATTTATCTACAAGGAGCTCTCAAAAAATGAGATTAGAAATCCAATAGAAGATTGGGCAGAAACTTGGAACATTCAGTTCCAAGAGGGTCAAGTGGCATTTGAACATATTTAAAGATGCTCAACCCCACTTATAACTAAAGTTCAAATTAAAACCACAGTCTGTGATACAATAGAAAACTATTCAGCAATAAAGAGGAACAAACTATAGATACCAATATTATGCTAAGTGAGAGATGCCCCACACAAAGGCTACGTACTGTGATTCCATTTATATGACGTCCTAGAAAAGGCAAACCTTTAGGGACAAACATCAGACCTGTGGTTGCCAGGGACCATGGGTGGTGGGATGGGACACAAGGGAAATGTTTGGGGTGACGAAAATGTTGTATAGTTTAGTTGTGGTGGTGGTTACACGAACATGTTTATCAGAACCCATCCAACTATGCACCAAAAAAGGCAAATGTTCCTGTATGTAAATTATACCTCAAAAAATCCTGAATTTTAAAACAATCAAAACCACATTATGATATCATTTCTTTCTTACTAGCTTAGCAAAAATCTAAACATTTTGTAAAACTGTTGGAGGTGCTGTGGAGAAGCAGGCACTGTAAGTAACTTGTAGTAGCTCATAATGGCACGACCCTTTCGTAGGGGAATTTGGAAATTATATTTGCATTTTATCCATTGACCTAGAAGTTCTAGTAACAGCTTCAGAGCATATTCCATTGAGTATATAATTTATTATGTAACTGGTCGCCTTCTGGTGGATATTAAGATTTTTAACTTTCTTTTGCTATTACAAATAATGCTGCAAGGCAAAACCATCTCACACATGTGCGATATGTCAGTAGGGGGAATTCTGGGAAATAGAATTTCTAGGTAAAATGAAAGGTGCATACTTAATTTTGAAGAGTAGTACTAGCAAATTGCCACCAGTATAGACGGTACCAATTTACACTCTTACCACTATTGTATAACTATTTCCCTCAGCCCTGCCAACAAAATGTGTTATCAAGTTTCTGGGTTTTTACCAAAATTACCTTATTTTAGTTTTATCCTTTGGTTAGTTTTCTATTAAGTTGCTCGTCTCATACATTAGAGAGATTAGCCCTTTGCACTATGAATTATAAATATTTTTCCCACTCTGTCCATTAGGTTTTGAGTTTGCCTTTGGGGATTTTTTTTTTTTTTTTTTTTTTTGCTGTAAACAGGTTTTTTATTTTTATAAAGTTAAATATCTTTTCTTTCATAGTTTATGTATTTTGAGTCTAGTTAAGAAGGCCTTTCCCAGTCTAAAGTTATTACAGAACTTTGCCATATATTTTTTTAGTGTCTTTATCAAAGTGATTTTCAGTTTTTTACATTTAACTCTGTGATTTCATATGGCGTCCTGGCATATAGTGTGAGATATAGATTCAATTCTGTTGCTAGTTTTTTAAGGAGTTATCCTAACACCGTTTATTGAATAGCCTATTTCCCCCCAGTGACTTGCAGTATTACCTCCATATGTATTAACTTTCCATGCATTAGATCCCATTTCCATTCTTTCAGTTTTGTTTCATTTGTTTGCCTGTAACATGCCAGAACCACACTTTTCAAGTTGAGGCTTTTACTGTTTGGTAAGACCAGTGCCCTGTTCCTTCATTCTTTCATTTCATTCTTCTCTTCCTTACTTCTTTCCTCCCTCATCAGAGTTTTTCTGAGATATTTCTACCTTTTTTATTTTCAAGTGAACTTTTGAGTTGTCCTATCTAGTTGAATGACAAAACGCTCCAAAAATAGTGTTCAGAATAATCAGAAACTTATTTTTTAAATTAAAATTGTCTTAAATGTATAAATCAGCAACAAGAGAACTTAACATTTTCTTCCTAAGCAAGCACATAGCGTAGTTCATGCTTCAGATACTAGAAATTTTGGCTTTTCATTTGAATGATGAAAATACTCAAGGTAACATTAAATAATACAATAACAATAGCTACAGTACAGCTATCACTAATGTAATAGTGTCTCACAGTGTCTATGAAAGCATCACAGTCACGTTCATTAAGATACTTTTAGCAGCGTGTCGCTTTTGTGTGTAATTATTTACTTCTCTGACTAGTCTTCTAAATGTCCTAGTGAAGCAGTTTCTTGTCATAAATGATCTTAGGTATTAGCTTGATACTATGATAAAACTTTTCACCTCCTCCTATTGTCTCCCTCTATCCCTTGTCTTACCACTTGTTTAGATCAAATTGCATCATTAAAACACAACTATTTTATGAGTATTTTGAAAATCCATACGAATCAACTCAAAAAGCAGGAACATAGCCAGATAGAAGCAACATTTTTAAAAACTTACCAGCTATTCTATATACCTCTGGGGTATATAGAATATATATACCAGAACTAATAGTTTGGAAAGTATCATACAAGAAAAGACCCCATTTATAATAGCAATGAAACTATAATTACCTATGAAAAATAAATTTAACAAGAAAATATACAAATATCTGTTTGAAGAAAGTTATAAAATTTTAATAAAAGAAATGAGAAATGTTTGGATAAATGGAGAAATCGATTAGAAAACAGTATTATAAAACTTTTCCTAACATAATATTTGTACATAATGCAATTGCAACAAAAATCACAGCAGTGTCATTTGGAAGTTTAAGAGTTTATTTTAAGAACAAAACAAGATATTTTTAGTTTAATAGATTTATTTTAAAGTTTATCAAGAAGAGAAGAGCCAGGGCACCTGGGTGGCTCAGTCGGTTAAGCGTCCGACTTCAGCTCAGGTCATGATCTCGCTGTTTGTGGGTTCGAGCCCCGCGTCGGGCTCTGTGCTGACAGCTCAGAGCCTGGAGCCTGCTTCGGATTCTGTGTCTCCCTCTCTCTCTGCCCCTCCCCCTCACACTCTGTCTGTGTGTGTCTCTCTCTCAAAAATAAATAAACAAAAATAAAATTTAAAAAAAAGAGAGAGCTTGGAAAACTTTGAAGAGACATGCAAAAGACTTCCTGTGAGATATTAGAATCTACTGTCAAGCTACAGTATGTAAAACAGTGTAGATATTTGGCAGGAACATTGGAGTAAAATAAAGAAGAAGCCACTAACATACCTGGAGCATGTGTAGGCTTTTCCCCACCATTTTATTGTGAAAATCCTCAAACGTGCAGAAAAGTTGGAGGGATTTTACAGCAAACACTCACATGCCTGGCACCTAGATTCTGCTATTAACCTTTTAGTGTATTTGTTGTGTCACCTACCTATCCATGTAGTCCTCCTTCAACCTAAACTGTTTTATTCATTTCAAAGTAAACCAGGTACCAGTGTTCCTCTTTTTAAACACTTGAGTCTGGGTGGCTCAGTCGGTTAAGCATCCGACTTTGGCTCAGGTCGTGATCTCACGGTTCGTGGGTTTGAGCCCCCCGTCAGGCTCTGTGCTGACAGCTCAGAGCCTGGAGACTATCTTCGGATTCTGTGTCTCCCTCTCTCTCTGACCCTCCCCTGCTCACGCTTTCTCTCTCTCAAAAATAAAAAAATAAACACTTGAGCATGTGTATAATTAACTGTGATTTTTTAAATGGGGCTTTTCTGTTTACAATTTTGGAATAGGGTAGACCTTTATAAGCATATCATAAAACTGAAATTTTAAAAGAAAACATCAGGTACATTAGTAAAGAAGTGGAAATTAATAAAATACTACCAGATTGCCCCAAAGATTGCAATTTAAAACAGAAAAGTTGGTCAAGAGGTTGAGGTACCAAGCACCCTCCATGGTTGTTTGTAAGAGTATTAACGAATTCAGCTTCTTTGGAAAGCAGTTTGCTAATATATGTCTATATGTAAATTGTGCAAACCTTTGACCTAGTAATTGCATTTAAATTTGTTTCAAGGAAGAATACGTATGAGGTTATTTAATTTCTTAACATCATTTATAAAAGTGAAAAATTGGGGGTGCCTGGCTGGCTCAGTTGGTTAAGCATCCAACTTCGGCTCAGGTCATGCTCCCGTGGTTTGTGAGTTCCAGCCCCATGTTGGGCTCTGTGCTGACAGCTCAGAGCCTGGGGCCTGCTTCAGATTCTGTGTCTCCCAATCTCTCTGTTCCTTCCCTACTCGTGCTCTCTTTCTCAAAAATAAAGATTAAAAAATTTTTAAAATAAAGTGAAAAATTGAAAACCCAAATTAAAATAGGGAGTTGGTAAATTATGGTCATTTATACTGTTGAGTCTGTGTATCTATTAATGATAATGTTGAGTCATTGAAAACAAATAACAAATTGACGTGTAAAGCTAGCCATATCAATAATTATATTAAGTATGAACGAAGTAAGTATTCCAACCAAAGACAAAGTGTGCCAAACTGCAAGATCAAAAAATATATGCTATATACAAAAGACTTTAAATTCAAAGGCACAAATGGGTTAAATATACAAGGATAGAGAGATGTGCACCATGTGGGCAGTAACCACAAAAGAGCTGGAGGAGCTATATTAACATCAGGCGACATAGACTTAAAAATACTCCTAGAAACAAAGGAGAGCAATGTTTCATATTGATGGAAGGGCCAAAAATTCAGATTTTAAAAATCATTAAACATCTGAATAACAGAGCACTGAAATATATGAAGCAAAAACACAAAATTCAAAGGAAGAAGAAGCCAATTCAACAGTTATAGTTGCAGATTTCAATACTCTTAGTAGTTAATGTAACACCTAGACAGGGGCGTCTGGGTGGCTCAGTCGGTTAAGCGGCCAACTTTGGCTCAGGTCATGAACTCGCAGGTTGTGAGTTCGAGCCCCACACTGGGCTCTGTGCTGACAGCTCAGAGCCTGGAGCCTGCTTCAGATTCTGTGTCTCCCTCTCTCTCTCTCTGCCCTTCCCCTGCACTTTCTCTGTCTGTCTTTCAAAAATAAATAAATGTTTAAAAAAAAAAAAGAATTAGGTACTATCTGTAAATTACTAAAAAAAAAAAAAAAAAGCCCTAGACAGAAGTCCCTAGCAATAGGGAAAACTTGAGTAGTATTATCCAAATTTTGTCTAATTGAAACACACAGAACTCTCCACCCAGCGGTGGCAGAATATATATGCTTTCCAAGTGCATATAGAGCATTGTTTACAAGCTTAAAGGATTGAAGTTACTCAAATCATGTATTACAGTGCAAGAGAATTAAGTTAGGAATCAACAAGGTGTATTCTTCAACCACACATAATTAAATTAGAAATTAACAATAGAAATTTGGAAAATCCTTGAATACTTGGATATTAAACATACGCTTAAATCTGTGAGTCAAAAAATCTCAGTGAATATAAAATATGTTGAACTGAATTAAGAGGAGTACACAACGTGAACATTTATGAGATGCAGCAGAGGCGGCGCTTAGAAGGTTATAGCTTCAAACACATTAGGAAGATCCAAAACTAATAATCTTAACTTCCACCTGCAGTTAGAAACAGAAGACCAAATCAATCTCTGGTAACTAGAAGGAAGGAAATACTAAATTTCACAACAGAAGTTGATGAAAGGAAACATAAAAACAAAAGGAAGTTCAATGAAACCAAAAATTAGTTCTCTGAAAATATTTTTAAATATTGTCTTTTGCTTCACTTAAGGAAAAAGAAGACACAAATTACCAAAATGAGGACTGAATGCAATGACATTGTAAACCCTACAAAGAACTGTAAGAAGATATTATGAACTTCTTAAAGTTCATAATGGCCGTTGGGCAACTTAGAAGTCAGAAAGTAGACAATTGAAATAGACAGGTTCTTAGACACAAATGACAAAAACTGAGTAAAAGAGAAATAGGTGTTCTGAATATATACATGTATCAAGTTAAGAAATTGAATTAGTATTTACATATCATCCAACAAAGAAGAGCCTCAGCCCAGATTGTTTTACTAATGAATTCTACCCCTTAAAAAAAGAATATCAATTATTCACAAACTCATCAAAAAAAAAAATAGAAGGGAACACTTCACAACTTATTCTGTATAGCCTCTGATACCACAGACATCACAGGGAAAAAAAACTACAGACCAGTATCTCAAATATAGATGCAAAAATCCTCAACAACATGCTAGCAAACCAAATCCAGCAATGTTTAAAAGTATTGTACACCAATACCAAGTGAGATTTACTGCAGGAGTGCAAGGCTGGTTTAATATCACAAAATCAATTAATGTTCTATCCCATATTAATAGAATAAAGGCTTAAATAGCATCATTTCAGTAGATGCAGAAAAGACATTTGAAAAAGTTCAACAGTCCTTGATAAAAATCACTCAGCATACTAGGAATAGAAGGGAACTTCCTTAAAAACAAAGTGCTCACTTCAGCAGCACGTATACTAAAATTGGAATGATTAAAAACTCAAAAAATTAGGAGTGGGAGGGAATTTCTTCAATATTATAAAGGCATCTTAAAAAACCCTACAGATAACATCATACTTCATGATGAAAGGTGAAATGGAAAAAAGGATGATTTTCACCTCATTATTGGTCATAGTTCACGTTTCTTCTCATGCCTGGTCATTTTTTTTGAAAGCCAGACATAATAAATTTTACTTTATTGGGTACTGAATATTTTTGTATCGGTGACATATTTGGAGCTTTGTTGTGACACAGTTAAAGTAGTTAAAGTACTTGGAAACTGTTTGATCCCTTTTTTTCCTTTTTTTTTCAATGTTTATTTTTGAGAGAGTGAGCAGACAAGGGTCAGAGAGAGAGGGAGACAGAATCTGAAGCAAGCTTCAGGCTCCGAGCTGACAGCGGGCTCAAACCTCACGAACTGTGAGATCATGACCTGAGCCAAAGTTAGACGCTTAACCAACTGAGCCACCCAGGTGCCCCACCTTTTGGGTATTGCTTTAGAGGCTTGTCACACGACCAGAGCAGTGATAAGCCTTGGGCTAATTACTGCCCACTACTGAGGCAAGACCCTCAGTGCTTCCTGAATCATGAATCTGGCTGGCTGGAGAGACCAGGCACGTTTCTCAATCCTGTGTGGACACTTAATCTAATCCTGTCAGATGGTCTCCCAGGTCTCGGGCACCTTCTTCACACGTGTGTGCTGATCATTACTCAGCTGAGTACTCAATCAGTTTTCCCCAGATCTCCAGAGGTCTCTCTGTACAGCTGTCTCCTCTCTGGTATTCTGTTCTAGAAACTAGTCACCTTGGTTTTTCTGCACCTGCGAGGAGTCCACCAGACTTCACTAGGTTCCCACTACTGGCATCATGTTCTGGAAACTACCAACGCAGTCAGCTAGGACTGCTGGAGAGCTCTCTTCATTTGTTTCCTGTCTCAGGGTCACCGATCTCTGTTGCCTAACATGTAGTGTCTTGAAAACTATGGCTTCATATATTTTGCCTGTTCCCTGGTTTCAGGCAAGGTGGTCAATGTGGTCACTGTTACTCTGTGTTGGCCAGGAGCATGTGGCATATTAAACAAAGTTGACAAGGCAATTCACTTGGGAAAAGCTAGTCTCTGCCACATATGGTGGTGGACCAGTTAGCTGTTCAGATGCAAGAAGGAGGGGGAGGGGAAAGGGGAAGACTTAGATCCTCACTTAGCACCATTCACCACAATTAATCCTAAATGAGTCATTCATAGGCCTAAACACAAGAGCTAAAACCATAAAGTGTCTAGGAGAAAATGTAGGAGAAAGTCTTTTTGACTTTCAGTGAGGCAGTGATTCCTACGTGTGACCCGAAACCACAGTTCATAGAAGAGTAATAAATTGAACTTTATACCTAGTAATTCCTGGGAATAAAGCCAAAAGAACTGAAAGAAGGGGCTCACGGCAGCATTATTCACAGTAGCTAAAAGGTAGAAATAGCCCAAGTGTCTGTCAGCAGGTGAATGGATGAACAAAATGCGGTCCACACATGCAGTGGAATGTTATTCATCCACAAGAAGGAATGAAATGCTGATGCCTTCTACAACATGGGTGAATGTTGAAAACTTATGCTAAGTGAAAGAGCCAGGCACAAAAGGACAAATTCCACTTTCGTGAGGTACCTAGAAGAGCAAATTCGTAGTGACAGAAAGAACAAAGGTTATTAGGGCTTGTGGGAGTAGGAAAAGGGAGTTCTTGTTTAATGATGTATTTATTTTCAAGAGCTGCTGTAAGAGACCACCACAAACTGGTACTGGCTTAAAAAACATACATTTATGGGGCGCCTGGGTGGCTAAGTCGATTAAGCATCCTACTTTGGCTCAGGTCACGATCTTACAGTTTGTGGGTTTGAGCCCCGCATCTGGCTCTGTGCTGACAGCTCAGAGGCTGGATCCTGCTTTGGATTCTGTGTCTCCCTCTCTCTCTGCCCCTCCCCCATTCACATACTGTCTCTCTCTGTCTCAAAAATAAATAAATGTTAAATTTTTTTTAAAAAACCCAGACATTTATTGTCTCCATTTTGTAGGTTAGAAGTCCAAGATCAAGGTGTCAGCAAATCCATTCTGCCTCTAAAACCCGTAGGTGAGTCCTTCCTTGCCTCTTTCTGGCGTCTGATAGTTTGTTGGCATTCTTTGGTATTTCTTGACTTGTAGATGCAAGTCACTCCCATCCTCCATCTTCACATGGCATTTTCTCTGTGTCTTCTCATGTCATTGTTCCTCTGAGCATGTCTGTGTTTTTTCAGATTTCCCTTTTAAGGACAGCAGTCATATTGGATGAGGCTACTTTGATAACCTCATCTTATTACGTCTGTAAAGACTCTATTTCCAAATAGGGTCACATTCTGGGGGACTGGGGTTAGCACCTCAACATCTCTTTTTGAGGGACATAACCGATACCAAATGGATACAGAACTTCTCTTTAGGATGAAGAAAAATTCTGGAAATGTGTAGTGGTTACGGTTGCACAACATGGTGCATGGTCTTAATGCCTCAGAGTCATATACTTAAAATGATTAAGATGGTAAATGTTATGTATATTTTATCACAATTAAAAATGCTTGGAAGGATGGGGTGCCTGGGTGGCTCAGTCGGTTAAGCATCTGACTTCGGCTCAGGTCATGATCTCACAGTCCGTGAGTTCAAGCCCCATGTCGGGCTCTGTGTTGACAGCATGGAGCCTGGAGCCTGCTTCAGATTCTGTGTCTCCCTGTCTCTCTGCCCCTCCCCCACTCATGCTCTGTCTCTCTTTCTCTCTCAAATAATGAATAAACATTTAAAAAAATGTTCTAAATGCTTGGAAGGACATTTGTCAAATGTTAAAAGTAGTTTTATCTAAGTGGTACTGGGATGTAGGTGATTTTCCCTTTCTCTTCTATAATTTGTTATTTTCAAATAGAAAATATATTTTTTTACAGTTAATCTTAGGAAGAGCATGTATAAAAACAGATTCCCCTCCACTCAAAGTTCCATCTTTAGTGGAAAATGAAACCTAGTTTCATGACATCCAGTTTGATAAGACACAAGAAGCTTTGAGAAACTTTTCCCACCCTAAAAAGTTTATTCTTGGTTTTCTTCTTTAAGGGGTCTGGACGTTTGTAATTCAGAAGTTGTAGTGTTGGAAGATCATATCTTCTTCAGAATGAGGATTTTCTGTTAGGTGTTAGTAGAGGGTGCCAATTCTGTGGGCTTCTGGTAGTTTTAAAAACATAACCTAGAAATAATTGCAAATTTAGATTCTTATTCTTTACCCTTAGGGAATATTGAGGGAAATGCCAAATGAGTTCATTTAGTTACGATAAATCCAACCTCTGGAACCTCTACTTTCTGCTTGATTGTGCTAGAGCAGCTTTACAGAAAAATACTTCTCCATTGTCAATTTTTAGGCATTTTTATAGAATTCGAATTAGTTGACAAAAATGAGACTTAAAGTAACATGTTGATTTGGTTATAGTTTATCTTTTACATATGCATTTGTAAACATTTAATTGACAAAAAGGAATAGATCATTTCGAAGGACAGTGTTTTCTCTTTTTCATGATCAATTGAAGAAAAAATTCTCAATTTAAGTATAAGTAACATTTCTGCTTTATGTCAACTGTGGGCCAGTGAATCCCGAGTGCTTCTCAAATTAAGAAATTTAGAATGGGGATGCCTGGGTGGCTCAGTTGGGTAAGTGATTGACTCTTGATTTCAGCACAGGTCATGATCTCACCATTTGTGGGTTCGAGCCCCACATTGGGCTCTGTGCTGAAATTGTGGAGGCTGCTTGGGATTTCTCTCTTCCTCTCTATCCCCCTCCTTCCTCAGCTTGCTCTCTCTTTCAAAAAATAAATATAAAAAAGAAAAAGAAAAAAGAAATTTAGAATGTCCTGATATTTCCTTAAATCATGCCGAATGTTCTTTTTGGCAAATTATTCTATGATATGATGTATTGAAAGAGGAATTCTAAACTCATCTGGAAAATAATAGTAGGGAAATGTCTGTGTGTTAACCGTATTCTAATCTAATCTGAGTTAAAAACTTTACTTTCATGATATGATATCATTCTAAGGTTCAGCTTAATTTTCAGCAAATGGAAAGTAGAGATATACTATTCATTGGCACTTTGCCCTTTAAAAAAACTTAATACAAGATTAGCAAGATATTAGAGCTGCAGTAATTGGATGTCTTTCAGGGTAATAAACCATTAAAGTTTATGAGTCACGTTAACAGAAAGTCCTCTCCACCATTTCCCTTTATCGGTTCATTCTACAATAAACATAAAATCCTCTGCCTGGAGTTCAGAGCACAGCAAGGGAGAGAGGAAAAAGCCAGAACAGAAACTCCAGAAAGTAATAAGTGGGAAGTATTCAGTAACCTTTTGATCCTCAAGCTCATGACAAATGTCCAGTGCTTCTTGGCTGGGGTGACACTTCACCCAGTGACTTGGTAACTTGTCTGTGGTCTTAAGGATTCAGGGACTTTCTGATACGTTTTCTAGAAGTCATCCCAAAGCCACCTTGGTCATTAAAAAAAAAAAAAAATATATATATATATATATATATATATGAAGAAAAGGTAAGAGCAATGGTAAGGGCTCTGGCCTTTGAGGAGTCAACTTGATCATTCCTTGTTGTTGGGACTGCTGGTGGAAGCCTCCAGAAGGAGCAGGGTGTGGGCCACAAGCCAAGTCTCTGAGCACGGAGACTGTCAACTCCAAGTTTCTCAGTGAGAAGAGCACCTTGCTATCCCTGTTGCTCTAAACCATCCCTACTTAGAGAAACCTCCGGAAGAAGCTTTATGTGAATGATCACAGACTATGATCTAATAAAAGCCTCTCTGTAACTCATTTTCTTCCTTCGCCCTCCGCATTACTTGACTGGTTTTTTTTTTCCAATTTTTTAATGTTTTATTTATTTTTGAGAGAGAGAGAGAGAGAGAGAGAGAGAGCATGAGCAGGAGAGGGTCAAAGAGAGAGAGGGAGACATGGAATCCAAAGCAGGCTCCAGGCTCTGAGGCATCAGCACAGAGCCCAATGCAGGGCTCGAACCCATGAACCGTGAGATTATGACCTGAGCCAGAGTCAGACACTTAACTGACTGAGCCACCCAGGTGCCCTGACTCTTTTTTTTTTTTAATGTTTATTTATTTTTGAGAGAGAGAGAGCATGAGCAAGGGAGGTGAGAGAGAGACAGGGAGATAGAATCTGAAGCAGGCTTCAGGCTCTGAGCTATTAGTACAGAGCCCGGGACTTAAACCCACAAACTGTGAGATCATGACTTGAGCTGAAGTTGGATGCTCAACCTACTGAGCCACCCAGGTGCCCCGCCATTACTTAACTCTTAACTTTTGTGTCGATGGATTTTATTTTGTACTTTTACCTACGGCTTCTCAAAGCCTTTTGGAAGCTGAAGAATATATATGGATACATGTCTCTGCATGTGTTATTTAACAAGAATATCTGAATTGATACACGTATAAAACAAGGTTCTTCATGATTTGTGGAAGGCATTATGTAAATCTTACTGCATGTGGATTTTCTTTCAAAAGAATCCTTTGATTACAGATTTTCAAAGGAAAAAAAAGCCATTGTTTATGATGTATTTTTTCCAAAAAGAATATGCTAAGTGCCAGATGCTGTTTTGTGGCCAGGAAGATGTATCCAAAACATATCCTTCTGTAGCAATATGGCAGCATCCTTCTGTGAATTCTGAAAGTTTAAACCGTCCCAGAGAAGTTCTTGTGTGTTAAGGATCTGGGTAGGAATGGGGTATAGTGAGTTGGGAATTGGGATGACCTCAGAAAGCAATCTGGTATCTACTCAGTTGTGAAATCACAGACATTTTTAGTCCCTATACCTATACCCACTTTTACTGTTTTGTTTAAAGATTACAATGAAAGTAACCATTCTTAAGCCTACATAGGAATCTTTCCCGAAGCCCAAAGGAATCATCCTAAAGGAATCTTTCACTTCTCACTCAGTTGTTTTTGCCCAAAGACTAGGAAAGAAACAACAGACCCTTTTACCTCTGACAGGAAACTTTAGACCAGAATGTTGTCTTTTATACGCTCATCTGGTGTATGTCCACAATGCCTGATTTTAAATACAAATTTTGGTTGGTAAGTTCGTGTTTATTGATGAAGCTGAATATGTATAGCTCTCTATAGCCACATGGCAAATAGCCTCTATATTCTTCCTCGTAAGTGCTGTTTGATAATGGCCACCCCACTCAGCCTTTCAAGATATAATAAAGCTTTATCAGTTATTCAAATCTGGACAGTTACTTGGACAGGTTCCAAATTAAACCGATAACCTTGCCCACACTGTCAAAACTAGCCAGATGTTTTGGAGATTATTTGTCAATAGAATGAAAGTTATCGGATGTTGCCTGCATCAAACTTCCTGGGGAGTACATTTTCCAGAAAGCCCATGATAAATGAAGCAAGGTTTTTATTTTAACCTCTTTGGACGGAAATGTTTTCACTTAGATTAGCAACAATTTTCAATAAAAAAAAGTTTCACTCTTAAAGAAAGGTAAAGAGAATAGCATAATGAAAAGCCGCGTGTATGTACCCTCTGTCCTAGGAAATAAACATCAGAATACAATTGAAACCGTTGGCGTATCCCAGTGTATTTCCTCCTCCGTACCCTCCCTGTAAATCTGCTGTTATAATCCCCATGCGTAACTGTCATAGATCATGTTTACTCATCACTGTTGATGGGATTTACCCCTGTTGTATGTGCAGCTCTCGTTCATTCCTTTCCATTGCTGTGCATTTCATCATTCTCTTCTTGGTATGTAAGTTGATTTTAACATTTTGTTATAATAATATAACAAATGCACATTCCAGTAGGCCCCTTCTTGCGTACCTGTCAGTTTGTATAGGGTGTGCGCTTAGGGGTTAAACTGCTGAGTCATAGGCTACCAGCATCTTCCATACTCGGCATCAAGTTACTTTCCAAACTGTTTACACAGTTCACAGGCCAATAGTACCGTAGAATGTCTTTCGATTTGAGTTTGTCTAAGGTTCCCTCGTGATTAGATTTACGTTTGGCAAGAATATCACAGAAGTAAAGCTGTGATCTTCTCAGTGCATCCAGTTAAGGACTGTTGTTATAAAATGGCACATGATTCCAATTTGTCCCATTTCTGATGATATTTGTTTTGATCCCTTTATTAAAACGATGTCTGCCAGGCTTTCCTGTGTAAAGTTACTCTTTTTCTCTTTGTAATTGGTAAATATTTTGTGGTGAGATACTTTGAAACAATGTAAATATCCCATTCTTCACATCCACTTCCCAGCCGTGATAGAATAACAGGGCCCATGCTTATCCTTCATTCTTAAACAGTAACAGAAATCTAACAGAATAGGGGAAACAGTAGTTTTGAGACATTAGGTGCCAGGCAGTGTTGGGTATTGAATCTTCAAATAAAGCGAGCCCCGTGATTACCCCAACTCACTGCCTAGGGCGAGTTTTCAGACCTCATCACAGGGAAGGGGCCTTCATACAAGCTCAGTGGTGTCTGTGAGCTGAGGTTAAAGATTTGGGGAAGTCAATGTGGCTAGAATTCATAGAACAGAGTCACAAAGAGGAGAGAGCAAAACAGAGTTCTGGAGATAGGCAAAAAGCCTGCGGCAAGTTTGTGAGGAAACTACCCAGGGCTGGGAAGAGAACCACCGTAATGAACAGACAGAACAATTTGTAGAGCTCACAAGGACGGGAATAGGAATAGTTTATGTTCCCAACAGCCAGCGTGGAGAAACCTCATTATACATGGCATTAGATAGAGTTCTCAGATGATCACCTCAGTGGTGGAGCTGAATTAGCCTTGGACTATAGGCTGGTCTGGTCCTAACCTAACAAAGACTGAAACCAAGCCGCCCCAAAAGATCAAACTGTTCCAAGTACCTTAACGTTGTCTCAGAGCAAAGTGAAAAGTATTTACAGATCAACCCTTCTGCCCAAATCCCAGATCCCTACAATGTAAAAATTATACTGTCCATCATCTAACCAGTAATCATCTGCAAAGTAGAAAAACATGACCCTTAATGAGGAGAAAACTCCTTCAACACGTACAAGAAATGGCACAGATGATAGAATTAAAGAAACAAGGACATTGAAAGAGCAATTCTAAGTATACTTCGTGTTCCAGAAGGTTGAAGACAGAATGAGTGTGGTAAAGAATCACATGGAAAATCTTAAAAAAAAAAAAACAAGCAAACACAGAATAATAGGCAAAAAACCCCCAAATATTTCTACTGATAGAAACTATCTTATTTATTCCTCATTAACTTTCAATGTATTCATTTTTTGTACTTTTTCTATGGACTCAAGTTTCCCATTTAATGGATTATGATTTGTTACTACCATTATTTATTTTGATATTCAAATTGTACTTGACTTGGCCAGTGGATACCCCAGGAGTTGTCATCGGCACACTTTTGACATGTCCCACACATTCTGAAAATCAGCCTGAAATCATCCGTTTTCCGGGGAGCTCTGGTTTCTTTTAGTGGAGGACAGTATTTAGAAGCCAAGATCTCAATGTCAGGCGTCATTCCTATGAGGTTGAGGCTGCTGCCAGGCCCTCTGAGTCAGAACCAGGGCACGTATCTATAGGTTTTTCAGGTGATTAATTCATCAAGTGATAGGTACGTTGGTCAGTAGATGTAAACCCTGAGTTACCATCAATGGCTCCAATTTCAATCCAACACCATATAGGGTTCGTTTTAGTTTTCTGTGTTTGGAACTCCTCCAAAAGTGAGAACCTGGACTTCTCTTATCCTGAACATATTTTTGTACTTGATCAGTCCTGCCGTATACATGTCTCTACTTGTGCTTCCCTGGATGGATGCTCCCCTCATCACCCACTCGGGCCCCAGTCCCCACATGGGGCCGTCCTCACCACCCTCCATGTGGACATCCTTCTCACCCAGCCTGCTCTCTGACACCCTGTACCACCTTCCCACCCTCATGATGCCCTCCTCCCCTTGCTCAGACTCACCCCTCCCATGGGGATGCCTACCTTCCTCAGAACCACCTCAGGCTCTTATTCTGAATGTTTGGGGAGAGAAAAGAGGAGAGAGCACACTTAAGATGACTTTTTGAAGCAAAGAAGTTAGTTTCCTTTATGGTTTATGTTTTATTGCATGTGTCTTTTGTGAAATTTCTTCTTACCTTGAAATCCTAAGAATAGCCTATAAAGCTTACGGAAGTTATGTTTCACATTTAAGACTTTAATTCACTGGTGTTGGTTTTTTATGTGTGGTAAGAAGTAGGAATCCCGTGTTTTTTTCTTTTCTTTTTTTAAGATTTTAAGTAATCTCAGGGCATCTGGGTGGCTCAGTCAGTTGAGCATCCCATTTTGGCTCAGGTCACAATCTCATGGTTCATGAGTTTGAGCCCTGCATTGGGCTCTGTGCTGACAGTGCTGAGCCTGCTTGGGATTCTCTCCTTCTTCCTCTCTCTCTCTGCTCCTCCCTCACTTGCTCTCTCTCTCTCTCTTAAATAAATAAAATTTAAAAAAAGTTTAAGTAATCTCCACATGCAACAAAGGGCTCAAAATCACAACTCTGAGGTCAAGAGTGACACGCTCTACCAACTGAGCCAACCAGGTGCCCCTATTTTTTCTTTTGAAGTGGTTATTTCTTATGCAGTGGGTCCCAGCAGTATTTATTGAATGGTTCATGTTTTCCCCACTGCTCTGCAGTTTCACTTCTGTAAATATCAAGTTTCCATATATATGTGGTCTAACTCTGAGCTTTCTGTTGTATCAGTCTGGTTGTTTCTGGGTTAATCATTGTCACACTGTCTGGTTTACCACGACTTCTCATTCAGACAGGGTCTGGTCAGGAAAACAAACTGCTCTCAAGTGCTTTGAGCAAGAGCAAATGTAGTATGGGGAACTGGGTGCTTACAAGCCCAGTGGCAGGTCTGGAATAATAAATGTGGGAAGCGACTGACCTCTGCCTGTCAACATTTGCCTCTAACTTTCAGGGTGTCAAGAAGGTGCCGAAACCACAGGAAATCTCTAGAAATGGCCAGTTGTCATTAAACTTAGGCTGGCAATTTGAAAAAATCCCACCCTGATGCACCAGTCTCATGTCTGCTAACGCCCGTCATGCAGCTGCCCTCACATTTCATAGGAGCGCCCGCTTTGAGAAGCTCAGCAGAAATCTGCTGGCAGGGTCCAAGGAAATGGAGCTCCTGTAGATGTCCAGTCCTGTGAGTCAGAGGACCACTGAGAAGGGGCAGGATGCAATGAATCTTCTGCAACATTCTGACATTGATCCATGTTCATTAGACTCTCGTGTGGTAGAGCGGCCTTCCCCTCCCCACACGCACACCCTTTCTCAGGCCAGCAGGGCTATTGTGTGGGCTTTGCACCTGCTGTGTGAGCTTTAAGGTGATCTTAATGCTTTTATGAAAAGCTCAGGATTTTCACTGGACTTATATCTAATTTTTAGACTGATTTTTGGAGAATTAACCCTTTATGATATTCAGGCTTCCTATTCATGAGAATAATCCATCTTTTTTTCTAATGTCTTTTTGGTAAAGCATTAGGACTTTCTGCATGAGGGCCTGGTATCTCTTTCATTATATTCAGTAATTCAACAACACTCAGTAAAAAATATGTCCTAGGCACTATTCTAAGTAGTGGGGATATAGTTGTGGATCAAAAATACCTCTTAATGGACCTTACAGACGATGAACTAATTATGATTTAATATATGACCATGTAATAGTATGAACTATGAGGAAAGGTAAACTGGAGCAAAGGGGATTGAACATCATGGCAAGGAAACTTTTAAAAATTGTCAGGAAATTTGTAAATAATGCTGCTGTAAACATCAGGGTGCATGGATCCCTTTGAATTAGTGTTGTTGAATCTTTTGGATAAATACTCAAAGTTGAATTGCTGGATCACAGGGTAGTACTTTCAACTTTTTTAAAAATAATTTTTTAAATTTATTTTTTATTTTTAACTATTAATTTATTTGTTTTTTTATATTTTATATCCAAGTTAGTTAGCACATGGTGCAACAATGATTTCAGGAGTAGATTCCTTAAGCCCCTTATCCATTTAGCCCATCCCCCCTCCCACACCCCTCTAGCAACCCTCTGTTTGGTTCTCTATATTTAAGAGTCTCTTATGTTTTGTCCCTCTCCCTGTTTTTATATTATTTTTGCTTCCCTTCCTTTATGTTCATCTGTTTTGTATCTTAAATTCCTCATATGTTTGAAGTCATATGATATTTGTCTTTCTCTGACTGACTAATTTTGCTTAACATAATACCCTCTAGTTCCATCCACCTGGTTGCAAATGGCAAGATTTCATATATATATATATACACATATACATATATATGTATCTCACATCTTTTTTAATATAATTTATTGTCATATTGGCTTATATACAACACCCAGTGCCCATCACCCACTTTCCCGTCTTCACCAAGCCCCTCAGTTTGTTCACCCTCAGTTTGTTCTCTGTATTTAAGAGTCTCTTGTGGTTTGCCTCCCTTCCTCTCGGTTTATAACTATTTTTTCCCCTTCCCTTCCCCCATGGTCCTCTGTTAAGTTTCTCAAGTCCCACATAGGAGTGAAAACATATGATATCTGTCCTCTGACTGACTTATTTCACTCAGCATAACACCTTCCAGTTCCATCCATGTTGCTGCAAATGGCAGGATTACGTTCTTTGTCATTGCCGTGTAGTATTCCATTGTATATATAAACCATATCTTCTTTATCTATTCATCAGTTGATGGACATTTAGGTTCTTTCCATGATTTGGCTACTGTTGAAAGTGCTGCTATGAACATTGGGGTACATGTGCCCCTATGCATCAGCACTCCTGTATCCCTTGGGTAAATTCCTAGCAGTGCTATTGCTGGGTCATAGGGGAGTTCTATTGATAGTTTTTTGAGGAACCTCCACACTGTTTTCCAGAGCGGCTGCACAAGTTTGCATTCCCACCAACAGCAAGGGTTCCCATTTCTCCCACATTCTCGCCAGCGTCGATAGTCTTCTGATTTGTTCCTTTTAGCCACTCTGACTGGTGTGAGGTGGTATCTCAGTGTGGCTTTGATTTGTATTTCCCTGATGATGAGTAACATTGAGCATCTTTTCACGTGTCTGTTGGCCATCTGGATGTCCTCTTTGGAGAAGTGTCTGTTCATGTCTTCTGCCCATTTCTTCACTGGATTATTTGTTTTTTTGGGTGTTGAGTTTGTATACCATATCTTCTTTATCCATTCATCCATCGATGGACATTTGGATTCTTTACATACATTAGTTATTGTTGATAGTGCTGCTATGAAATATGGGGGTACATGTGCCCCTTCGAAACAGCATACCTGTATCCCTTGAATAAATACCTAGTAGTGCAATTGCTGAGTCATAGGGAATAATTTTTTTAATGTTTATTTTTGAGAGACAGAGCTGGGGAGGGACAAAGAGAAAAAAAGAGACTCTAATGCAGGCTTCACACCATCTGCGCAGAGCCTGATGCAGGGCTTGAACCCACGAACCGTGAGATCGTGACCTCAGCCTAAACTAAGAGTTGGATACTTAGCTGACTGAGCCCTTACTTTTAATTTTTTGAGGAACCTCTGCACTATTTTCCACAGTGGCTGCACCAGTTTGCATTCCCACCGATAGTGCAGGAGGATTCCTTTTTCTCCACATCCTCACCAACACCTGTTGTTTCTTGCAGCATTATTGACAATAGCCAAGATATGGAGGCAGCCCACGTGTCTGTTGATTGATAAATGGATAAAGAAGATGTGGTGTATATATACAATGCAATAGTGTTTATCCATAAAAAATAACACTGTGTATTAACTAACTGGAAATAAAATAAAAACTTAAGAAAAATTGTCAGGGAAGGCCTCTGAGGAGTGACATCAGAACAGAAACCTGCAGGGGCACCTGAGGGGCTCAGTCAGTTAAGTGTCCGACTTCGGCTCAGGTCATGATCTCACGGTTCATGGGTTCAAGCCCCACATCAGGCTCTGTGCTGACAGCTAGCTCAGAGCCTGGAGTCTGTCTTCAGATTCCGTATCTCCCTCTCTCTCTGACCCTCCCCAGCTCATGCTTTAATTTAAAAAAAAAAAAAAAAAAAAGAACAAACCTGCAGGGGGTGGTGAGCCAGCTGTGCAGACGACCGAGAAGGAGACCTGGTCAGGGCGTCTGGGGCAGGAGCGTGTTTGGCACATCCAAGAAGAAGCAAGAAGGCCTCTGGCTGGAGCGGAGTGGGCTGCAAGCTGAGCCCTGGGGCTGGATCCCAGAGCAGTTCATGGGAATTCTAGAAGGTGGGCTTCGGAGCACATGGATGAGCTGAGCAGACATATGCTTCATTCACAGTGGCTGCTGTGGCCGCCATGGGCGGAGCAGCCCCCAGGGACGAAGTCTGGCAGGACCAGGAGAGACCAGCGAGGAGAGGGCTACACTAGTCCAGGAAAGCAATGACGGGGGGGTGGGGGGGTGGGGGGGCGGTGCGGTGCCAGCAACCTGCAGGGTATTGTCCACGGTGGGTGGGAGTGAGGAAAAAGTTGAGCAAGGCCTCATTGATCTAGTCCTGAACAACTGGATGGAGTTACCATTTTACTGAGATATAGGAGATTTCAGAGGGAAGAAGACGGGGGAGAAAAATCAGGTGGGATTTTTTAACTTCATGTTGACGTACAACACACATATAGAAAAGTACACAAATCATAATTGTACAACGTGATGAATTTTTTACCGAGTGAACACATTCAGGTACACAAGTCCAAGTGTCCCTCCACAGGAGTAAATGATATCCTGACTCTTACACCATACGTTCGTTTTGCTGGTTTTAGAACTTCATGTAAGTGGAAATGGGTGGCATGTGTTCTGTCTGGCTTCCTTGGATGAGTGTTTTATTTGAGATACTCGTCCACGTGTTGCACATGGTCGCCGTGCAGCATTCCTCTGTGTGAGTATGCCACTGTTTTGAGAAACACTTGCCTGCCTGCAGATCATAGAGACAGTCTCTCTTGTGTTTTCTTCCAAATATTTTCCCTAAATTTTCTGCCTTTTAGTTTTACCTTTTACAATTAGATGTGCAACCCACCAAGAATTGATTTTGGGGGGCGCCTGGGTGGCTCAGTTGGTTGAGCTTCAGACTCTTGATTTCAGCTCAGGTCATGATCCCAGGGTCATGGGATTGAGCCCTGCGTTGGGGTCCATGCTGAGCATGGAGCCTGCTTGGGATTCTCATTCTCCCCTCCCCCCCTCAAAAAAATTAAAAATTAAAAAAGAAGATTGATTTTTTGTGTTGTATGTAGAGGACACAATTGATTTTTGAAAAATATACCCAGTTGACCCAGCTCCATTATTGAAAGTCCATTCTGTCTCAATGGTGCTACACTGTCATTTTTGTCATAAGGCAAGTGTGTGGTCTGTTTCTGGGCTTCCTGTTGTGTTTCATTCATCTGTCTGTCCTTGTACCGACCACCCACTGTCTTAATTCTTATTACTTTATAATAGAGCTTAATTTCTGGCCACAGAACTTCCCCAGCTTTTTTTTTTTTTTCTAGACTACCTTGGATATTTTCAACCCCTTTGGATCGCCATATAAAATTTAGAATCAGCCCATTAATTTCTGCCCATCTGCCCTCCCCAAACCCCTTCTGGGGTTTCTTATATAATTGATACACAATAAAATGTATACATTTTAAGGGTATAGCTTGATGAGTTTTGACCACTGTGTACATATGCATGTAATCAACACTCCAGTCAAGATCTAGAGCAGTGCTGTCACCCTCAAAAGCTCTGTCTTGCCCCCTTGAAGTCAATCCCCACTTCCTCCCAGAGACAACCACACTTTTGGTATGTGTCATTGTAAGTTGGTTCTGACTCTCCTAGGACTTCAGATAAGTGGAATCAAGATATGAACTCCTTTGTGCTTGGCTATTCTGGCCCCACATAATGTTTCTGATATTCACATGTGGTGTAAATCAGTTCAGCCCTTCTTACTGTTATAGAATGTTCCACTGTGGGACTGGTCACAATGTGTTTATCTGTTCAGCTGTGAATAGCCACTTGGGTCTCTTCCATCTAGGGGCTATGCCGAAGAAGCCACCATGACCATTCTTGTACAAGTCTCTTTGTGGCCATCTCTCTTCATCCCTCATGGGCAGATACTTAGACATAGGATTGGGTGTGTGTATGTTAAGTTGTAGGAGAAACTGCTAAACAATTTTCCAAAGTGGTTGTTATCATTCTACACTCCCATGAACAAGGTATGAGAGTTCTGGTTGTCCTGTATACTCGCCAGCATTCGATGTGACCCATCTTTTTAATTCAGCCATTCTAAAGGTGAGAAGTGGGTCTTTATTTTGATTTTAGTTTTCATGCCCAGATGACTAATGATTCTGAGCATATTTTCATGTGGTTTTTGATCATCTGTATATCTTCCTTTGTGAAGCGTCTGTTCAAATCTCTTACCTTTATTGTTTGATATGTGAATATATATATTTCCCAGATGAAGGTCTTTTGTCAGGTAGAGGTACCACCATGAAAAATTATCACGCATATCGTGTTCCAGGCTGCACTTGCCTTTTCATTTTCTCAGTGATACCTTTTGAAGAGCAGAAGGCTTTAATTTTGATAGATTGCAATTTATTCATTTTTCATTTTTTTAAATATTTATTTTAGAGAGAGAGAGAGAGAGAGAGAGAGAGAGACAGAGCATGAGCAGGGGAGGGGCAGAGAGAGAGGGAGACACAGAATCTGAAACAGGCTCCAGGCTCCAAACTGTCAGCACAGAGCCTGACGCGGGGCTCAAACTCACAAATGGTGAGATCATGAACTGAGCCGAAGTCAGACACTTAACCGACTGAGGCACCCAGATGCCCCTATTTCACTTTTTCTTTTATGGTTAGTGCTTTTTGTGCTCTTGAGAAATCTTTGCCTGACTTAGGATCAGAGATACTCTCCTATGTATGAAGTTTTATGATTTCAGGTTTATGTCTAGGTTTGTGATCCATCTTGAATTAATTTTTGAGTATGGTTTGACGTGATTGTTGAGGCTTTGTTTTTCTAAGTGATATGTAGTTGTTTAGTACTGTATATTGAAAATACTGTTCTTTCTCCTGTTGAATTACCTTCTTACCCATTATTGATAATCGGTTGGCCATGTATGTCTGTACTCTTTTCTCTCCATGTATTCCTGACCCTGTCCACTTATCTACTTGTTTATATGCCAAAACCACATAGTCTTACTTGCTGTAGCTTTCAAGTAAATTTTGAAGTCAACTTCAAGTTTGTTTTGACTTTTCTAGATTCTTTGCATTTCCAAATAAGTTTTAGATTTAACTAGTGAGTTTCTGATAAAAAACTGCTAAGATTTTTTTTCCCTGCCAATACTTTGTTTGCAATTGTGTTGACTCTATAGATAAGTTTGGGAAGAATTAATGTCTAACAATATTAAGTATCCCATCCATGAACATAGTATCACTCTCAATTTATGTCTTAATTTTTCTCAGCATTGTTTTGTAGTTTTCAATGTAGAAGCCTTCTCTTTTGTTAAATTTATCCCTAAGTGTTTTTTCATCAACTTTACTAAGGTATAATTTACATATTATAAGTTGTGCCCATTTTAACTCTACAGTTTAATATGTTTTAATTGATTATGTTTATTGATGTAATGGTAAACAGGACTGGTTTTATTTTCCAATGTTTGTTGCTAGTTTATAGAAATATAATTATATTTACATTTGGTTGTGATGTCTCTTAAAATTCTTTTATTCTTCAAGAGTACATAGCCTCTATTTCTTCTTTATAATATTGGGTTGTTTATACATGTGAATAAATTAAAATTATATTAAAAGTTCAGATCCTCAGTCACACTGGATTTCAGTTGCTCAGTAGTCTTGTGTGTCTAGTGGCTACTGTGTTAGCACAGACTTTCTTTATTGCAGGAAGTTGTATTGAAAAGCACTGTGTGGGGGCACCTGGGTGGCTCAGTTGGTTAAGCGTCCAACTTTGGCTCAGGTCATGATCTCATGAGTGGTGAGTTCAAGCCCCATGTTGGGCTCTGTGCTGACAGCTCAGAGCCTGGAGCTTACTTTGGATTCTGTGTCTCCTTCTCTCTCTGCCTCTCTGTCTCTGTCTCAAATATAAACATTAAAAAAGAAAAGAAAAGCACTGTGTGGAGTGGTCGGGTGGCCCCACCTTCTGGATTTGCCTCATTGTTTTCTCATGATGTGTAATTCGTTCTAATAATCTCTGTATTTATAGTAAATTGAAAGTCATATACATTTAAAAGCTTAATTAAATGCAGCTGAAACTTTTATTTTTATTTTAAACTTTATTTATTTATTTTGAGAGGAAGAGAGCAGTGGGGGAGGGAGAGGGAGAGCGAGAATCCCAGGCAGGCTCCACACTGTCAGTGCAGAGCCTCATGTGGGGCTCAGACTCACAAACCATGAGATCATGACCTGAGCCAAAGTCGGGCACTTAACCAACTGAGCCATGCAGGCACCCCCAGACTGAACTTCTATTTGAAGACTACCTCATAAGTGATGCTGTACCCCTTGTACTGAATCACAAAGAACTAAGAATTGATCATAGATTTTGGTACCTGGATATAGTTATTGGTCTTGTATTAGGGGCAAAATCTTGATTCAGAGGGGTGGTTCAGGAGAGAAGAGGAGGATGGAATTGGTGACACCAACAATGACAAAAAGAGGAGTGGAGAAATGGTGTGTTCACTGGATGGGAATTTGGGGCTAAATTGGAGAGATTACAGCATGTTAACGTGCTAATAGGAATGATTCACCTGCGAGGAAAAATCTGACAGTGCAAGAAAGGGAGGCTTCCTGACACACTGGTGTTTAGTAGGCGAGTGAGAGTGGGTCTGGCAAATGGAGGTGTTGGCCAGAGAGAGGGGCCCAGTGGCTCTCCCCCGACAATCACAGGGCAGGTGAGCATGAGTCATACCTAAGAAGATACATGGAAGGGCACCTGGGTGGCTGTTAGTTGAACTTCTGATTTCAGCTCAGGTCATGATCTTGTGGTTCATGAGTTTGAGCCCCGCATTGGGCTCTCTGCTGCCAGCGCAGAGCCCAATTCAGATCCTCTGTCCCTCTCTCTCTGTCTCTCTGTCTCTCTCTCTCTCTGCTCCTCCCCTGCTCATGCTCGCTCTCGCTCTCTCAAAAATGAATAAATATTTTTTAAAAAAGGTACATAGGACTTCTCTTCTATTTACATCCAAGCATCCAAAACCAAAGAGAAGCACTGTAGCGGCCTCTCTGAATGGTCCCAGACTTCCATAGTTTGTGTGTTCTTCTATTTCATGTAGATGACTGAACTCCTTTACCGTCACTTCTGTCTTCAGTTTGCCTCACTCTACAGCCTCCCTCCCTCTTCCACTTCTAACTAGCTTTTATTATGCCACAGGTTCACACATCCACAGTTACGGTCATTAAAAGAAAAAGAAAAGAGTCCCATATAAGTCACCCCAACTGGGAAGTAACAGGATGTGGAGCTGTAGCATGGCCTGGAACGTGGTTCTTTCAGGGACTTTCTTTGCCTCTCAAGGTGCCTTTGCTTCTGGTCTTTTCTCCTTTCTCTCCCCCCGGCTTCTGCTGCTCACGTCATGTTTTTGCTCCTCAGCAACTCCGGAGGCACGTGGCCGTCCCAGCCCCACTGACCACAGTTCATTCAGCAGCTTCTGGCTTCGGCTTCTGCTGCAAAGACCTGATCTAGACCTGGACTGAATTCGTGAGAAAAGGAATCTGATTGCAGGGACTTGTGAGGCTCTGACCTCCTCTGGGATTGCCCCGTTCTGGCCTCGTCAGCTACAGGCAGGAGGGTGGCGTCCTCTGTCATCCCCTGGGGCTGGGCCAGGGCAGGAGGGCATTTTTATTCAGCGAGATATTGATTGGAACTGTGTATAATCCAGGAGAGAATGGTATCTAATTAAGTGAAGTGCACAAGCTTTTATTATGGACTTTTTAAATTTAATGTTTATTTATTTTTGAGAGAGAGAGAAAGGTACCATGAGCGGGGAGGGACAGAGACAGAGGGAGAGTACCAAGTAGATCCGACACTGTCAGCGCAGAGCCCAGTGCGGGGCTCGAACTCATGAACCGTGAGATCATGACCGGAGCTGAAATCAAGAGTCAGATGCTCAATCGACTGAGCCACCCAGACGCTGCTATTTTATAGACTTTTAAACATCTCTTTTAACTTTCTGTTTACTTTTTATTGGTAACATTCTATTTATCAGTACAAACCCTCTGCAAATATTTTTGAATAATAGAATGATTTGAAATGATAGATAAGGACTGCCTCCCCCCGTTAATTACATATCGATTTTATTTTACTTCTGCATTTTTGGTTCAAAAAGAAAATGGCTATACTTAAGAAAGCTCTGTATGTGGGGAAAAAAATAGGCTTTTGGCAAAATGCTGCCAAGCAAATCAGAATTCAAATTCATTTACCTGTCCCAATCAGCCAAGAGGGTAGACTTTGGTGTTCTGATACTGGGATTTTTTAAAGCTATTATAGATTTTTAGGGGCATCTGGGTCGCAGTCAGACTTCAGCTTAGGTCATGATCTTGCGGTTCATGAGATGGAGCCCTGCATTGGGCTCTGCACTGACAGCTTGGAGCCTGCTTGGGATTCTCACTCTCTCTCTGTTCCTCCTTGGCTCATGCGTTCTCTCTCGCTCCCTCTCTCTCAAAATAAACGAACTTTTTGTTTATTTATTTTTAAAAAATAAACTTAAAAAAATAAGCTTATTGTAGAATTTAATATATTTTATTTAATATAAATATATTGAGAATATATATTTAAGAATATTGTTATTGTCTGAAGCCCAAATGCACAATTGCTACAAATTTAATAAATATCTTGAGATTGGATACAAATTCATTTGAGAGGCAAAAGCCTTCCTCAATGCTAACTTGTCCCTTTAATGTATTTGGCTCCAGATGTTTCAACCTCATTTGCTGGGGTGGATGCAGCATTAGCCTGTCAGTTCCCTGCTGTTTACCATTATCTAGTATTATTAGAGACCGTAAGTGTGCGTGCAAGAAAGGCTTTAAACTGAGAAAGGTCTCAAGCTGCGGTCCATGCCCAGGAATTCTGAGGTTAAAAACAACAAAATAAAGTGACTAAATAAAGAATTAGAATACCAGTGTTAAAAAGTAGTTGGAGGGGCGCCTGGGTGGCTCAGTCGGCTAAGCATCCAACTTCAGCTCAGGTCATTATCTCATGGTTTGTGGGCTCAAGACCCGCATTGGGCTCTGTGCTGACAGTTTGGAGCCTGGAGCCTGCTTCAGGTTCTGTGTCTCCCTCTCTCTCTCTGCCCCTCCCCAGCTCACGCTCTGTCTCTCTCGGTCTCAAAAATGAATAAACATTAAAAAAAAATTTAAAAAGCAGTTGCGGTACTGAGGAACAGCCCTGCACCTGTCTTTTGTACTGAATTAGCTCTCAGTTGAGGTTCTCAAGCGCATAACCAAATCTTCATTGAGGCCCATTCTCTCCTTCTAGGAAAGCATCTCACAAGACGTATATTCCGCAATTGGATATGCAGAATTTTTAGCAGTACCAGAGACCATAGGTTGTCTCCTACTGTAATGAGGACCACCCCGTCATGCTCATAAATCCTTGCAGAGCACTGTGGTAACCTTTGTCCTTAGATTTACCCTATAGATTATTGTATTAAGGCCAATTTCTGCTTCAACAGTGAGAGGGTATAGTTCTCACGAGATGTTAGATTATAATAGGAGTATACTAGAGTTGCTTCTTGCCTGATTACAATGTAAACCGTAGCACAGCCTCAGCTCTCAGGGTAATCCTGTTCTCCGTAGTTGAATGGTTTCTGGTTTTCCATATATGAGTGTGTGTACAGATGCCCTTAGGGTCAGGACTCTGGCCCCTTAGCAATGCCATGTGTGTGTCCATCCGCAAAGAGTAATGCCCCAATAACTATTCCGTAGATCCACTTTCAATCTGTTTTCTTACTTTTAAAGACAGAGATTTAATGACCAATATTTTATTTAGGATATTTATGTCTAGATTCGTAAATGAAACGGGCCTATTGCTTTCTTTTTTTCGCCTGTCTGTTGATCTTAGAATTAAGCATACCATCGTGAAGGGGTGCCTGGGTGGTTCAGTCGGTTATCTGACTCTTGATCTCAGCTCAGGTCACGATCTCACAGTTCGTGAGTTTGAGCCCTGCATCGGGCTCTGTGCTGACAGTGCAGAGCCTGCTTGAGATTCTCTCTCTTTCTGCCCCTTCCCTGCTCTCTCTCTCTTTCTCTCTTAAAATAAGTAAATAAACTTAAGAAAAAGAATACCATCATGAAATGATTTGAATATCTTTTATTATTTTTATGTTTTCTTAAGCAATTTGAAAAGAGATTTTTCTGGTCCCTGAAAGTTTGCTGGGATACACGTAAAACCATCTGGGCCTATTTGGTTTTGAAGAGTCGGGTAAAAGGCAAGGGGGCACGATTGCCATTTGGGCTTCATGGGCTTTGGTTTCTTTTCCTTTCCCTTCTTGCGCCATGTTTTCCCGCAAGTCAAGAGAATGTGATTTATGGTTGTACAGCTGCTAGCACTTTGCACTCATCTTCAATTCCTCGAGAGCACACGTATGAGTGAGCAGAGCTGTGTGGGGCCCTGCTGTGCAGCTGGAGTCTCACCGCCTCGGAGCAAAATCCATCGCTTCCCTCCCCGACGGAGGCGCTGCTGTCCTGCAGTCGAAGTCCATCGTTCCCTGCGGTTCTAGATACTTCAGCCACGTGTGTCGGCCTAAGCCATATGAGCTGCTACTTTGCATTTTCACATATATTGGCACAAAATGTTCGTAGTATTTTATTTTAATGTTTCTTCTTTTTTTTTTGAGAGAGAGAGAAAGAGAGAGAATGAGCAGGGGAGGGGCAGAGAGAGAGGGATAGAGAGAATCCCAAGCAGGCTCTGCACTGACAGTGCATGAACCGCGAGATCATGACCTGAGCTGAAACCAAGAGTCAGACGCTTAACCGTCTGAGCCACCCAGGCGGCCCGTTGTATTTTATTTTTTAATCCCTGCAGCACTTTTAGCTACATCCACTTGCTTTCTTTTCTTTTTCTGTCTCTCTCACAAGTCTGTATTCACATACACAGTCTTCCTAGAAGTTAGTGTATCTTATCTTTTTGGCAAACTTCACCCTTCTTAATCTTCTATATCACATTTTAAAAAATTTCTTGCTGTTCTTATTCCCTTTTTTCTTTTCCCTCTGGGGTTATTCTTTTACTAACTTCTTGGATCGGTCAGCTAGCTTGGTGGTGGGGTTCTTTCCTAACACACGCCTGTGCACACGAGCATCGTCACACTCACCCCTTATTGGTTGGGGTTCATGCAGGTACACATTTTGAATACTACCTGTGAATATGAACTATTAGGGCTACACATTTTTCTTTGAAATGCCACTTTAACTGCATCCCACTAATTTTTATGAGATTTTAAATTAATTTTATTTTTTTAATGTTTTATTTATTTTTGAGAGTGCAGGTGGGGCAGGGGCAGACAGAGGGGGACAGAGGATCTGAAGCAGGCTCTGTGCTGATGGCAGTGAGCCCGATACAGGGCTCGAACGCATGAACTGGAAAACCACAACCTGAGCTGAAGTCGGATGCTCAACCAACTGAGCCCCCCAGGTGCCCCTAATGTTATTATTAAGTTATTCTATAATTTATATATTCTTGAAGTCATGGAAACAAATAAAATTATATGTTTTACTTCCTGGGGGGGAATGAGAGTCTTTGTAATCCACTGTGCGAACTTCCAGTCTCGAATAAGAAACATTTCTGTTAATAAAAGTAAAACCCACAAACACCCAGGGTGGCTCTGGAGGCATCTATCAGCTTAGATGTGTAGTATTTTCTTATTTCCCATTTCACTTCCGTGGTTCATATGCTGTTAGTGCATTTTAAAATACTGAAGTGTTTGAAACTCCATTCTCACCTTGTTATTGGTGCTAACTGAACTGTGCTGCGTCCTCAAGAGGTGGAGGCCGTGATGCGGATTCCTCAGTATTTGCTGAGACTTGCTCTGTGGCCTGTCCAGGATCTGTTTCCATAGTGCCTCGCACGTGCTCTTGTAGATTCCCTGGCAGAGACCGGCTTCTCTGACATTACACAAGCCTGTTTGCTGAGTTAAACCTGCCGTATGCTTGCTGGATTGTATTGATCTATTGATTACTGAGAGCAGAAGGTGAAATTGCATTATAATAGTGTCATTTTCCAAACTTGTAGTTCTGCCAAGGTTTACTTTATCAGTTTTGAAATGATATGATTTGCTGCATACAAATTAGAATTTTGCCTTTCTGCTAAGGTTTTTTAACATTAGAAAATGCATCTTCTTTGTTTTTATTAGTGTCTTTTACTTTGGATTTTGGTGATCCTTTTATCGTCACCTGTTGGGCCTTATCCTTTGATGGGTGTTTTTTACCCCCAAAGAGGCATATCAGGTTTTTTAATTTTTTTTTTTTTTTACCATTTATTTATTTCTGAGAGACAGAGCATGAATGGGGGAGGAGCAGAGAGAGGGAAACACAGAATCCAAAGCAGGCGCCAGGCACAGAGCCCAACATGGGGCTCGAACTCACGAACTGTGAGAGCATGACCTGAGCCAAAGTTGGACATTTAACTGACTGAGCCACCCAGGCGCCCAGTGGCATTTCATTTTTTAAAGAGCATGTGGCATATTGCCATCATTATTTTATTTTTATTAAAATAAAACATATTTTAAGTTTATTTATTTTGAGAGAGAGTGTGTGCAGGGGGGAGAGGTAGAGAGGAGGAGAGACTCCCAAGCAGGCTTCATGCTGTCAGTGCACAGCCCAGTGTGGGGCTCGATCCCATGAACTGTAAGGTCATGACGTGGAGAGCTGAGATCGAAAGTTGGATGCTTAACCGACTGAGCCACGAGACACCCCCATTCTCCTTTTTAATTGTTAAATTTAGTTCATTCAATTACATTTGTTACTAGTAATCTTCATCTTTATATTTGTCCTGCTTTTCAAAAATGGTTTCTGTTGTTGTTTTCTATTTTACTATTCCTTTAGATAAAGCAAGTTTTTAAAAATATTTTTTCCATGCTCCCTTTGGCAGCACATATAACAAAATTATTTTTTCCTCCATTAATTAGTTTGTCATAATCCTCTATTTGTGTGTCTTGTGTGTGTTCAACTTACTCTAAAAGTAGTCTATGCTTTCTTCTCTTCCAAAACAACCTGTAACACTAACATCTGGGTGTTGCATAGTGTTGCCTGGTATTTTTTATTGCTACTCATGTAAGGTGTTAATGTTTATACCATCAATATTTGTCTTCAATTTATTCATATTCACTTCGTGGTTCACACTTCCTTCATGCCTTCTCAGACTTTTACAGGTAGGACTATTTTCCTTCTTTCTGGAATACTTCCATTGGAAGTTTCTTTAGTTACAGGGATCTGGTGGTAGTGAACTCTGTTTTTGTCTGTCAGCCCACGTGCACGACTGGAATTTCCTGGTCCTCCGACTTTGATCGCAGCTCTGAGGCATTCAGTCTTCCAGGTCACCAGCCCCCAGCAGGGGCTGTGTGCCTTCTTGGGCTTTCCTCCTAGCAAACACGAGGCCACAGTGTGTTTATAAGGATGAGACTCCAGATCGACAGACTGCTCGTTAACGACACATGACCATTCTGTGTCCCGCAAGGAGACCCAGGAAGTGTGGAATGTGTGCAGAAAGTGATTTAGATACAGCACTTAAAACCGTGGGAACTCATGCTTTAATAGACACTGAAATCACAAAGGAAGGCCAAGTGCCTTAACAATCTCAATAAAAATATGAAGTTCTTTTTACATGGTAAATTTTGTAATATAAAAAGTTTAATGCCATCTGGAAACTGTAATTTACAAAAAAAGTCCACCTAGGCCAAGGATGGCTAACACGGCATACAATGGGGGGGGGGTGAGTGCCAAGTGGGGAAGGTGTCTGAGGTGGGAAGAGGTGACTGCATGTGTCCTCACATCTTTCAAAGACCCGCGACAAGCAAGGGCCCAGCTCACAAACCACATGAACAACAAAATATGTGATGAAAAGGACACAATTTTCGCCCCCTGCCTGCTTACTGAGAGTGACCAGAGTTCTGCGCAGTATCCCTTCCTCACTGGGCAGTAACTAGCCAATCGGCGGTGGGGGGGGCGCTGGGTGCGTGCTGGGGACCCCCCAATGACCACTTTCTGAGATGCACTGGGACGGCGGCCTGTCTCATGCTGAGGCCCAGCAAGGGTCAGCGTGGGCCATGACGGTTTTCAAACAGGATGGAGGTGAGAACGTTTTTTGTTTCACTACATGGTAAGGTGGACCCAAATGTGAGTTTCAGTGGCTCATTTTGTCCTGGTGTTCTGACTTGGTTAGGATCAGTGAAGTGGCTGACTAGTTCACCGGTGAGGATTCAGATGGGATCTACCACCTTGCTTTGTGGTCACACCAAGGAGAGGTGGTTTTCTGGGAGAGGGAGATTTTATTGCTTGTGTTCAGCGTATCTGCATCTGATGGAGTAGAATGGGGACAGGGCATTCCAGTTTCCTGAGCTGAAAACAAAGTAGATCCAATGCTTTCTGCACATCGTAAGGAAAAGATGGTTTTGTAAGTTGTACATTTGTTGGCTCATTCCAAGTGGGGCACAGAGCCACGGACTATGCAGGGGTCCTTTGCTTCTACCCCATGGCTCAGGGTTCCCACGCATGCCAACTTTATCCATAACTTGACACTCACGTTCCCTAGACTGTAGAAACAAAACATTCTAATTGTGTTTTGCGTCTCCTACACCAGGAGTCAGCAAACTTTTTCTTACAAGGTACGGCAGGCTTTGCGGGCCAAGAGGCAAAATCAAGAATATCATGGAGGTACTCCTATAACTATTTAAACATGTGAAATCCATTCCAATCTCATGGCTATAAACAACGAGGCCTCCGACCAGATTTAGCCTGCGGCTCACAGTTTGCCGACCCCTGATCTGTACAAAGAGATCTGTGAATTAATTATACAGTCTCACATAACTTTTAAGTGCATACTTTTTTTTTTCAGTGGAGGAGGCTGAAAAAATCTCCTTTGACTTTACATCCATTTCACTCACAGAGAAAACACTGACGGTAAACATGAAGAAGTGGTGATTCTACAGTGATTGTTAGATTGGTCCATACTGTTTTGTCATGTTAAGCTTTCCTTCATTGAAGCTTATCTCTAAGGACAGGGAAAAAAAGGTCACATACACCATTTGGTTTTTCAACATGAAACCTAAAACAACAGTGTGGTTAGGACCAAAGCCAGGTTAGGGTCCGCAAGACCTCCTAGCTGGCTCTGTCTGCACGGGAAGCGGTCTGGGTGGTGGGGGGCATGCGCTGGAGGTGGACGGGGGTGGGGGGGAGTGCTCACACGGGGAGCACACACCCCGGCCGGTCCTCCAGGGCTCCTCGGCACTTGGGAAAGAGGCTGAGATGGCTAAGAAAGGAACCGCCTAACTATCTACATCGGGATTCGGAAATTTACTCTGAGGTTTCATTTCTGTTGCTAAGGACCTGATTTTGCACAGTGCTATGAATTTGCTTTCATTTGCTACTCTGGGACTTTTATTACCATTTGGTTTTTCCCTACTGACATCAAGAACCTCACGACTGCTTCTTCATGAAGTGTCTGTCTTCCAGTGTTGGGGTCAGGGCTCGAACGGGACATCCTTATTGTCTGTTGGGGTAAAGGCAAAAAAGACATCTATGATGGGGCTCAGGGGACAGTAATGTGCTGACGAAATAGTCTCCTTCCCTCTTTTCAGGGTCCACTGAGGAACAGGGCAAGCGGTCAGCATGTGTTGAGAAAGTGAGATCCCACACGAGGTTAAAAGCTCTACTTTGGGGGTCTTATGTTAGCCCCCCTCCCGCCAGGCCTCTCATGTCCACTGCACATGTCGCAGCCGAGTGGCCGCCCACCTCTGTGTGACACCCCCCACGGGGAGGGTGGGAGGATTTTAATTTTAGAATTATGTAGAAGAGGTGTATTTAAATTCTCCAACTAAGGACTAGTATAATGTTTAGGATTTCATCTCTTTCTTTATAAGTTAACACTTACCCCTACCCAGACCGTCTTTTGTCGCAGCCTCGCTGACCATAACTCGGGTGTCTGGTCATGGCTGGAGGAGATGCCGCCCCATTTGTGTAGGACGACACTTTCAGGAATGGCTGTTTCCCTGCTCAGCAATCATTTGGATGTAAATCCCAGCAAAAGCCCCCTGCTTCTCGGGCTGCGGACATTAAAGTGTAACGTGGGAGGGGAGGGGGTGGTCCCCACTACAGCGAGGGTGCCCCAGGCAGTCACAGACATGGGGTGCTGGGCTGTGGGAGCCTGGGAGCGGATCTAGATAGGAGAGGTGTCAGAGGCCTGGAGTTGGGAAAAGAGAATAAAATTAAAGCAGCTACTAAAGGGAATAGGAGCTGAAAGTTCCATTCTGGTTAAATCTAGTTAGCTGCAGGATTTTTTTTCTTTTTCTTTTTTGCTTACAAGGAAACTGAATAATTTCAACCTCCCCCCGCAAACTTGATAATTACTTATTGATGACTATTCAAAATTTGACAGTTTAAAAAATTTGAGCTTTTTAAAAATAATAGCTATAAATGCAAAGTACTATTGATAATAAAACCAAGTTGTTTATCCATGTACAAAAAAGGTCAATAATATTTTCAAAGCACAAAGTTGCATTTTAAATCACAATTGCATAGTTCTAAAATGCCTGGAGAAGAGAGTTACCTAAAATTTTTAAGAAAACTCAAGTTTGGCTGGCAGTGGGCCCCCAGAGCGTTGGTGGCGTTGAGGACGGAAGCACTGTGGAGCCGTGAGTTACTGCATTGCTACTGTGGCGCTCCGCTATCATACGCCCAGAATTGCTACAGTTTAATTACAAATCATTGGCATTTTACAAACCATTCTGTTTTTGGCTATTATCACACTTTCATGTAGAATTCAACTTAGATTTTATATATCCCTCCCCCAACCAGCACCTGAAAGCCTTAAAAAAAAGCTCTATTTGTATTTCTGTGTATAAAAGGTACTGCATATATGCCTCTTAGCAAAATATGTGCTCCCTTTCCTCTCCCCACCCAGAACCATGACCATTTTTGTAAAAAAAAATTCCTGTTGAAGAGTCCCATCAAAGGTGAGAAGCAGGGAGTTCAAGGTAAACATTGGGTGAAGCGTGTAGAAAAGTCCACGAGCCTCCGGTACTAACCCCACGGAAGTCCCGGCTTGTGGTGGCTCTGGCCTAGGGTGGCCGCCAGCCGCGAGGATGGGGGGCCACCCCCTCTCCCCGAGAGTGCACCCGGCGAGAGGTGGCGGGGGCACCGCGCTCAGACTCCGGCCGTGAGGTGCCCTAGCATTTGGAGGAGGGGAAAAATCTTCCCGGGGACAGAAACTTGTAGCCGTTGCCAGAAGACAGTCTGAAAGGGCGGGCGGGAGCAGGGGGGCCGGCGGGCAGGGGCCGCGTGCCCAGCGCCGTGGTCTCCGTGCGCCAGTGGCCGTTGGGAGGGGCTTTTTGTGGCGTGTCTCCAGGCGGCTGCATAGACAGCTCCTTAAGTTCCAGCTTGTCGACTCCTTCCTCCTTCTTGTTGTGCCGAGGGGACAAATTTAACAGACTGAGGACATCTCTTTTGGAAGTCATGGTCCCCGGGGGCCCCCGGAATATTTTCACCGGCCCCGCGGAATGCTGGGGCGCGCTCTGCCAGAACATCTTCAGGTTGTGCACGGCCTGCACCTTCTCGTCGATGGCTGCCATCTTCAGTTTGTCTATGTCGGGGGCGTCGGCGGGACTGGAGCGGGCCGAACCGGCCGACGAGTAGGAGAGGGCCGGGGACGGCGCGCTGCCGGCAGGAGACTGGTGGCCCGAACTCGGGGACACATTCCTCGGCGACTTGGAAATGTGAGCGCTGTAGGGAGAGCTGGGGTACTTGAGCTTAAAGAGAGGCTGGTCGGGCAGAGAGGTGTGCGAGTCAGCGCCGGGCGACGGCCGGCCCCCGTGCTGGCCCGGGCTGTCCTGGACGGACGCCTCCGAGCCGGCGGGGCTGCTGTACCCGGAACTCACCTTGGGGAGGGATGAGCTTCTGGCTGGGGGCTTTGGTTTAGCGGTGACCGGCGACGGCTGACCCTTGGCATGCGAGAGGGGAGGCCTGCTGAACGCGCTGGTCTCTGACGCCCTGAAGACGGCGGCGCCGTTCGGCCCGGCGCTGCCGTCCTCGGGGGGACCATTCTTGCCACCCTGGCCGCCGCCCCTCTGCAGCCGCTCCACCGCCATGAGATGACTTTGCGTCTCCTCTAGGATCTTCTGGGCCAGCTCTTGTGGATCAAGCTTTGGGTTGCTTTCTTCTTGGGACTTCACGGTGCTGTCGGTTTCTGTGCTCGACTGGTCCGATTCTCCCGTGTCCGAACTTGCTAGTTTTCCGACCTTCTGGAAGGGAGAGTTGGGGCTGGGAATCAGAGTCATTTTAACCGGAGAGTTGGGTGTGCTCACGCTGCCCTTGGAGCTTACCGAGACCTTCACGCCCCCGGCCGTCCCCCCGCAAGACTGCTTATGCTCCGGCGAGAAGAGCAGCTTCCTGTTTTCCGGGTAGGCCGCCAATGGCTCGGTGCTGATGATGGAGAAGCCCTCGTATTCTTCTTCATCTTTGCCGCCCGCAGGGCGGGTCTGGGGGGACAGCTGGCCCCGAGGCAGGGTGGACCGCTGCGGGTAGGCGTTCTTGGACCGCTCGTAGTCCTGCCGGCCGCGGGGGCCCCCGCCTTCCGACCCCGCCTCGGGCTTGGAGACGAAGCTCATTGAGGAGGCGATGGAGCTCAGGCTGTACACGGAGATGGCGTCCGAGGCGATGCTGTCCGCACCGGTGGGGGAGAAGGGAGGGTGCTGGTAGCTCAGGGGCAGGGCATTGGAGACAGACTGGGCGGAGGCCAGAGACTCCAGGGAGGACGAGCTGTCGAGGCTGAGGCGTTTGGGCAGCTCGGTGGAATCTAAGACAAGACATAAGTGCCCAGAGGGCAGTTAGAATTCTCTGCGGCTTTGATGTTTCTTTCAAGGTCACAAGCATCCCCCGGACACACAGGAACTAGCCGGGGACTGTGTCAGTGCTGCTTACGCACAATCTGAACGTAGCCTGGAATCCTGGGGAACACGGTCCCGCCTGGAAGAGTGAGTGTTGCACAGGGAGGAGAGTGCACAGGAGAACGCAGCACCTCTGCCACGCCCCCATGTCACGGGACCCCACGTCTGCCTCGTGCTCCGAGTGGGGCCTGCAGGCCATCTGCGCTGTCCCCTGTCCTGAGCCCACACCTTCTGGATTCTAGCAGCCCCCTCAGGGTCACTTACGCTCTGTCTCTGCAGTGCCTTTCCTCCTCACCCCTCCACTTGAGCCTCTGTCCTCCCCAGGTCCTGTGAATGTCCCCGGCAGCCCGGTGTTCACTATCCAGGTCCACAGTCGGCCTCGCCCTGCCCTCACTGACCACTCCTTCTCAGGCCCTCCTCATCTCTGCGACATAGGACACAGTCCTCTCCCCACTGGGCTTTCCGTGAACCTCGGACGCCTGTAACCAGCCATCGGCACAGGTATCTAATGGCTTTTTCAAAACTGAGCCTGTCCAAGACAGAACTCAGACCCATTCCTCCTGCCACTTTCAAGGTCTCAGCAAAAGGTGGCATGTGTTCCCCCAAACAAGGTATCGCCTGTGACCCTCCCTTTCTGTGACACGTTCTTCAGCAGATCCTGTTGATTCTGCCTTCAGATTAGGGCCACCATCCTTGCCAGCGTCCAGTCTTTGAGAGGCGGCCAGCGCGGCCCTCTGAGAGCCACAGGCAGGCAGGTGTGCCCCCAGGGGCCTGAAAACTGCTTCCGGCATGAGTGACAGGGACCACCCCTCCCTAAGTCGCCAGCTGCCACCCTGTCTTGTCCCATCCTCTGTGCGTCATCCTCACCCTGCTTGGCTACACCTTGTTTTGATCATTAAGTTCGTGTGTTTACTGCCTTTGAACAGTTCTGAACATTTATGCAAAAACTACTTATTCACTTTTCTTCCCCTTCCCAAAATGCACCCGGGGGAGGGGGTATGCAAAGGGTGGCACAGACGGGGCGGGGGGGGGGCGCTTACCGAAGAGCGCGAGCAGTGACTGCAGTGCAAAGTGCATGGTTCGCCGATTGGCTTGTTTCCCGGTTTTCAGGATTACTTCCTCCTGACCCACTTCACAGAGATCGAACCCTAGGGGAGCAAGGAGTGTAAGTATCTGTTCCGCAGGGAAGAGTCCATGTCTGGAAAAGAATGAGAGCCGTGGGGCTCCTTGGACAGTCTCACGGGAACCCCCGAGGGCCCCTCAGCAAGAGCCCAGCCTGGGGCTGGCCCACGTGTAGGTGCGGGGCCCCCACGTGCAGGGTGTGTACCTGGAGGCCTGGCTCCCTCCCTCTTGCCCGTCCTGGGGCACCAGCAGCCTCCTTGCCCTCAACGATGTCCCTGCGGGCCTGTGGTCCCAATCGGTCCTGCTCATTAGTATTCACTGCTCCCTCCATTCCTTCCCAGAACCGGCCACTTAAAAAAGCCTTGAAGAAGGACAAAAACTGGCCACTCCCTTCAGCACGGGGTCCCGCACTTAAAGCTGGTGCCTGGAAAGGTGGAAGCTTCTCAAGGGCAGGGACGGTGTCCTCATGCGTGGTGAGTCTCTGCCACCAAGGGCCTGGAGACATGCAGAGCCTGCTTTCTGGGCTGAGCCAGCCCGCAGGGACTGCACTCTGTCCTGCTGAAGCCCGGGGGTGGGGGCCCTCCCTGACACTGACGGTTCTCCTGAGACAGGGAGCGGGCACAGCAAAGGGCAGGAGGCTGGCTAACGAGCTGCTGCCACTGCACTGAGACTTATTAGAGACATCACAGAGGCACCCGACGCACTTCTCCCTGGGAGAAGCAGAGGAAAAGCCAAAGGCAGACACCATGGCCAAGGGCTGTGTGCACAGATAGGATGTAGGGCCCGGGAGCCCGCAGCACTGAACACACTCGGCCTCCGCAGCGGGTCACTGAGCTCCGCCTGAAACCGTGGAGTTGCTTGGTGCCGACGGCCCAGGGGGCAGGCACCTGTGATCCCGGGCCCTCCCCTCCTCTGATCTGCGTTCCTGTGACAGGGCTCTGTGACCTACAGTCTGCTGTAGTCTGCATGCTGTGCATTTCACGGCAGAGTGTTCGCCACAGCAGAAGCAGGTCTATGGTTTTATTCGTACGCAAGGATTCTGATACGGGTCTGACACTGTAATTCCTCTGGGAATTCGGTTCACTCGAGGAGCTACCCCAGCCTTCCGGTTGCTATGAGACATGTTCCCCTCTGAACTCAAAATTAAACAGTCCCTGAAAGCAACAGGAAGATCTCCGAGAACTCAGCATTTCAGAGTGAATAACTAATTAACATTAAATGGAATATGTGGTTCTTCCGGCAGAACTGAAGTAAATAGCCAACAGCCCTGTGATGGCTGGATGGCTCCCGCTGGGTGCTGAGGCCTGGAGAGAGGGCACTGGGAGCCTCAGAGCCTGGAGAGTGAGGGAGTCACTGGTCCAGAGGCCCGGCCTGCTGAGACTTTTCCTCCTGCAGTCCCCCGTCCAGCACACTGGGTCGCCCTTGAGTATCAGTGGATTTAGAAAGTGCCAGGGAGTAGAAAATTACCCACAATTCCCAACACCAAGGAGAGCTAGCAATACACCTGGAAATATCCAGTTCACCGGTGAGGAGGACTGGCTGTCGGACCCACACCCTAGGCCCTTCGTGAGGAAGGCAGCATTTCCTTTATAAAGAAAGGTCTTGGCTCTGTCTTCCCTCACCTGGGTCCTGTGTCACTGACCCAAGGCTAGGCCTGTCCTGGAAGTCAAAAGAGATTCCTCCTGGGTGTGGACCTGGCCTTTTTCACCCTTGGTCCAATTGCTACTGACTATATTTATTTAGGTATTAATTTACCATGTTTATACCAAGAAAACTATGCTTTAAGTCCGCAGAAACAAATAGTACAAATTATAAAGGACGTCAGAGCATTGATTTATAGGAATTCCGAGTCCCTGTGGGGCTTTGGGGGTTCCCCCATCAAAAGCAAATGGAACCAAGGGCTCCTGGGTGGCTCAGTCGGTTATGTGTCCAACTCTCGATTTTGGCTCAGGTCATGATCTCACGCTTCGTGAGATCGAGCCCTGGGTCGGGCTCTGTGCCGACAGCATGGAGCCTGCTTGGGATTCTGTCTCTCCCTCTCTCTCTCAAAATAAACAAACATTAAAAAATAATAATTAAAAAAAAAAGCCCTAAGTTGAGGTGGGCCGGGAAAGGTCATCTGCAAAATGGGTTATAAATGAGGCGTAATACTGAATATCCAGGTTTCACAAGTAGAAGAAAACTTCCTTTTTAAGGCTTGGCTATCCTGTCACATAGGATGGCTGGTTGGGGTAACGTGAATGAAGGCTGAGTCGTCCTCCAGAGCCCCCTTCCCTCAGGTCACAGGCCCTTCCCTGGCCTCGGGGCCTCATCTGCCCCTGTGCCCCCTGCACTGGCATCGGCGCCTCCCACGTCTGCTCACTGATGGCTCTTCCTCTGCCTGGGATTTTCACCCTGAAGACACCCCCTGCCACCCCTGTAGCCATTGCCGTGACCCTAACGCTTCGGCCAGTGATCTACAGTGCTCCCTTGGGCCAGGTGTCTACCGTATCTGCCCCACCAGACTGACTACTCTAGGAGTGCAGGGCAGATCCTCGGCTCCGTGCTGCATCCCCGGAGCCGAGCACCTGGCCTCACAGGACCCAGGGGTTTGCAGACAAGCTTGTGGTGGGAATGGCTCCCGGGCAAGTCACATGGGCACTTAAGTGGGGCAGGAGAGCAGCCTACAGCCTCTTGTGGTATTTGTATCCAGAAACACATTTAGTAAAGTGGCAATTAAGTCAGGGGCTGCCTCAGCCGTGCCACAGTGTCCGAAAGGAACAGAAAGTGTCCTGGAGGGACAAGGATCCTGGCGCGTCAGTGCTAGGTCCCCGGCATGGAATCCAAAAGGGCCTCCACACAGGAGGGCGACCAACGCTGAACCCGTCATTTTGTGACTTCACTTTCTCTAGCTTTTAATCATGGCTTGACTCCCGACGGCGCTGTGGTCTAGCACATTTATACGAAGATGATGCCTAGAAATGAGAGCTGAGACCGAAATGTCGAGGAGATGGAACCAGGCTGGAGGGCCGTTTGGAAACTGGGCTGAAGCGCCAGAATCTTTGAACCATCTTCATGTAATACAACAGCTAAGAAAACTCGAAGGCCCCTGCGGACCAGCGGCCTCCCCAACAATCGAGGGAACAGGCTTGAAGAAGTGGGCGCCATCCTACCTAGAGCAGCCAGGAACTCATGGCAGCCCGGGAGCCGCCACAGCTGCACGCTGATGGACACCTGGATGGGGGCCGAGGCGAAGTCCTGCTCCTTCTCGCCGGCCTGCAGCTGAACCAGCACCTGGTGGAGCTGAGGGAGGAGCACAGGTGAGCCCCGCGCCTGCCCGGCGCCTCCGTCCCCCCCAGCCCTCCTACGACTTGTCCCCTGCGTTACTCCTGCGTAGCCTGTCGTCCCTAACGACCTCACGACCTCACATGCGCACAGCACTGGAAGTTCCTTCTACGGCACCTCCTACCGTCTTGGCTCCTCTTGGGAGGCTCAGGGGGCGGGGACGGGGTCACAGGTCGGGGCGCACTGGCGCTGGGGCTCGGGGGCCAGAAGAGGGCTGGGTTGTAGGGCTGGGTTGTAGGACTGGCCGGCCCCTCGTTCTTCTTTATTAAAGCCCTCTCGAAGATCTCGAGTTATGCGGTGAAGGTATGTTCTAGAGCCTTAGCGCTCACAGAAGAACCCACACGACCCATTCAAGTGCCCGTGGCGCCTGGGTCAGAGTCACTCACGGAAAGTCACTTCCGCCCCTGCTGTTCTGGGGGAGCTTGAAAGGTCAAATCAGGAGCACGAGAAGGGTGGAGCAGGAAAGGGAGCCAGAGCAGAGGAAGAGGGCAGACGCGCGAGCGGCGGCGGCCGGGTCAGCCCAGCCCGGGGCGCGTGGGCAGAGGCACGGGGCTGCGAGAGCGCCGGCGCCCGAGCTCACAGCGGGCCCGGGGGACGCGGGGGCGGCGGGTGCAGGGGCTCACCTGACAACAGTTGCTACTTAGAGTAGTTACTCACCATTCCAACCATATTTTTAACAGCCTTCGGCCAGCAGATTATAAGAAAAGAAAGAAAGAGAGAGAAAGAAGAGAGTTTAGACTCAAGCACAGGTTGTTATGCAACGCGAGCTGCTCACTGCTTTAGGAAGCGCCACTCCAGGCCCGCGGCTCGGGAGGGGAGGGGAGAGGAGGGAGAGTCAGCAGGGACACACAGGAAAACAAACAGCCACACCAGGCCCTTCGCGGTCAGGGGCAGCCAGGCCCTGCCCTTCCTTGCTGGGGGAGGAGCACAGGGCAGGCAGTACCTGGGCGGGGGGAGGCACAGGCCACCCTAGAAATGCCCATGGTTCCAGAGTGACTTAAGAAATATCCACCAGCTGCCGGCCATGGGGGGCAGCCCTGGACATGTGCCTGGGCCCAGCGGGGATAGGAGGCAGAAAGTCCCTGTGATGCCACCCAAAGCAAGAAATCAACAGCTGGCTTTGGGGACTCAGCCTTGGCCTGCAGGTGTAATTCTAGAGTTCTCTTTTTTGTAAAGCACAGGCTTCCAGCCCTCCTGGGTTCAGCACGTTCTGGAAGCGCCTTCTTGATTCTCTTCAACAAGGAGATGGAACACGCTTACTGCAGAGTGAGAGGAACTCAGGAAGGGGCCAGATCACTGAGCTATGGTTCCAGATCTGGGCTGGAAACAACCCCAGGGAGGTGGGGGGCTCCAGGCACGCAGATTTTCAGAGGTGAGTCCTAGACAGAATGGCTTTATTTCTTCACAGAAATATTTCCATTGAACATGAAAGTTGATAACTATCTAATAAGGATGTATATTGGTTCTTCACATTTTTACACAAGATGACCAGAGGCCATCATCCTGTGCACTTCATGGTCGCTCTACCATCCAGAAGCCCTCCCCCACACAGCGGTCACCCTGGGGTTCACGACGTCACTTCTTCCCCTCGTTCCGGACCCTCACTGGCGGTAGGAAGGTCAGGAGCTCTGAGGCCAAGTTGGGAAGGGCCTACACAATACTGAGAGTTAGACTCTTCCTGATTCCGGACTTAGACCTACATTCCCTTAAAAGAAAGCACATTTTCAGAAACCCGCCAAGCAGTATCTTGCATCGGGGTGAAGCCTGTGTTCTCGGCTGTGGCTACTTTGTCCTGGGCAGGGTCCGGCTCTGATCAGGACACCTGTAGCGGACGTGGCAGCTGGCCCCACACCTGCTGGCTGAGGGAGCGTGGCGGTGACACTTGTCGGTGCGCGAAGCTGGTGGGTGGGGACGGCAAGGTGCAGGAGGCCGCTGGATAGAGTTCAGGAGATGGCCTGAGACTGCAGGCGACAGGGCCCCCCTAGGCATCCTCTGATGCCCTACTGCTCTCAGAACCCAGCGCCCAGAGAGGACAGCACAAGCACCTGCCCCCTGTACATGCACGTGCCTGGGGGGCTGTTTGGCCCCCAGCCTTCGCCTTTTTCTGCTGATCCCAAAGGCAACAAGACAGCATTACTTGCAGATTCCTATTTTGGGCCAAATCACCCTGTCTTCCCGGCTTGGCACAGCCCTCAGGCCTGGGCTCAGCCGCCCTGGCTCAACTCACCCGGCTGATGAGCTGCTCGCCGGTCTCCGAGGCAGTGATGAGCTTGCAGAGGGCTTGGAGGGCAGGGTTGGGCAGACCTAAACCAGGAAGAAGGTACGTGTTACCCGGAGGGGCCTCTGCACTCACAGCCCTCCCCAGGCTAAGAGCCTGAGATGCTCCGCGTCAGTGACATTTTCAAAAGCTTGGGGCAGCCAGGAGAGAAGGGGCTCAGGGAAGGCCAGTCCTGCCCCTGCTGCGATGCGCCACGTGTGCGGTCATGTTCCCGGGGCCCCAGCTCTGGCTCAGGCAGCACCACCTCCTCTGAGTGATGCACCAAAGTCAGCCCTGAGCGCCTGCCCCCTGCTTGACCCTGGGGTTTGGCCCCACGGCTCCGTCAGACCTGAAGCTGCCAGTTAAAGATTAAGGCCACTGCTGTTTGCCCAGCCTTCTTTCGTGTGGCTGCAGGAAAGGCAGCTGCTGGGGCAGAGAATGCTTTGCTGTTTCAGGTTCCCTCCATATCAGGAGAGGTCTCTGTCAGCGACTCCCTGCCATTTTTTAGGACACTGGCTCCTTTCCAGCTGAGAGCCAGTGTCCCTCTGCTGTGCCTGCATGGTCAGCCAGCCCCCGGCGGCCCAGCCCCGTCTGCGGCTCACCCAGCAGGGACTGGATCGTGCTGCTGCAATGCTGGAGCCGGTCACCCGGGTCGGAGGTGGGGAAGAAGACCGCTGCAGGCAGGCCACTGGCAGGGGGGTCCAGCCGGAAGCCCACGGCGGTGAGGAGGGCCTGCCAGCCAGGGATGCCGCCCACTTTGTTTTCCACGCTCTGCTGGGACGTGTACATGGCGTTGCGCTGCCCGTTCTGGATGCGCTGCAGGGACTTCTCCACCTGCAAGGGCGAGGCGGTGAAGCACCACTGGGGCCGGGGCCGGCCCTGGCTTCTCTCCCGGTGGCTCTGGGGACCCACGAAGCCTATGGCATGAAGCCAGTACATGGGTGCCCAGGCCTGGGGACCATGACGCTGGAGCCAGGGCCCGGCTTCTCGCAGGGGAGGGCACAAAGGGAAAGAAGGTTCTGGTCCATGCCAGCAAGGGCCGGAAGACTCAGGAGAATTCTGACCCCTCCTGGGCCCACTCCTCTGCCCCTGGCTCTGCCCCACAGACACTCAAGCGACTCGCCTAAAACCCGCTCTCAGGCCTGCCTCAAAGTGTGTGGCGGCGCCCCATCACTAGGACAGACATTTAGGTCCCCAGCCCCCTTCGCTGGCCCACACACCTCACACCCCCAGTGGTCCCTGTCACTCGGCCCTTCTTCCCTGCATCCCCAACTCCCCTTTTGTCCCTCAGCAGTGACCTCTAGAGCCTATGGCTCCCCTCCCTCTGAAGTCCCCCTCCCCCTGCCAGGGCCGAAGCCGTGCCTGGCACACGTGGGCCGAGTCTGTCCAGGTAACTGCTGAGTTAACTGTCCCCGTGAGCACTCAGCAGCACTCCAACAGCCTCCGGCTCCCCCACAGGCTTCTCTCTTTAAGGGAGAGCTCAGTCCCTCTGGGGATCCTGCATGCCCTGGGCACATGTGCCATCGCTGGAGGGCCAGAAGAGCCGTCCATGATGTCCCCTGAGAATTTTCTTACAGTATTGCCCTGGGATGCTGGGGACTGACCTTATGGGCAGGAGGATGGGAGTGTCCTGGGCAGGACAACCATCTGGCTGGCTTGCCATCGGGCTGGCACGTCCTTGGAGACACACTGCCCACTGGGGGCCCAGGGTATGCAGGGTAGGCAGGAGGTAAGGGCTGGTGAACTTGACCCATGGCCCCTGTACTCACCCCGGGAAATGAAGCCAAGAAAAAAGAGACAGCCCTTAAATGTGCCTGAGGGGCCTCAGGGCTGAGTGGGGAGCGGAGAGGCCTGGCCTGTCTCTAAGCCTGGTCTGGGAGAGAAAGCCAAAGGGGTAGAGAGGGTGGTTTGGTTCCCTCAGAAAAGCAGCCTCGGGGCTGCAGCAAGGAAGGCGGGGACTCGGGGTGACGGGGCCGGAGAGGGTCCTAAGCCGAGCAGCTGAATCACTCTGTGAAGTTTCCAGGCACAGGCCATGATTGGTTGAGAGTCTCCCCAAGTTCTCAGAGTGTGCAAGCTCAGCTACCCTGGAGCAGGAGGTGTGGCTGCCTCAAGTCTGGCCTGCGGGCCGCCTGGGGCTTTCAGGTGGCCGCCTTACTCCCTGGCCACATGCTGATGTCAGGCAGACCCCGGGCTCAGGAAACGTACAGGACTGACCTGCCACCAGGAGCGCACCAGATGCCACCACCCGGGCCCCGGGCCCACGGGGGTAATAAGTGTGCCCTGCTGAGGGGATGTGCCCACCACAACCCGGCCCCCAAAATAAGCGCCCAGCCTGCTCCCAGGGCCCCACGTCCTGGCTCTTGAGCTCGGACAGAGCCGCAGTGTGTGCACCTCTGTCGTCCGAGGCGGGAGCGGGCGGCTGTCTGCATTGGGTCTGTAAGGAATGTGGATGTGGTGTGGACTGTGCACCCGTGTGGACCCCCGAGCTGGGGACCCCCAGGCTGGGGCGGGGCCAGGCTTTTGTGCGCAGAGCCTCAGGCTGACAGCTCTACATTGTTAGAAGCCACCTTCCAGGTCGCCAAGTGGAAGGGTGGAACAGATGTGTCACTGCTTCTTGGCCTGATAGAGAACTTTTAAATGTGTGGACAACGGCGGGGGGCCTCTGTCTGTACCCTCGCCCCGGCCCCACAGAGGCTGGGATGGGCCAAACACAGGGTCAGCGCTGGCCTCTTCCTCCAACCAACTTTCGGGGAAGGCCAGTGCCATTGACTTTAAAATACCATCTCTCAGCCACTAGGCTGTGTGCCAGCTACTCACCTGTTCTCTAATCCTCCCTATAACCTTGAAAAATTCAAAGCTTGATCCCCACTTCTGGATGAGGAAATTGAGGCTCAGAGAGCCAGGTGGCCTGCCCAAAGCCACATGGCCCAGAAGCAGCCGCAGCGTGGGCCCCAGGATCTTGACAAGGACTGCCACAGCCGTGCCCAGGACACGTGTCGTGCCCGCTGCTCGACCAATTGGCTCAACTCGTGGATGTCTGGGGACAGCGCCCCCTCCACCTGCTCCTGGCCCCCAGTGACATGGAAATGCCCAGCCTCCCCTCCTCTCGAGGGTGTCTTGCCCCACAGGAGCCGGGTGTGGCCCTTACCAGGTGCAGCAGCACTCGCAGGGCGTCCCGTGCGCGCTCCGGGTGCTGGAGGATCTCGGTGAGGGCCTGGCCAATGAGCGACGAGGGGCTGTTCAGCTTAACGTCGCTGCCGATGAGCATGAACCCTGCAGAGAACCGAGGACAGCGTCCCTGAGCCCGCCCTCTCCGAGGCAGGGCACCCGCCTCCCCGGCACCTCATAGCCGCCCAGCCACCAAGAGGGGCCTGTGCGGCACAGTGGGATGGGTGGTGGGGAGGTCTACCTCACTGGGGGCCCCTTCAGTGCCCTCCTTTCCCCTCCCTTGTAAGAACGGATACCCTCTCACTGCTCGGGGAATGGGGGGCACTCGGGAAAGTGCCCCTGTCCTCTTGCTGCACTGGGAGTGACGGCAGGGGCTGCAGGGCCCCTTCCCTCGCCACCATCCCCAGGAACGACATGCCATTTCTGTACACCTGAGATGCCTCTGGGTCTGTATGGAGTGTGCCCGGGACTGGGGCCACCAGACGCGGGGCAGGAGGCATCCTTCTCGAGTGGCAGGAACGAGCAGGCTGGGGGGCCCCCAGGGCGGCCTGCGTGCTGCCCCCGCACCGCAGCACTGAGGGGAGGCGGACAGAGCAGTCTCCTCAAGCTGCCCAGCAAGCTGAGGACCATCTGCCCCCGGATAATGGAGAAAAGGGGGCTTCCAAGGGCACGGAGGAGGCAGGGCTGTTTTTAAGGTTGGCAGGGCGGCATCATTCAGATACCACCGTCCCCAGCACTGGGCGGAGACTTGTGTGCTGTCTGTCACTAAAACAAGGACAAAAACACCAGATCCAGAAACACACTGGGAAGATGGGGAGGGGCTCCCCCAGAGAGTAGCAGGGTCCTGTCGGGAAGAAGTGCCGAGCACAGGGCCCGATGCCCCCTGACTGGGCAGGGGGCTCACAAAGGCAGGCATCACGTGCTGCCGGCCGTCATGGGGCCACCGCCAGCCCTCCCTTCTCGGAACGGCCGCTGACGGGAGTTTTCTCCAGCCACATGAGCAAACAGGGCAGATTCTGCTCTGCTCCTCTTGAATACCTTGCAGGAAAACACTAGGCCTGTGCCATGTGCGCGAAGTAGGCAGAGGTTTCCATTTCTGAACAACGCGCTCAGCGGCCGGGCAGCCCCACGGGCCCTCTCGGCTCGAGGCGTGCGGGCCCCTGGCCTGGGAGGCCCCAGCTCCACTTCGGGCCTCCCCGCCTTTGGAAGATGGCACCAGCAATAGCAGCACATGTAAACCCGATTTATTTTGAGAGGAAGCGTGAGGTGAAAGCCACCTCGTTCCCAATTTTTAAATGTCTACATGGATTAAAACAAAATATAAATGTTTAAAAATCATTAAAAAAAAAAAAAACCCAGAAGTTGGCATCTCTGTTTCTTGAGGATTAAGGCAGTCTGTTTATGGGTCAGTCCACTGTGATGCGTTGGTGGGAACTTGACCTTTGCTCTGGGGAGGTGCAGGGGTTGATTCTGAGAGACAGCCAGCCACAGGCTGACGGATCGTGGGGTGCATCTGCGACGTGGCCCTGGCTGCGTGAGGCCGGGTGGGGGAACAGCGGGGGGCAGGTTGGACTCTTTGTGTTGGCAGCCTGTCGGGGAGGGCCTCCTGCATGGGACGGTCTCCAGGTGGGCCCCTGTCCCACCTCCTGTGACCAGATGTCACAAACAACATTGTCCCTTCACTCCCAGACCTCTGAACCCATGGCAGGTCTGCTCAGAGCACGTGCTGTTGTGGTACATGTGTCACCAGACACGGAACCTGCTCCTCCAGACTGTGTCACGTACAGACGAGGACGCCGAGCTCCAGAAAGGGTAAGGAAGCTGCCTCAGGTCACAGCCCAGACACGGAGCTGGGTCAAACCCAAGTCTTCCGATGACCAAACCCAGGGTCCTTTTACCACACGGCTCTTCCCTATAGTCAGCCCTCACATGAGGGCGCCAAAACTGGGTCACCAGGCACACACTAGCCTCAGGGGATGTCTACGCTCAAACTCTGATGGCAGACTGTTCTGCAGCTCCCTTTGCCAGAAAGGCCACTTTAATACCTCGTGGTAAAGGACAGACTGGCAGGAGGCCAGAGTCTCCGCAAATTTGGCCCTCTCCCTGCACCTCCCCAGGGCCCCGTCCTCCCCCTCCCCGCCCCCCCAGGAACTGTAAGGCCCGCTGGTGGGTGCCAGCGCTCCTACCTGCCCAGTTGGACGGGTGTGAGAAGGCCTTGCTGCTCTGCACCACCTTCATGGCCTCGCCCAGGGCCGCGCTGGCTTTCAGGCCATTCAGCAGGGAGGAGTAGAAGGAGTGGAGAAACATCTTGGAAGCAGCCACAGGCACGGGCCACAGAGACACGAGAACACACTGCGCGCCGGCCGCCAGGAAGGCCCGCGTCAGCGCGATGACCCCGTCGGCCGTGACCTTGCTGTTGGACTCCTGGGAGGAGCCGAGGACCACCAGCTTCACGGGAAGCCGCAGGTCCAGGACGTCGGCGGCCGTGAGCAGCAGCTCCTGCAGGGGCGGGCAGTCCGAGATGCTGTCCCCGTCGCTGGCATCGTCCTGCACCCGCAGGGACTCGGGGATCGTGTAGGGATGGCCAAAGGAGCTCTTGCTACTGGCGGGGTTGCCGTCCGCGCTGGGCGTGAGGACCAAGGCCGACAGTTTCCAAGAGATGTGGGTGGCGAAGTGGACGCACTCGGCCTGGGTCAGGGCACTCATGACCCTCTCCTTGGTGGCCACGCTGCCCACCAGGGGCTGGCAGCCCAGCAGCTCGGACACCATGTAGGCCTCCTCCTCAGCCGACGGCATCGGCCCCCACAGCCACCTGTCCATCACGGCTGACGGCAGCTTGGGGTTTCCGACAACGGCCGCCATGGACGTGGAGCTGGAGGGCGTGGGCGGGTTCTTCCTCAGGTGAGACTGGGAAGGAATGACAGACCAGCACACCACCTGTCAGAGGGCGGGCCCCCCCCCCCCCGGCAGCCACCAGCCGAGCCGCAGGCTGCAGGGAGCGCAGGGCTGGGCCCAGCATGGCTGCACCTGCTCCCCGACTGCCCTCGTTCACTAGAATGTTCGACACCATTTAGACCCAGGTGCTCGTCTCACTGAGAGTCACACCTGCTGTATGACAAGCTCTCGACAACCGGGACTGCATGGTAGGAGGGGCCTCTCCTGTTTGTGCAGCCCTAGGGCCCCGGGCAGGAGGCGAGGGCGCAGGGTGCCAGCCTGCCCCACGAGTCTCACCCCCGCAGACCTCCCTGCAGGCTGCAAAGTGAGGGGGACACCCATTCCCGAGGAGTCAGGGCTCTGAGGGGTGACAAAAGGCAAATCCATCTCAGAGGAGCCAGGGCTAACTTAAGACACTCTGTACTGGGAAGATCACAGTTGGCCTCTGCTCTATGTGCTGCAAAACAGAAACATCACTGAGTTCTAAAATCAGCATAAAGAATCCAACAAAGTTCTGGTTCCCCCCCGGAGGTGCCTTTCGATGCTTTGGGGGAGACCGCACGTATCAAATTATTACAGAATAACTTGGTGGCTCCACGTGGTGATGCCTCACACACTGGGCAGGAGACGGGCCTCTCCCCCTCCCTGGCGACAGCGGCAAACAGCAGGCTCACTTGTCATCAGCACGAAGCTCCCATCATGGGCCACCTCTGCCCCCCAGGGTGCCTCTGGCAGCAGGCACAGCGAGCGGCGCCCCCCCCCCCAATGCAGGACAGTGTCCAACAAGGCCAGCTCCCTTCACGTCCAGGGTTCGTGGTCGGCGACGGACACGCAAAATACTCAGAGGAAATAATTTCTTTCCTTTGAACTGATTCTCTTCCATGAGAAAGTTACAATCCAGCCACAGAAAACAGTCGAACGACTAAGGTTTCCCAAGCCCCGTGTGGCAGAAGCTGACCTGGTTTGAACAATATTAATGACCAAGATCACCAGAGGTCAAGGCAGGTCCTAAGGGGGCCGTCCACACCCAGGGTCCCGGGTTTGGGTTCCTAAATGAGCCACTTTCTCCCCGTCGGAGGCCCTGAGCCCCTGTGGGTCTGGGGGCTCTGAGGGCAGCCGGCAACTTGAGGGTATTTTCAGGTTTGAAGACTGGGCAGGGCAGCTGGGCCGCCACGTGTGGGCCCGGCGGGTCGGGGGCCGTGAGGGTCTGCGAGGGTTTGGAGAAGGGGAAGACGATCGGGGTTGGCTGGGAGCCTCTCTAATCAGGTGGGCAGGCCGAGGGGCTGTGGGGGGAGACCCATGACTCTGTGGATGGCCTACTGTGGCCCTCTTGATTTTCATGGACATTTCTTCTCACACCGACTCCCGTGCTGAATGGACCCAAATCCCTGTCTGTCCCCTGAAAGCCACCTCATTTGTGTTCAGTTCTTTCGGTGGCCTGTGAGACCCTTTCCCACTTGATGGTAACCTCATTTTCCCCCCAGCCCTGTCTGCGGCCCCCCACCGTGGGCAGACTCGGTGCCCAGTCAGCGGTCAGCATGAGGCCGGGGCGCCGGGGGAAACCACGTTCCTCAGATACTCAGCCCAGCCTCGGGCCTGACCCGGTGCCTCCGAGTAGCTCGCGACCTTGATGTCATGGCAAAGACATCTGGAGAGAAATGACACACATCACAGCTTCCTGGGACAGCAAAGAATGGTCAGGGGTCAGGAGGGCTGTACACCGACCTCCGGACGGATCTACTCCCAGGGCGACCTACCCAGCCGCAAACTACAAAGCTAACATTGAGAAGAGATCACGCCCTGACCCCCGGAGCCCAGCCTGGCCGGGAAGACGGTGGCCCGGGACCCCTGGCGAGGCACCGCGGCGGCGCGAGGCTTACCTTGGACTGCGGGCCGAGGGAGCGGATGGACGGCACGGCGATGAGGGCGAAGCGCTCGTACAGGTACTCGTTGGACGAGCTTCCCTTCAGGAGGGCGAAGGGGATGAGGTAGAGCTCCCCCTCCAGAACCAGGACCAGCTGCCGGTGCCGGCCCACGGGGCCGCTGGAGTGCATCAGGCCCTGCAGGGGGGCGGGGACGCCTGAGCCGGGGCCCAGCAGGCGGGGGCCTGCCCGCCGGGCGCTGCCGAGCCACGCACAGAGGCGTGCCCAGGGAGCACCAGGCGGGCCCCAAGCATCCACGTGGGGAGCGTGGGTGGTGGCGTGGAATGTCACCGTGTGGGGGCTTCTGTCCACCTCATGGGCCCCACCCAAGGGGGAGGTTGAGAGCCAGTCCCTGTATTTTATTTTTAGAAAGTGTGTGCCAGTTGGGGAAGGGCAGAGAGAATGAGAGAGAGAATCTCAGGCTGAACGCAGAGCCCGACGTGGGGCTCAATCCCATGAGACTGGGAACGTGACCTGAGCTGAAATTAAGAGTCAGACACTCAACTGCCTGAGCCACCCAGGCGCCCCAGGGGGCCAGTCTTTTTAAGTCGGCAGGGCAGGTCTCCAGTCAAGGAGGGGCGTGTTCCACAAAGACCAGGACTGGCCCCACGAGGTCTATGGGAGGCAGGGAATTGTTCCAGAAAGAGCCCTGAGAGTCATATACCGCAGAGGGCCAGGCCAGAGGAGGCTACATTAGTCCGGAAACCCTCAGAGCAGTGTAGGTATGACTGCTCTGTGACACCCGAACTGGGCCTGGGCTGAGCATGAACAGAGACGAAGCCGAGGCTGCTGCCACATGAGGGGATGCCACCTGGAGCCCGCCCGGGGAGGGGACCCCGCGAGAGCATGGGGCGCCCGGCTGCCGGCCCGGCCCTGGCTCCGGGGACAGTCACAGCCGGGCGCCTGTCACCCTCACCCCCACTAGCCTGTGCTTGGGAGGAGCAAGTGTGCATGCCTAATCTGTCTGATGTGCTGCCCTGGGCACTCAACCGAGGCTGCAGAGGTGCTCAGCTAACCCCAAGTGACACGTGCCTGGCGGGACGTTCAGTCTGTACAAACCCCCTGTGGCTCTCTTTTTAAAAATTCCAGACGCATCGAAAGAAAGCAGAAATAAAAACTATTAGGCCAATTTGCTACCTGTTCACTTTGAGAGCTATTTCCCAAGAAGGGGTAAAGGAATCCCTGTACAACCCAGGGAGGAGGAAGTGGGCTGTGTCACACTGTGATGACTTTCTGGGTTGGCCCAGGGGGCGAGGAGGGCTGGGTGCCTACAGGCCAGGGAGTCCCCACCCGCTGTGGCCTCGCTGAGGGCCCCGCCTGGCCCTGCAGGTGGAGGTGGCCCGGGGAGGCTGTGCTGGAGGGCAGTGCCCTGACCTTGCTGATGGGTCAGCAGCCTTAACAGTGACAACCACTTGCTGCTCAGCAGGGCCCCACCCCCCACATGTGGGCAATGTGGGGGCTCGGGCTACTGCCATGTGCAAAACCGGACCTACTCTCGGCTGATCCAGGGTCACCAGGCATTTGTTGGACGAGATGCCGGCCCCACCCTCACAGGCCCTCCCTGGACTCCAGCTCTCAGGGCCCAAGCCCTGATAAGTCTCTGTCAGGGGCCACCCCCTAGGTCGCGGGCTTCCCCGGGACACACACCACTCTTGGACAAGTCCCCAGTCATGACAGCATGCACACGCGAGAATCAGAGTAGACAAGAGGGGTGCTGGGCCGGTGAGGGGTGTGCCACTGAGGCTGGAGGCCATTCAGACAGGCATAACTGGCCGGGTGTTTGTAGGGACTCTGTGAACTCTGCCTGCAAGACCTTATCTGGGGCATCAGCTTAAAAGTGGCTGACGTCATGTCCCTGAAGGCAGCATGGGTGTCTTCTCTGGCAAATTCTGATCTCAGGGAAATACAAATCAAAGCCACACTGAGACACCACCTTACACCGGTCAGAGTGGCTAAAATGAACAACTCAAGAGACTATAGATGCTGGCGAGGATGTGGAGAAACGGGCACCCTCCTACACTGTTGGTGGGAATGTAAACTGGTGCAGCCGCTCTGGAAAACAGTGTGGAG
>CM053566.1:22419510-22435048 GCA_028646485.1 Cryptoprocta ferox | reverse complement strand
TGGATCTTGAGAAACTTAACAGAGGACCATGGGGGAGGGGAAGGGGGACAAAAGTTACAGAGAGGGAGGAGGTAAACCATAAGAGAGTCTTAAATACAGAGAACAAACGGAGGGTTGATGGGGGGGGAGGGGGGAAGTGGGTAATGGGCGTGGAGGAGGCACTTGGGATGAGCACTGGGCGTTGTATGGAAGCCAATTTGACAATAAATTATATTAAAAAAATAAAAATAAATAAATTCTGATCTCTACGAGGGGCAGTCAGCGTCACATGGCCCTGCTATTGGGAGTCAGTCTCCCTCATCAGGCGGGGGCCTCTCCATCAGCCAGGGAGACCGTGGACTGTGGGGAAGCCAGAGAAGTTAGGCGTCTGTGCCTGCTTGCATGCTTACAATGACGTACTCAGAAAATGTACACAAGAACCCCTTACTGAACGAGGAGGTACTAAATATAGCATCACCACAGAAGTCTAAAATGTCAGCCCCAGAGGGTGGGGGTACCTACCCAGGACATGACAGGCTGGGGAGGGCCTGGCCTGGGCAGATGAGGCCCATGAGGTAAACAGGGAAAAAGACTGGGGAGAGACACGGAAGCCAGGCTGGGGAGGGCCCTGCCCGAGGTCAGACGGGGACGTGTGGCCTCGTCGGCTGTAAGCCCCTGCCCTGTGGCCTCTGCTGACACACCTCTGATGAAGTGTTCAGAGGTAGCCTGTGTCACAGGAGACGGGGCTGTGCACGCCAATGCAGACGGGGAGACACGCACTGAGAGAACGAGACAGGAGACTTGCCAGGACTTGGTGAAGAGGGGCCTCGGTCATGAGGAGAGGGGAGTCTCTGGAATTCAAGTCTGGAGATGGGGAGAGTTCTCTCTGAATGAACTGCATACCCCGATTCATAGGTCTGGGGTCCTCCCGGAATGGTGCCTCGTGGCCAGTACTGAGCTGCGCAGGCTCATAGCCCTGGGCGGGGGCCCCCAAGTGGGACCCCTGTCCGGACAGTATGGAAGGAGGCAGGCGACAGCAGCACGGGCCTGGGGGCAGATGGGCCCCCAGCAGACTGACAGCTCCAGTTAGAAGGGGGGACTGACTGAACATGTTGGAGAAGATGCCCTGGAAACAGGTTCTGGATTTTCTGCCTGCAGGGTACACGTGCACTGCCCTTGTACCGAAAGATTAGCCATACTGTCTATTAGATGGAAAAAGGAAGGACAATTTAAGGAAAGGCTACTCTGTGCCTCCGTATGTCAGTCTAGAAAGGGTATTTGCTGGCTTCTCAAGTCCTGGGCTCGTACGATAAACGGGCTCAGCCTCAGCCCCACACTAGCAACTAACACATTGCCACAAATTCCAGCAAAGACGCCAACTTTCTGACTTCTGAAGTTTCTAGAAATGGCTCTTTTGAAATAGCATAAGATAAGAAGGCCCGGGGTGCTAAAACCTATCTCCTCCCCCAGTGACCTTGCCCATCCAGTGTGGGCCAGGCCCAGGGTGGAAAAGGGAGAGAGCCAGTGCCCCAAGAGGGAGGCCTCGCAATGAGAGGCCTCCGGCTAAGCCCAGTCTTTGCACCGGGGGCAGGCTGTTCCTTTAGACGGGGCAGGTGGTGGGCACCCTGGAGGAGGGTCTGGGCAGCTGTTAGACTCAGGTCCTGACACCCTGTCAACACCCGCCCTGTGCCAGTTCCTGCAGCGACGAGGTCTCCTGTGGCGCGCTCGGTGCTGAGCTTTCTCAGGGGTGGGTGCAGAGGGCCAACCTCGAGGGAAGCGGCTCTCCTGCAGGCCACGGTCAGCAGTGTGTGGGCGACATGTAGTGGAGCCCAGAACGTGTCTGTCTGGGACCCTGCGGTCTTGGCCTGGTGATAACCCTCCCACAGCCCTTTCCACACAAACACCGGGGCCCGGGGCCCGGGGAATCTGGGCACTCAGCAGGCCCCCTTCCCGGGCAGGCACCTGCACTCGCACCGCACGCCCTTGCCGACTGGAAGCCGATCGTCTGCCCTCCTGCCGCCACGCAGCGGGTGGCCTTTGCTTGCCAGCAACTCAAGACGCCCCCCGCCTGGCCAAACCAGCTGATGGCTGTAACCCAGCAGGCTGAGCCACACCTTCCAGGGGTCCACCCTTTCTTGGGTGAGCTCCACCATGCCTGTGGTCCCCGGGGTTCAGAGGACCTGCCTGCATCCTCCACACACAGGGAGCTTTGCTGCTGCTAGAGGACACAGGGAGCCCCTCAGAGTGCCACAGCAGCACAGGCCAGAGGAATCAGCACCCCGGATCCTAGGTCCATGAATTTTCGGGCAGATTCAATTGGAAAAAATGGACTTTACTGTCCACAAGGATTCCAGGAGCAAGAAGAAGTGCTGGGAATCTGGATGCTACAGAGCCGTGTTACAGGCTTGGGATTTTTTTCCTGACTCATTTTTTGATCGAGTGAATTGATCAGACCTTTTTAAGGTTAGAGAAACCCCTTCTGTGATGATTCCGGGAGATCCTGGCATCACGGAAGGTTGCACACGGTTTCAGCAAATATCACATACCTGTTGGAGGTAACGCTCAAACCATGACTAAAATCTACAAAGACTAGACAGTGCAATCCAACGAGAAACACAAGAGAAAAGGTCAACCCCTCAACTATTTTCTTTGGCTAGCCAAACAACAAGCCATTGGTTTCCTTGAAGAACCAAATAAGGGGAGGGGTTCGGAATTTAGGTCTTGGGGAAAAATGACCAATGGCCAGCCACAGCCAGGAGGGTCTGGCTGCCCCCAGTGTCCAGCTCCAGCTCAATCAGCCAGAGGGGCTGTGCATGCAGCAATGGCCTTCTCTTTCTGCACCGACCTGGTAGAAGTGAGCCCGCGCACCTCGGGCAGGAACCTGCTGGGGTGAGCCTGGGACTGCCGCTGTGGGACATCTACTGGGACAGAGCCAGAACCCAGCAGCTGACCCAGGTGGGAACACAACCCACCTCGTGGGAGCCCGCGCATGGGTCTGGGCGCTCTCCCTGCAGGTTTCGGTGCCCTGGAAACCAAATGGAGCTTCCTGCCTCCGTTTTTCCTTCTCCTAATCAGTTGTGGAAAGGTTTGCTGTCCTTGGGTGACGTACGCCCTCATTTGAATATTACTACAGATGTCTCATTCAGAAATCAATTAGACGGGCTGGCGGTGGGGCTGCCGGCAGTGAGCCTGCCAGTCTCAAGGGCCTCATCCTCCACTCCGTAGTCTGGAGGGTAGGTCTGTTGTTTCCAGGGACGAATGCTCCCTGGCCATCTCCAAACCCTCAATCTACTAGAAAACAGCCATCTAGGTGGTCAGTCCCGTCTCCTGGGGCCCTGCTCCGGGGTAAGCTGGTTTATCAGGCTACTGAATTTTGCAAGAGTCCTCTCCCCCAGAGCGGTAATTAAAGGCATGAGCCCCTGCCTTGTATGCGTAGATGAGAGGTCTCAGTTCCCAGAGCCCCAGTGCTCAGGAAGGCAGTTTAGCAACCTAACCAACCTGAACTGCAAGTTTTAAGGACGTTTCTGGGGATCCTGAAACCGGTAAGCCCACGTCAACAGGCGGCTCCCTTCATCGAGAGCAGAGGTGGGTAAGGAATACTTTTCCTTCTGATCCGAGTCATTCACTCTTTTAGTCTGTTCTACAAACACGTTTTTACGACTGTAAATATAGGAAATGGAATTTCGGTAAATGGAGTAGTTATAAATAAGGATGACAGGGACTATAACTAGAAGGAGTCCAGATTCCAGTGATCTGAAAGGTCCCCAGATCTGGGCCTCTGGAGAATGATTCGAGCAAATCCTGGGCAACTGCCTGCTCTACGTCTGGCTCCGTGATGGGAGCAGCCTCTGGCTTTGGTGAAGCCCCGTGTGCAAACTGAGGGGTGAACTGGGACCTGAGTGGATGAGTGGCTTCCCCTGAGCAGCCCCAGGGGCCTTGTGAGTCCAGGCCCAGAAGCATGGCTTACTGTCTTTTACTCTGGTTTGATTAAAAATGAATGCCAGGGACACGAACAGGGTCCAGGCCCTTTTGCACTAAGCACCTGCGACTTTCCTTTGGTGATATTTTCTCCTGTGGGTGTCAGACAGGACTTGACTTAATGTTTGATGACGGGTCCCATGCAGATGCGCCTGGGCCCTCCTGGAAGAGAGCCGGATGTGCTCGTTCCTGACAGCAAAGGACAGCGTGGTTCCAGGAAAGAGCCGCGGCCGTGTTTCCCTTAAGCCAAATTAAATCAAATGCTGGTAGAAGCCTAGGGTAAAATATTGTTCTGTCCCACTTCTCATACTGCCTGACCTAGTCCCTTAGCTATAGGACTGGGGCTAAACAAAGGCAGTTGTTCAAATAATTATAAGCCCCATGTGAAGAGACTAATCGTTTTAGTCTTGAAGTGTCAGTGATTCATAAGCTTGGACCTTCAGCTTTGATTTGTATTTTCATTGAAAATGTAGAAGAGGGTCTGGCCCTGCCTGGCGGCTGATGTGGGCGGGTGGTGTCCTGTCGCCCTCTAGTGGCTGTCACGGCAGGTGGGTGCGCTGAGGAGGCATCCCAGCCTGGGCGGCCCCGCTGAGGAGGCGTCCCTGCAGGCCACCCCACACGGGATGGCCACCCACTTCACTGCCTCCTCGTCTGTGGACAGTGTGTCCCTAACACAGGTCAATAAGTACCTGCTGCATGAATGGATGAAACGTCTCAGTCAAGTGTTTTTACTGAAGCACAAGCAATCCCTTCAGGGAGCCTCGGACAACTCTTGCTCTGACCATGCACTTTAATGGCCTTTGACAGGTTTCACTCTGGCTCCTTTGAGGCCGCCCACACTCCTTCACCGTATTTGAACACCTTGGCCACAGAGGAGAAGAGTTTAACTATCGGGAACTAAGGGCACGCTTTCGAACTCAATGTGCCACGTCCAGATCAGACGGCACCCGAAGGCGGGCGTGTGGGCTCCTTGAGTGTTCATACAGTTCCGGAACTGCAGGCTGGCACGTGTCTGGGGGCCGGGACTTCCCCTTCCCTGGATGGCCCCACGAAGGCTGATTTCCCCATGAAGGCTGATTTCGTTCGCTGCTCTGACATGTTTAGGGCCATAAATGCTTCCCTTCCCAGCACCCCTGGAGGAACACAGATGTCTGGGCGTGAGCTACCACTAAGCCCGCTGGCACATTTTTATTCTTTAACTCACAGGGGAAAGTCCTCATGGGAGAAAAAACACAGGGCAGATGTTATAAACTTGTAGAATCCCCGAGAAGGATGAGTCAAGGCTGCAGTGGCCTTTCTCCCAGGGAAGCACTGGGTGGAGGGAGGAGGGAGGACCACCTCTCTCAGCCCGCGCTTCCGCCTTGTGCCACTCTCCCCCAGAGGATTTCTGGCTCAGGTGCAGAGCCCCTTCCCCATCAGCACCTTCTCCTGACTCAGTGGGGCAGGTGTGGGTCCCCTGCAGGCATGTCGGGGCATGCATGATCCTACCCGGAAATAAGCCAGGATCTGGGCACCTTGCCGGCTGGCGGGGTCAGGGGCTCACTGGATTCCAAGCTACTTCAGAGCAGGCCCAGCCCTTCCTTCTGTTTCCTGGCCCCCGGGAAAGCTCCCAAGCGCAGTGAAGTGGCCACAGAAAATCCAAGGGCCAATATGTGCCTTGGGCCCTCTGCTTTGTATGCCTGACTAGACCCACCCCGCAAATGCAGCATTCCAAAACCTCACTGAGTGTCTACATGCCCCAGGCCCTGTGCCGGCTGCTGGGGACACAGAGATGAGGGACCATCATTGCCTTCAGGGAGTGTGGGGTGGGCAGCAAGGGAGGGAAGGTGAGGCTCACCAAGAGCTAAGTTCTGAGTCTGGTGAGGTATGGGGTGCCATGAAAGACACGGGGTCTACGTGGAACCCAGTGGCGGGTGGGGAGGGGTTTGAGTCTGCAGGGCAGTGGGAGAAGAGGGCAAGGAAGGCTTCAAGGAGGAGGGTACACTTGAGCTGGCCGAGAGGGGTGAGGAGCTCGCCAACTCCAGATGACCAGAGCCTCCAAGTACACGCTTGGAGCCAGTCTCCATCTTTGCCCTCTGCCCCCTGCCCCTCCTCACCGTCCCCACCAGCCCCTTCCCCATTCAGGGAGTAAGTCATCTGGAAGCTAAATGCAAAAGGAGAAAGGAACTCACTCAGAGGGCCCGCGTGAGTGGAAGAATGGAGGATCTGAATAGCCGTCAGAGGGGCTGGGAGATTGGTGCAAAATGCAGAGCTCAGGGTGAGCAGGGAGTGGTAGTAAGTCACCAAAATGGTCTGCCTGACAGCTGAGGGTGGTAAAGAAAACCTGAAGAATCAGCCTAAGGGCACAGGTGTATATTGCTTCCCTGAGATGCGGCACATAAATCACGCTCTGGTGGCAGGGCGTCTGGGGTGTCCTGAGCTGGGGCGCTCTCTGTGGTCCTGGCCCTTCATTAAAAAGAGGACGCCGAGGGACAACAGTCCTAAGAAGGACAGGACAGCCCAGTCACTGCAGGGAAGAAGACAGGCCTGGGCCTCTGTGCTGACGGGCCCGGAGGCCTGAGGTGCCGGGAGGGGCAATGACCGAGTCACAGCAGCCTCACCAGGGACTCTCGCTGCTTCTGCTGCCCTGCGTGCCCCTCACATCCCGCTGAGCCCAGCCCTGCTCTAACCCGACACGCTCTGTGGAGTCGTTCTCATTTTCTAATGAGGACACAGGTACTGGAGGAGGAGAAACAGCTTGGCCAAGGTCGCCCGGCCAGGGGAGGGCAGCGTCAGACCCAAGTCCAGACGTCCAGCCGCCCCCGGCTCCCTGAGGGAGGGGAGTCTAGAGGGCCGGGGAGGCAGCACAGCCTCCTGAAAAATACTGGCCAAGGTGACACGTGTCCTTGGCTGGCCAGGCAGGGAAACGCAGAAGCATTTCCTGGGAATGAAGGAATCATAGCCAACGAGGGGTTCCTGGGGATGCGCTTCATGTGAACTCTGCCAGCCAGCCGAGGTGGACGAGGGCGCTGTTGGGGGGGGGCACCCAATGTCTGCAAGACAAACCTCCCACCTGGCTGCACACAGCCGCCGGGACGAGCAGGCTGGGAAGGCCTGTGGCCTGCTCCCCAAGGGCCCGTCCATCCTGTCCTCCCGCCTGAGAGCCAGGCCCCCACAGGTGCAGGCGCTCTGGGCTCTCCTTGGGGCCTGTTAGGGACTGAACGTTTGTGTTCCCCTGAATCCATGCGTTGAAGCCCTAACCCCCTGTGGGATGGTATTTGGAGGGATAATTCCGTTTAGATGAGGTCATGTGGACAGAACCCCCATGGTGGGGCCCATACAAGCAGAGGGAGCGACCAGAGCCTCCATGTGAGGACAGTGAGAAGAGGGCTGTCTGCAGCCAGGAAGAGAGGTGTCACCAAGAGCCTGAACATGCCAGCGCCCTCACCTGGGACGTGAAGCCTCCAGAACTATGAGAAGTGGATGTCTGCCATCTGGACCACCTGGTCCATGCCATTTCGTTAGAGCAGCCAGAGCAGACTAACACATGGTCACATACAAAGGCATCTGATAAGCTCACCATTCATGTTCCAAGGATCCCTGAGCCCTTTGGTCTCTCCCAGCCAGGAGAGCCATGTCCACAAGGAAGAATGATGTGCCAAGACCAGAGCCACAAAGCCCATTGGGGGCCGTTCTCAACCTTCCCAAGGAATCCAAAGTGAAAGGGTGTCCTTGATGCCAGACCCTGGGGTGGAGTTAGTGGCTCCTGATGGTGCCACTCCCTGATGGCAGGGGCTGAGGGGTCTGTTCTCGGCAGACAGCACGGCCCTGGCACACGCACGGCTCAGGCAGACCCCCGAGGGGCAGGTGGGAGGTGGGGAAGCTGCCCAGCAGGGGGAGGCAGGGCCGGGGGCACGTCCCTGTCGGCCTGTGCCCTGGGCCACTCGAATGGCAGGCTTGCTGCTGACCACCGTGAACCCGTGCACGGCCCCGTACCTCCCTGGGCCTCCAGGAGTGTGGTCTGATGAGAGGAGGCAGCACTTCCTGTGTACCCGATGCAGCTGGGAGGGAGCAGGGCTCCACCTTTATCTGGCAGCAGGATCCCAGGGCATCATCCACTAACCATCAGCCAGCCCAGAATGCACTTCCAGACACCGGCTGAGAAGCTGGACGGAGAAGGTGTGTGTTCTGGAACCCCCTCCCCTCAACCCCTGATGCCCACAGGAGCCCATGTCGTGTCTAAGGGGCACACGTGGGCACTGAGCGGTGAATGATGCGTCCTGACGCCTCAAAGTCCCTTGGCCCAGGGGGGCACTTACCCCTTCCATGGGTGCTATGAGCAGGTCGTACAGGGCGCGGAGTGGGGGCCTGGCGAACGAGCTCTGCCTCCGGGGGAGAGAGGAGGCCCCGTCCTTGACGGGCGACATGGTGCTGCTGGCCAAGCTTGTCATGCTCTGGCAGCTCCTGGGGAGAGAAGGGCAGGGGTCAGGCAGGGCACGGGTGCGCAGGGCGGGCGGGCAGGTTGGAAGCTGCACAGCAGGGCCCGGCTCCCTCCCTGCTGGGTCTCGCCCCCCTTCCTCTCAGGTGATTTGCACAGAACAGCGACTGACAGACACCGCAGGGCAAACCAGCTGCGCACAACAGCTGACATGTCCGCAGAGCTCCCTGCACAAGCAAGTGTCCCGACATGCTGTTCCAAGAATCTCATTATATCCAGTGTGCAGCACCGTGCAGGCAATCATGAGGACCACCGGAACAAGTGCCAGCACCCCCTCCCCCCACCGCTACTGGGGAGGAAGGTGCCCCACTGGCGGTTAGTCTCTGGCCGGAGCTGCACACGAGACAAGGGGCGCTGGCCCCAGCCCGGGGCTCAGGTCAGCTGCTGGGCACCCACTGGGCCCCGGGCACAAGGCCTGCCGGGTCCCCTCAAGTGGGTCTGTGGGGCGGCTGCAGGCTTCTCTTTGCTTTTAAGCCTGTGCTCTGGGGTTGCTGGGCAGTTTTACTAGTACAGGTGGCATTCTTGAAACAAGGCCCCAGAGTGTCATACTCCCAACACAGGCCAAGAACATTCATTTCCTGGGGTGCCCGGGGGGCTCAGTTGGCTAAGTGTCTGACTCTTGATTTCAGCTTAGGTCATGATCTCCCAGTTCCGTGAGCTGTCAGCATGGAGCCTGCTTGGGATTCTCTCACTTCCTCTCTCTCTGCCCCTCCCCTGCTTTCTCTTTCTCAAAATAAATAAACCTTAAAGTAAAAAGAAAAGAAAAGAAAGAAAGGAAAGAAAGGGTTTCCTGAGCACCAGCTACATGCCAGGCACAGCTGTCGGCCCTGGGGACCTCCAGAGGACACGCAGTGCAGGTGAGCGCAAGAGACCGGGGGGGGGGGGGACATGCCTATTTACCGTGAAGGGGCCAGGCCGTCCCCGTCCCTGCCCTCCCCCCTGAGCCTGCCCCACCACTTGGCCAGAGTGGCCTCAGCACAGCCCCTGGGGACCTGGGGACATTCTCTGCATGACTGCTGGACAGTCAGGGGTCCCACCCTTGGCCCAGACACCGTGCGCATTTCTGGAGTTTCCGCTACGTACTCAAGGGCCATAGCGGGAGAGACCAGATCTGACACAAGGTACTACTCCGAGCTTTGGCAAATCCTCTGCGCTGCTGGCAGTGGCAGCTTGACTATGTCCTGAGAGAAGACCAGAAGGCAGCGTTCCCTCCCGGCCTGGCCGGGACCCACGGCTCTCTAAGGGAATGATGGGAAGGGTCCATTGGTGTGTTCCAGGTAGAGCTCTGCCCTCTGGCTTTCTCCTCTGCTCAGTGTTCTTGGCAACATCCTGCCTGACCTGGATTCTAGGGCTGTGCCATGCGGAGCTGTGAGTGCCCCAGCACCCCTTGCTCCTGCAAGCGGAGGGTGGGCAGAGGACCCTCTGTCTTGCCCGCTCAGGAAGCATGTCATTACAAGTGGCTGGGGCTGCGGCGCGTCTTCACTAGAGCCGGTGAAGCAGAGACAACCCTGGAGTGACACTCACAGGCTCTCTCAATTCCACAGAATACACTGCGAGGAACGGTGCTCCCCCGAAGGAGAAGTGCTCTCCAGAGGAGACGTTCTGGTGGAACTCGGTGTCTGTCGAGGGCCTGTGTGCGCGCTTGCATTCTCGGCAGACAGAGATCACAGGCCTGGGAGCCCGCGCCGCCAGCGGGTCAGCGGGATAGCGGGATAGGGCGGCGACACACCACTGGGTGCTCTCTCCCTGCGCCCTCCCTCTTCACTCCCTAGACAGGCGTCTGCCTGGATAGTGGGCCCGTCACCCCACAGGACGCCTCGCGGTCCGACTGGTCCGGCTGCGGGTGTCCAGGGAGAGTGCTAGGTCCCCAGCCGATGCTGTGGGTGCAGGTCTCCACAGTGACTGCTGCGGCACCCCACAAGTCCCAAGGCCCTGAACTAACAAGCTTCTGGAGGAAGAGCCCCCATGAGCTACCCTCTGGGGTCACAGGAGACCAGCATAGTCCAAGTGCACGGGGAGCCCCAAGCATACCACTCACTCCAAAAGCGTAGAACCACACGCTGACACCCCCTGCTGGCAGTGTGAGGTGCTGACATGTGGGTTCTGGAAGCGGCCAAGGAAGTGCCTGGGGAGGAGGGGTCTGGAGGGAATTTGGGAGCTGGGGAGGTACCCGGGGAACAGACCTGCTAGGTGCACATCCCAGCCTGGGGTGCCAGGCCTGGCTTTCTGCACCTGCACAACCAGGAAGGCTGCCCACAGGCCCCAAGGCTAACTCCTTCCCTGGGACCTGGGACAACCTGAGGGGGCCGTCTGCAATCTACGTCCTTCCCTGAGAACTTCCCCCCTAGTCTCCAGGGCTGGGCCTCGCCCAGCCGCCACCATCAGGCCGTGTGACAGCCCCCCCACCCCCGGCTCCAGGGGCGAGCCAGTCAGAGGTCCTTGGCTGAGGCTGGGAGACACACTGATGATCAAGATGCCCGATTACTCTGAGGAGGTTTCCTGGGACACCCTCTCGGGGCATCTGTTTCCAGGTAGTACAGATTCCTCAAGAACCAGGACCAGGTACCGCAGGTCACACAACCTGCCAGTGGAGGCCCCATGTTGGAGCCGCAGCTGAGCCACCCTGCCTGCGGCACCTGACTTGTCCTGTCCTCTCCCAGGCTGTCGAGCCCACCCACACATCCTCTATCCTTTCTGATTTCTGCCCTCGGATGCCATGGGAGTGCCGTCTTACAGCCTCTGATCCCGGTCCCTCATGAGGCCTGGCGGGTCACAGATGAACCGTTTCTGGAACAACAGCTCCCGGGCACTGACCCCAGCCGGGCCGGCCTGGGCGGGCACACCTGGACCGAACACATGGTGACACTCCAGAGATCAAGCCTCTGACCTGTGCTTCTGCTCAGTAGAAGGCACCTATCCCTAGAGATACCATTTTCAAAGTAAAAACAAAAGCCAAGAAAATAGTTTGTGTTTAACAAAAAAAAATCAACCAACCTGAAACGACAATTTGAGGTCAAAGTAAATCCATTTGACTTTCTTTCCCTGAACGAGAGGCACCCGTGGCTGGTACCCAAGCCAGCCGCCGCGGGGGCTGCCGTGTCTCCTGCAGGCAGGAAACTCTGGCGGCCCTCCCACCGGGCTGTGCCCGGGCAGCAGCAGCAGCAGCGTGCGCTGGCCCCCGCCGGACAGCTGGCCCGGGGGAGGGAACCAGAGCGCAGCTCGCCAAGGCCAAGAGCGACTGAGCATCCTGGAGCCCAGGGCCCTGCTGAGGTGCAGGCCTGGGGAGGGTCGTGGGCCAGGACCCGTGTAGACAGCAGTCCACGAGCCCCCCTCACGTGCTGCTTCTGTTTTCACCACAACACTTAATGGTGACCTCCCACAGCTATTTACTGGGGTGCATTTGCCCAGACATCTGCACAAAGGCCTATTCGATAATTCAAAACAGCCAAGCGGGCGGCTCCTTAGCCCTGAGCCTGGGAACGCTTACCCACAGCAGCAGACCTCCCGGCGGCCTCTGTCCCCTACTGGCCATGGGACTCTGGCAAGCGCGTCGCCATCCTACCTCCCTCTTTCCCTTGCTTGTACAACGAAGGGGTTGGACTAATGTCCTTGTGGGTCTCTTCTAGTCTTAACTAAAAATCTACTCAGTCTAGGAAACTGCTGAGACTATGGAGGCTTTTCTGACCCCTGTGCTGACCGACAGGTCACTGCCCCAGCCCCCAGAGCCCGGAGCCCGGCAGCCCTCTCTGTACTCACCTGGTGTGACGCCAGTCCCAAGGAGAGGCTCAGAGTCACGGCCAAATGGCAGCATGTCCCCAGGCTCTGCTGGCAGTGAGTGGTGGGTGTGAAGGGCATGTGGGACGATGCACCCCCTGTTGTCCTCTTTGCCGGCACACCTGCCTCCTTCCTGGCGCAGCCACCACATGGTAGAGGAGAGGCCATGGGGTGGGCTGGGGTCCTCTGTGGTGGGACTGCGGTTACTGCACTGCTTTGCCTTCTGTGGGGCCTCTCAGCCTGGCTGACTTCTCTGTGCCTCAGAAATCTGACCCCAAGACAGAGAAAAGTACTTTCCACTTATCAGAACGGGAGCACTAACCAAGATGCAGATGATTCCCATGTGGCAGGGGTGTGAGAGGCGCATCTAGGCACCTGCCACACTGGCCATGTCCACGTTCCCCTCTCAGAGTCCTAATGGTCCTCCTTTACAGACAAGGAACCAAGGCTCCCGGAAGGTCAGAGACCCGTACAAGGACACAGAGCAGGCGGGGGGCCAGGCGGGCCTCCCACCTGGCGGGGACCTGTACCTGCCTCTGGCCCCTGCCTTCCCTGCTGCTGGGTCCAAGCTTGGGGAGCTGACAGCCGGGAGACTCCCCTGGGAGCTGCTCTGCTTCTCAGGCTTTTCAGGATCCACAAGGAGGGGCCAGGCAGCCAGCATCCACGGCTGCGGCACCGCGCAGCTCCAGCAGGTGGCACTGGCCCCCTTTCCTCAAGGCCTGTTTGTGTATTGCCCGGGACCCCGTGGGGCTAATCGACAGCCTAACTCTCAGCAGAGAGATTTTCTCACCCCACACCGTCTTTATTAGCTCATTCCTCAGATGATTTTTATTAATTTACTCCTGGAGAAATATTCGTTTTCTCCACTGCATGGCTGTCTGCGTGGCAGTGGGAAAAGGAGAGGGAGCAAGCTCAGATCCAGGGGGAAAGGAGGCCGGCAGGCAGGGCGGAAGCTGCCGGGTCTCTGCACACACAGGATGCAGGGCTGGGGATGATGTGTGAAGCGCTGCGAGGAAAGCAGAGGCATCAGGGTGTAGTTTATGTCTCTGCAATGATGACAAACACCAGGCAGCCTGGGCGGCACTCTCGGCTCATGAATCTCCCTTCGGGGATGAAGAGATCTATTCCCCGTGCAGCATGATTTATAACTGGGATGGGCCCGCGGAAGAGCCCGTGAGCTGGGATGCGCTCGGGCTCACACATGGCGACGCAACGCGCCCATGGCCATGTCGGGGCTGGACGTGTGCCTGCCAGTGTGAACGAGCCCAGCATGAGGGGAGCCGGTGGGGGCGGGAAGTCCCCATCCAAACCGCAGCACCGTGTGGACACTGAGCCAGGCGCCCTCCCGCCAGGGCTCCGTTGGAGGAGGAGGGCTAGGTCACTGTGCACAGGGCTGGGCGCGCCAGGCACCCCCACCGCACCACACACACACACCGGTTCTTGCACTTTGATATCCAAACATGGAGAGCGGACTGAGCAGGTGGAAACAAGGGGCCCAACTCTCGAGAGAGAGACTAAGGGGTCCCGCTCAAGCTTGACACCTCTAGGAATGGCCAGAGCCACCGGGCCTGGAGGTTCTGTCCCACTGTCGCTATAGCCTGGAGACAGGAACCAGCGACCCAGAGTGGAGTGCAACATGAGGCCTTCGCTGCGTATGAACAGGCTGGATTTGGCTTTCCCCACACACACTGGGACCCGGACCCTGGGAGACTGTAAATAGGATCCCCTCTGGGGAGGAGGCAGGAGGCCTGGGGCCACCGGGGAGCATGCTCTCCTTTCCCACCTCCTTCCTGAGTCCCACCCTTCTGCTCTCAGTCCCAACCAGGCACTGGGCCCGGCCCCCCCCCCCGCCATCTCTCTGTCTGTCCGGGTGTAGGGCTGTGGAGTAAGCTGAACCAGGAACACTCACTGCAGGGCACACCCTGCCCTGGCATCCTCAGGACCAGCGGGGGGTGGGGGGGTAGGGGCAGAAAGCGAAGTACCTGATGGGGGGCCTCCTCTGAGGTGGCAGGCAACAGGAAGCCTGCACCCTGGGGGGCCTGTGTTCCTCCGGGAGCCCAAGGCCTGCAGCTGTTTCTATGTCAGGCCCCCAACTTTCATCTGGAGTGCCCCCGCCCCCCACATTGCAGACCCTGCATGGAGGGTCACTTTCCAGGGACCCTCTGTGAGTGGACCTGGCCTCCAGGTCAGGGCTGTGCAGGGGCAGGGAGGAGGGAGGAGACTGCTACCCATAGTGGGGAGCCTGCTGTAAGTGTGGCTGCATTTTCTCAGCCATATTTCCTCCTCGGCTCAGGCAAGGGCTCCTCACCCTCCCAGGATTTCTCCGTCAGACATTCTCACTTTCTAATGGCCATTTTGGTCAGCTTACTGTCTGTGCTCACAGCTGCAGGGGTAAGTAAGGCTGTCTGTCTGGGCCCCAGGGGAGTCCCACCTCTGCTCCTCTCAAGCCTTGAGAGCCCCTCCACCTCGGTCAGTGGGGGCTTCCTCATAGCTGAGCACTGCTCTTGTGAGAGCCCCTGTCAGACAGTGCGTGGAGCCGTGAGGTTCCGTCCTCCCTGCCCTCGGCCCTGCCGGGGATGCTTCAAAATCCCCTCGAGGGCTCGGAACTCTGGACTGAGTCTTCTGAGGGATGGGAACAGGCCTGAGATTTGAACAAGTACCTGGGGTTTAAGGTACCAGTGGAAGAATTTAATTGGCAAATCCATTATATTCAAGTAGCCAGAGATGGCTCAATTCAATTTAAAAAGGACTCTGATACCATTCAGTGACTCTCTGCTGAACACCTTCCCGTGAAGGGTTGTCTCCTCTGGGAGATGAAGGCTGTCAAATGCATTTTAAGTACTTATTCAACAAGCTGTCGGCACTTTCTGCCTGCTCCCGTCCTTAATTACTGAGCCATCCGCTCGTCTGGTGTGCTCCCTCCTCGGGAGAAGAGCCACGAGGCTGGGTGGGCCCAGGCAGGGAGCCCGCTTCCTAGCAAGGCTGGCTCCTCTTTAGCTCAAGGGCCAGCCTGGGGCTGCAAGAGGCTTCTCTCCTCTTGCTCTTGCGCACAGGTTCACGGCCTAGGTGAATGAATGGCTGTGGCACTAAGCTCTACCAAGAGGGCTCGGGCCCACCCTCCCCCGGGAGCCACGGCCTCTGCCCACTTGGGGAGCTTTGCTGTGGCCATCTGCCCTTTGCCATAACGCGCATGAGGCTCCATGGCCACGCCTGCAGATGGTTGCCTCAGGAAAACCTGATGCCCAGGCCAGCCTTGCCTGGGCTTTACCTCCTGACTACAGTCAGCGGTTGGGACAGATGGCCCAAGCCAGGCAGTTGGCGGGGGGGGGG
>CM053566.1:22401934-22419410 GCA_028646485.1 Cryptoprocta ferox | reverse complement strand
CCCTCAGAGCCATATTAGTGTTGTCCAAAGACAGAAATCAGATAGTGAGCTCCCTGTCACTGGAGGAGTTCAAGCAAAGGCAGTGATCATGTGGCAGGGGTGTTGATGGGTGGGGATCTGGGGGCATGAACACTGTCTTTGGAGAGTGACAGACCTGGATCCTAATGCTCCCTCTGTTGCTTATTAGCTGTGTGACCTTGGGCAACTAATTCAGTCTCTCTGAGCCTCAGGGCCCTCATCTGTAAAAAGGGGTTGCAACTGTACCCCTCATGGCTGTTGTAGGGACTGACTCAGATAATACATGTAAAGTACTAAGCACAGTGCTGGGTTCTTGGTGAGTAATCAATAGTAATTGGGTAGTTTATTCAGTCTTTCTGGCTATAAGGGGAGGAAGCATCAAGCTCTCCAGTCAGGTTCTGGGATAGAGTCCGTTCGCCACCCCCACCCCGACCACCACACACACAAAAGGGCCTTTGGTGCCATGGAAACCTCAGACCCAGGTGGGGAGGGAAGGAAACTGTTTACTACACAGCAGATCTGCCACCACACTGATGGCCTCCTAACACCTCTCACTGTCATCCCTATTTTCCAGATGGAAGAAGGGCAAGGTCACCCACTAATAACAGGTCCCCAATCCAGGTGTGCCTGGCCCCAGAGCCCCAGGCCCCCTCCCCCGCTGTGCTGCACCACAGAAAAGTGCCTAGGTGCATGGACCACAGGCATAGCCAGAGCACCGTCTGTACAGGGCCTTCCAGTCAGTGGCGGGCCTCTGTGGCATTGCTGCAGCCTGCTTCGGGCGGCGCCAGGGGCCCGTGTGATATGGATGTTTATAAAGAACCGGAGCCACGCGTCCATGCAGACCCACGCAGGACACAAATGCAGAGAAACACGGGTCTGCATGCTTTCTGGTGTACTGACTGGGCTGACCTTGTGGAGTCAGCCTTATTTCTCTCCGGTCGCTGCACTTCCCCAGGCCTCTAGGAATCTTGGACCCTAGTGGTCCCCAGCCTCTTCTCCAGTGCACATCTCATTTTGTCTTACCTCCCCCGCAGACCACGCTTTTTGCTCATGAAGTTGACGGGCAGGGCTGGCTCTGGAGCCCTCCTCCCTCCCCCCGGCCAAGGCCTGACTCTTTGGGGTTGAGGGCGGGGGTGGGGGAGGAATCAAGTGCTGCCGACGCCCCTCCAGGTGACTGACTCCTGTCCCCAACATGGGGCAGCCAGATCTGGGGGGCGGCCCCCAGTGCTGCCCCAGGCTGTACCCCCATGACTCCCATTGCTGAGGTCCTCTGCCCAGCAGGTGGCCCCTCAGTGGCTGAGTCCACGTGGCAGACCTATCGGGAAAGGCCCATGACGGAGGCACACTAGATGTGGCTGGGCAGACCACGCCGTGGCCCACCCACTCTCGCCTGGGCCTTCCTTTAGGCGCTCCTCTCCCTGCCCCACAGTCACAGGAGGATGGCTTCCCTGGGATGGTGACACCTCCCCCTCTCTTCTTGCAGGAACCCAGCCCTTGTGAGGATTCTCCTGGGGGGCTCCGACCAGGCCCAGGACCCTCATTGTCAGTTCCCCTACCAGTCTCCTTTGAGAGGCGGCGGGTGTGTGGCTAGGGTGTGGCTAGAGGTTGCAGAGACCTGCGGGAGGGCCCTGGCCCCTTGTGGCCCCGCTCTCTAGAATAAGGACACTTAACACTTCTTTGTCCACCGTTTAAGCTCTAGCCACTCATCTCTGGGCAACAGGGAGGCCCCTCGGCACGCCGTGTCACACGCACAGCCACACATGTGGAAGTAAAGACACGGTGCACGTTGCCGGTGGCAGCAACAGAAGTGAGAGCACTCCTCTCTGGGAGACCTGGCCTGGGTGAGCCTGGACGGGTGCAGCTTCAATGCCAAGGCACCGCCCGGGACCTTGAATCCAGACGAAAGCTGTCCAGTTCTTCCTCTGCTTTCCTGTAGCAATTGTGATCCGACTGCCCGCAGGTTCAGCCCCACGTGCGTGCATGCGTGTGCACACACACGTGTATCCACACGCATACACACACACTCCTCACACACATATACCTCCCACCACACATACACGGGCACTGGCCTTCCAGCCCTCAGCATAACTTCCAGAACATCTGCAGGATGAGGGGCAGCCTCTCTGAGGCCTGCTGCTGTCATGTGGGCCTGCACCAGGGTCAGGGTGCTAAACGAGAGAAGAGTCCTGCTTTTTTCTCGTTAGTGGTCCCTGCCCTGCACTCAAGTGTTTTCTACCAAAGTGCACGGGCAAGAAAAAAACCAGTGGTTGTGGAGACCTCACACTCAAAAACAGAACAAAGAGCCAGTCCTGGGGAGGCAAGAGAGAAGACTGACGCCAGACCTCATGTGACTTGCACCAGCCGTGGCGGCCTCACTGCCAAACAGGTCCAGCAAACCACACCCCGGAACAAACAAGCCAAAGAACCCATGAATCACCGAGCTGGAGAGCCCCAGGGAGGGAGCCGGTGCTGGCCTGGCACACGACACCCTGTGCACACGGCTGCCTCCACTTCACCTCTACAGGCTCAGGGCAGGGGGTGGGGGGAGGCACTCTGCAAGCCCTTAGTATCAGAAGTCTGCAAAAGCCACTTCTTAACCGTTTCTGTTCAGAGACAGACCAGCTCCCCTCCTCGATGACATCGCTGGGTATGGAAGGGGCAGAGAGGGAGGCCTAGGACCCCAGGGCAGGGCATTTGGCAGCCGTTGAGGTGCAGGGGACGTGGGGAGGGAGGTGCGGGCTGGCAGGGCAGCTGGTAGGTGTGACATCCAGCTTCGGCACCGCTCCCGTTCGGGCCTCCAGCCCCTGGCCCTCGGGTACCCCTCAGCTGTGATATGCAAGGCTGGACTGGATGCTGGCAAGGGCCTGCACTGCTCTAGCTGACAAGGACACCTCAACCTCTGTGGTCCCTCCCTTAGCTCTGCCCCCTTGGATGGAAGCCATAACCTCCTTCCTGGGGGCACCAGGCGGGGGGGGGGGGAGCGGCAGAGGGCACCCAGTGTGGCAAACTGCCCTGGTCCTTATGGACTGGCTGCATGGAGCCTGAACAAACATGGACTGTCTCCCTCATGCAGTCTGCCTTCAGAAACCTCTAGAAAGTGAGGATGGAAGTGTCTGTGGATGCTGCTGAGGAAACTAAGCATGAAGCAGTGGGCAGCGAGGCCCAGCCTCCCCTTCCGGCTCCAAGGCTGGCCCAGTCCTCAGCTGAGACTGCATTGTTTAAATGAGCCAACCAATTAACCCATAGTACTGTGCCCATGGGACCTATGTCAGAGCAGATCTGAAGGACAAAAACCATTTTCTCAAAACGAGCAGCTTCACGGCCCACAGTTCACACCCCTTGCCACCCAGGGATGATGAGCTAGGATCTCAGGTATGCCTGGTCTGCCCCTTCTTCACATATGCCCTGGACGCGGGGCTCCCGACCACTGGCGGGCCTGTGACCAGGATGGCCAGGGACGCCTGATGGCCTGCCTGTGGCATTCTCTCATGTCAGAGACCTGAGGTGTGATCAGAAGAGGAAGGGCAGATGAGGCCACGGCCCTAGGTGGGCGCCACCTGCTGCATGCAAGTCTCACCCCTTCCAAAGTCTAACCCCCACCCTATCTTAGGAATTCTGGCTGAGCGCTGCCCTTCCCACTTTACTCAAAACAGCAGAAAGCCACCGGGTGTATGGGGCCTCCTACACACTCGGAGGCCAGTCAGTGTGTTATGTATACGTTAGCTCCTTGAAAACCCATGGTAAGGGACCCCTTCAAGGCAGAAAGCCTGTCCCTATTCCAGTGATGAGGAAACGGCCTGGCACTGTTCACACAGTTGGTGAGCCGCAAAAGCAGGACCTAAACCCCTTTGCGCCATAGTTCCCGACCACGGCGGCTCCACCTGGCAGTCAAGTCACCTGCTTCCCAGGTGGAGACGCTGGCAGAGGGGGACGTGAGCCCAGGCCCGGTCCCCTGCCTCCTCCCACCTGGCCATGTCCCTACACGAAACGAAAGGGATTGGGAGATGAACCAGCTTGAAGCTGTTGTCCCCTCCAAACAGGCTGCCAATTCCTACATCCCTGGCCCCTGGGAAAGTAAACACGCATTTGTCACCTCGACAGCACAATAACGGGAGGAAAGCAGGGCCTGCAGCCGGAGCCGACAGGGCACACCATGGCCCACGCAGCAGGGCTGCCAAGCAGGGTCCAGTCACTTCCCTCCTGCGTTCCAGCCTTGACTTGCCGCCCTTTAAAGTCAAGCCCTTGGCAGGGACCCGAGAGTCTGGGATGTCTTTCTGGAAAGGTTTATCTAAATGTGACTCTCAGACTGTAGCCTGGCAATCAAATGACAGCGGGACAGTTGCCCCTCACCCCCCAACTGCCTGCCCCCGTTTATCTGGATGCAGCTCAGTTCTGACCCTGATGAAAAGATACGAGGGTGTGCTGGCCGGCAAGTCCAAGCCCTTTTGGTCAAGTACTAGAGACACTGGGTCTCAGGCTGGATGGGTGGGCTGGGTTCTAGACAAGTTCTCCCCCCAGGAGGGCTGGCATCCCTGCTGTCATGGCTTCCCTCAGTCCCGGGTGCTGGCCCACAGGTCACTGACAGAAGGTGGCCGAGAAGTAGCTGGAACTGCTCTGTCCGGCTTCTGCCTGCCGTGGGGACAGCCGGCCCCTGGGCCTCCCATCCCACACAAACGCAGACTGTCACGTCCAGCCTGTCACGTGTCCCAGGGGTTTCCTCACTCGACCCAGGGGTGCTGTGGTGGCCCGAGGCCCTGACGAGCATGGGGCTGTGGAAACTGGTGACATGGGCCAGAAGCCCAACCGGCCGGGAGGGGCGGCGGCCGAAGGCGTGTGATCCCACAGCCGGGCCTGGAGGACCGAGACTGCACGCACCTGTTAACGAGGTTGTTGCGGCGGACCATCCGCAGAAAGCCAGTGGGGTCAGTAACCGAGTTGAGCCTGTTGTTCATCTCTTCAAACTGCTGGTCCGTGAGGTCTCCGGCTTCGCTCTCTGTCTCGCTGCTGGCACAGGGCCTGCGAGGGAAACCGCGGGGTAAGCTGATCAGAACAGATGTGCTCGGCGGCGGACGCCTTCGAGGGGGTCCTGTGTCACCTCCCTGCCCCTCGGAGGCCCGGTACTGAGGGCTCCCTGAGGTGGGTGGCCCGGTGCCCCCTCGGCGTCCCTGCGGCCCCCTTCCCTCCTCCGTCGAGGGCTTCTCAGGACGTGCCAGCTGGCAGTTGCTGGCTGTCACCCCACATGGCTGTGAGCTCCACAGCAGGCGCCGAGCCCGTGCCGCACCCCTGTGTCCACGGACACCTGGCCGCACGAGGCGCTCAACAGCCAGAGCCGAGCCTGTCGCGTGAGGCTGTGCGCAAACTCCCCAACCCATGTGCCAGTCTAGCCTGTTCCAGAAACGGTAACTGAGCGCCTCATGAGTGCCAGGTACCACGCTGGGCCCACGGGACACGGGGGTTGAGAAGACAACTTCCCTCCGGGGACACGGACACGTGTACAAGTGGCTGCAATGCCGGGCAGAGTGGCCGTGTCTGAAGTGCAGGCTTGACAAGCGCTGCCGATTGGGACCCATTTTGCAGGCTCACCATGAGGATATTACAATTTTCAAATTAATAAATTCCTAGTTCCCCTATGACAGACTGCAACAGAACATCTACAATGGGGTTTAAATAAACAGAAATACCCAGGGGTGCCTCGATTCATCAGCACGATTAAAATGACAAAAGGTTTATGAACCGTAAAAGCAGAGCACCTGTGGCCCGACGTGACCCAGAAGGTGGGGGAAGTAGCGTCTGAGGCAGCGTCCCCCTCACACCTCACAGGCATCGCCACACCTCTGAGGGCCCTGAGGCTGACCCAGCAGCCCCGGCTTCCTTCCGTCGGCATGAGGGTCACACTCAGACTTTGTGGAAATGATGAGTGCATCCAGCCCACAGGTAGCCCCCAGCACCAGACAACGACTTTGCTTGCAGTCTCCTGCTGACTAAGAACCAGGGTGGGAGATGGAGGGCACCAGGGCCCTGGAGGATGAAGACAGGCCCTGGGCACAAGCCTCTCAGTGCTGCAGAAGTGGGGCCTGCAGAGGGGTGGACATCCTGTCACCCAGAGGGGACAGGTTCTGCACATCAACATGTGGGTTTAAGGTGACCCTAACCTGCTTCAAACAGGCCGGTGAACCCGTGCCATCAGAATGTCACAACAGGAAGGGCGATGAACCCTTCACTGGGTGGCTGCAGCCAGTGTGAGAAGCTGACTGCAGGGCTGGAACTCTCTGTGTGAAGGTCAAGCCTGCTCTGGTGGGCAAGCTTGACCTGGGTCCCCAGGGACAACACTGGGTGTGTCTGTGAGGGTGTTTCTGGATGAGATTAACATCTGAATCTGAAGACCGAGGAAAGCAAACTGCCCTGCCCACCTCGAGTGGGCCCGTCCAAGCCAGTGAGGGCCTGAACAGAACACAGAGGCTGAGTAAGAGAGAATTCCATCTCTCCCGGACTGTCTTCAAGCTGGGACATCAGTCTTCTCCTGTCTTCAGACCGGGACCCAGACTGGGATTTACTCCATTGGCTCTCCTGGGTCCTAGCTTGCTGACCGCAGACCTTGGGACTTCTCAGCCTTCATAACCATGTGAGCCAATTTCTCATAATAAATAGGTGTGTGTGGGTGTGTGGGTGTGTGCGCACGCACACACCCACACACCCTATTGGATCTATTTCTCTGGAGAACCCAGGCTAACCCAGCCAGTAATTAGGCACCAGAACCCCGACTCAGCCATGTCCCTTACAGAAGGCCATGCAAAGGCCTGGTCCCTGGCAAAGGTTCCCAGGACTGAAGCCCTAAAGGTGTCGAGAGTGGAGCAGTCTTCAAAGAGGGCACAGAAGCATGCTTGGCGGGGCCGCCACTCAGCCTCACCCAGAACCACGCCAGCAGCCGGTAAAGCCGCTAGCCTGTGTTCCTTCCGGGCCCACACGACCTGAACAGCACAGGGCCTGGCATGCAGTAAGTCTGCAACAGGAAACTGGTGAATGAACGAATGGCTTAAGCTGGTGAGCGCTTTATAATACTCAAAGTATTCTCCATTTCATTGTCTGTGACGAGGCTCCTACTGTCTCCATCTTACTTCTGAGGAGACAGAGGTTTAGAGAAGCCAAGGAACTTGGCCAAGGGCCCCAAGTGGTAGAGCCAGGCGCGAGCCCAGGTCCTTGGTGTCGGCTGGCCTGCTTGTCCTCTCCCCTTTAAGGCTGCAGGCCTGTCCCTCCCAGCTGGGATGTGACAAGGAGGGGGAAGGGGTGGGTGTAGGAAGCAAGAGGAAGCAGGAGCCATCTGAGCACCTCCACAAATCACCGTGGCTCCCATCCTGCTGGAGCAGGGAGCGAGGTTGCATTCCGCTCTCGGCCCCACGGGCAGCAGCTGAGCAGGCACGCAGCTGAAGGGTTGAAATGCCCCCTTGGGGGCTGAGGGCCCTTCACAGAGACCCTGGTAAATATCACTCAACAAGCTCCCCTGTCCAGGGACACATTCATCATCCGAATGCGACTGCCTGCTTGGAGCTGAGAAATCTGCTTGTCATTCAGCGCTCTGCAAAGGGGAGAAGAATCGGCCGGAACCCGTATCAGCCTCCATTATCTTGCAGTTCCTCTCTCGCTGTCAGCCGCAGACAGAGCCCTCAGAATCTCATGCTTAATGGGGTTGTTTCCTAGTTTCTGACCCTTCAGAGTATTAACACCAAAGGGAAACACAAACAGGCCAGGTCACAGACAAAGGGATCTTCCATTTACAAAGCCAGCCTCATCTCTATAGCAGGGATCCCAAGAGTGCCTTCGCATCACAGTCACTGCTGTCACCCCCCATTTCTCTGGGAGACTTTCTAGAGATGGCACATCACCTAGTCTGATTCCATTCACTCTGACTCCACAGTGATTACTGAGCAGGACCTATGTGCAAGGGTGGCAGAGGCTAAACAGAGGAGGGTCACACCACACCTGCCTTCAAGGCACTTACAAGCTCGTATGAATAGTGGCTACTGGTTAAGGTGGATCAAGAAGGAGCACACGGAGCCTATGGCCAAGATAGGGAGGGCATAAAGGCATCTGCTGCAGCTGAGAGGTCTCTTGAGGAATACAACTTTGACGGGCAGAGACGTGGGGGGAGTACTTCCAGGCAGAGAGAATGAGATGAGCAAAGGTGTGGAGATAAGAGCGTGTGGGGGTTCTTCGGGACCAAGGGGACGGCCCAGTTGAGCTGGAGCAGAGGGTATGAGTGGGGAAGGAGGAGGAATAAATGGTGGAGGGCTTGGAACTTGGAAGGCGGTTGAGAACTGTCAGCCCAGGCCTCTGAACATGGGGTGACAGGCTCAGGGCTGCCTTTTGGGAGACAGTCAACTGGCCCAGAGAGGAGAATGCAGAATAGATGCGTGGCTATTACCAGCACCCACTCAGAAGCAGCCCTGAGGGCCCAGGGTCAAGCTCACAGAAGCCTCATCAGCCCCGGGGCACCCACCAGAAACCCCATTCTCGGAAAATACTGTTGTGCTAATACATTGAAGTGCCTGGGCCTCACCAAGCCAGGTGAGGCGAGTTTCCCATAGAGCTCTGGGCTCTGAAATCTTGATAGTAGCTCCTTCCTCTGCTCTAAGCCTCTGTCCCCCATCTCCCCTAGAAATACACTTTCTGGCTCTCCCCGCTTTTGGTTCCCTGTATTGTTACCAGCGTGGTTCTGGCTTCTCCTGTGGTTGGGCCAACCGCATTAGTCCAGACATATGAACTAGGGTGGGAAGGCTGAACTGACAGGAGAAATGTTACCAGAAAGAGAACCTACTTGCCTGGGCAACTCATGGAAGGGACACGTAGCAGTTAAAATATGGCAGATGGGCAACTGGTGGCAAATGGAGAAACTGAAATTAGAAGCTGATCTTAGATGGAAGAGGAGTGGGCTCAGCTTGGACATGCTGAACATGCAGGCAAGAAGGCTGGTTGGCGATGTCAAGTATACAGATGTTGATTCAATTATTTAGACACTTCCTTCCTGAAGTCCTGAAGACCATAGAAATCCAAGTCTGGTGCTCAGGGGAGAGGTCAGGATCAACTCTCTGATGCCTCATTCATTTGTTCACTCAACAAATGTTACTAAGTATTTTTCATAAGTATCCTGCTCTCCTGGGTTCTGGCTCCAGGTAAAATGGAGGAAGCACATTCCAGCCCATCCTTCCTGCCGGATACAACTCTAAACCTTGGATGACTGCATGGAACAGCTATCTGAGGAATGTGAATAGTCAATAATATCAGGCAGACTGGGGGAGAAGACCAGAATTTAAAGTGCCACCAAATCAACAGTGAGCTTCACATTTTTTTTCTCTCTCTTTGGAATCCCTCAGACAGGTGTCCATGCAGCCCAAAACACAGAAGTGGGCAGCAGTGGGAATAGACAAAGCTCCGGGAGGAGCCCTATACTTCTTACTCAGAGAGAATAGAGACAAACCCTCCTTTTTCTTATTCTCTCCTCTCTGTTCTCATGTTCTAGGCCACAAACGATCCTGAGTTAGTAGTGGCAGTGAGAGCAGCAGCAAGGGCGGGAAGGAGTCCAGACTCTGAGGGAAAGGAAACTTTGAGTGTAACCAGAGGAAACGTGGCCCCATGAGGGCAGGGTAACCCCTCTGCTTTTTCTCTTCCTTTCTCCCCCGACCCTGGGTCCATGATGTGAAAGACCCTGCGGGAAAGGTGCGGCGAGGGGGTGGGGAGATGGTGTAAGTAAAGCCCCCGATTTTTGGTGAGAGGACCAAAAAGGGGAGCCCTGGGTAATTGAAAAGCACTGGTGAGAACACAGACAGGGAGGAATTCAGGAAAGGGAGCACATAAGGTTGTTTACGAATTCCTGGATTCACCGCTAAGGTGCACATGTGTAGATCTGACCCTAAAGATTATGAGAACCTAAATACAAGATGGGCGCCCAGTTCCTGAACAGGACCCTGAACAGTGCACCTGTGGGACAGATTTGAACGTGGCAAAAACCTTGAAAATGGAATTTACATTGAAAGCTGGTCAGAACTTATGACCTGAATCCCAACCAGGGCAACTACCTACCTAAACAACAACACCAACACCTTCCACAGGAGTCAAACACGACCCAGAATTTAACACAATTCAATAACAGACTTCAAAATGTCCAGGATATAAGCCCAGATCACCCAGCAGCCAGAAACTAGGACAATCTCAACCTGCAGGGGAAAAGGCAATCACCGGATGCCTTTTGGAACTGTGCTAGGATGACACAAATGTTGGAACTGTCTGCCAAAGACCTTAAGGTAGCTACTTAAAAATGCTACAAGTAAGGGCAAGACCCTTGCAAATATGGCAAGAAAGAAGATCTCAGCAAAGCACATCAGATACTAAGGAGGAGCAAATGAGGGGCGCCTGGCTGGCTCAGTCGGTAGAGCACATGACTCTTGATCTCAGGGTTGTGAGTTCGGGCCCCATGTTGGGCATGGAGCCTACTTAAAAATAATGATAATAAAATGTTCTTTTTTTTTTTTTTAAAGGAGCAAATGAAAAAGTGGAACTAGAAACAAATAATTGAAATAAAAACTCACAGTATGGGCTCAATAGCAGAATGGAGATAACAGAAGAAAATCAATAGACCTAATGATAGAAAAACAATAGAGATCATCCAATCTGTTCAATAGAAAAAAAAAGAGAGTTGTGTATGTTTTGTTTTGTTTTCTGTAAAATGGACAAAGCCGAGGGACCTGTGGTTCTATACCAAAAGACCTAATGTTTACGTATTCAGAGCCCATGAACAACAGGAGAGAGAGTATAAAGAAAAACATGGAGGGAATAATGAAAGAAATATCCCAAATTTGGTGTCAGATATAAATCTACAGATCAAGAAGCTTAGTGAAACTGATCAGAGAGTGGCTAAAATTAACAACTCAGGAAACAACAGATGCTGGTGAGGATGTGGAGAAAAGGGAACCCTCTTGCACTGTTGGTGGGAATGCAAACTGGTACAGCTGCTCTGGAAAACAGTGTAGATGTTCCTCGAAAAATTAAAAATAGAACTCCCCTATGACCCAGCAATAGCACTGCTAGGAATCTACCCAAGGGATACAGGAGTGCTGATGCATAGGGGCACATGTACCCCAATGTTCATAGCAGCACTTTCAACAGTAGCCAAATCATGGAAAGAGCCTAAATGTCCATCAACTGATGAATGGATCAAGAAGATGTGCTTTATATATACAATGGAATACTACTTGGCAATGAGAAAGAATGAAATCTGGCCATTTGCAGCAACATGGATGGAACTGGAAGGTATTATGCTGAGTGAAATAAGTCAGTCAGAGAAAGACAGATATCATATGTTTTCACTCATATGTGGATCTTGAGAAACTTAATAGAAGACCATGGGGGAAGGGAAGGGGAAAAAATAGTTACAAATACAGAGGAAGGGAGGCAAACCATAAGAGACTCTTAAATACAGAGAACAAATGAAGGGTGAATGGGGGGTGGGGAAGAGGAGAAAATGGGTGATAGGCATTGAGGAGGGCATTTGCTGGGATAAGCACTGGGTGTTGTATGTAAGTGATGAACCACGTGAATCTATCCCAAAAACCAAGAGCACACTCTACATGCTGTATGTTAGTCAATTTGACAATAAATTATATTAGAAAGAAAGAAAGAAAGAAGCTGAGTGAACCACAAACAGAATAAATTGAGGGAAATCCATGACCAGATGCATCATATTCAAATGACAGAAAATAAAAGACAAAGAAAAAAATCTTGAAAGCAACCAGAGATAAATATGCATCATGCATAGGGAAAATAATAATTCAAACAACTGAGGATTTCTCATCAGAGACTGTGGATACTAGAAGGAAATGGATATTTATTTATAAAGTGTTGGGAAAAAAAAAAAGAATGACCAACCTAGGATTCCATGTCCAGTGAAAATATCCTTCATAAATGATAGTGAAATAAAAACATTCTCAGATGAGAAAAAAACTGGCAGCCTGAGATTACAGACATACTCTCTTGTTCATGCCTACACAATCTATCCCCTCCCTGAGGGGGGGCAGGACCAATGACTTGCCTCTAACCAACAGAATATGGCACAGTGATAGATGTCCCTTCTGCGATTATGTTATATAAGAGTCTAACTTCTACTGGCTTCTTGGCTTGTACACTTAATGAAGCAGGCAGCCACACTGGGGAGGCCTACATGGCAAGTAATGCAGGCAGTCTTTGGCCAACAGCCAGCAAGAAACTGAGACTCTCAGTCCAACAGGCTAAAAAGGAATAAATCCTGCCAATAATCAGGTGAGCTTAGAAGTGGTTTCTTTTCCAGTCAAGCATTGAGACAAGACCTCAACCATAACTAACACTTTGATTGCAGCCTCAAGAGAGACTCTGACGCAGAGGACCAAGCTAAGCCATGTCAGGGTTCCTGACCCATTGAAATGGTGGGCTAATAAATTTTTATAGTTTAATCCACTAAATTTTGGGGAATTTGTTATTCAGTAATACATAACTAATACAAAAAGTAAGAGAATTCATTAATAGCTGACCTACACTAAAATAACTGTTAAAGAAACTTACTCAGACAGAAGGGAAATGATACTAGAAGGAAACAAGGAACATCAGGGAAGAAGGGAGAGTAACAAATATTAAATGTCTGAGTAAGTATAATAGACTGTTCTTCTCCTAACACTGTTCAATGGAATCTTAATGTATGTAGATGCAGTATACAAGACAAATGCAAGATGAGGGTGGAGGGAAAGATCGTCCCATGGTGGTAAGATTTCTACATTTCACTTGAATTAATAAAATATCAATAGTAAGTAGATTGCAGACTGTGAAAAGTATGTGTATTATAATCTCTGGAGCAACCATGAAAGAGCTATAAAGAGAGATCTAGTCAAAGCTATAAGAGATACATTAAAATAGGTTTTTAAAAAAAGTTCAAGTAACCCACAAGAAGGAAGGGTAAACAGAGTAATGTAAATTGAAAAAAACAAATATTAATATGGCATACATGAATCAATAGGTATCAATAATTATATTAAATATAAATGGTCTAAATATAGAGACTGACAGAATAGAATTAAAAAACATGACCCAATTAAATGCTTCTACAAGAAACTCACTTTGAATATAATGATATAGTTAAGTTAAAATTAAAAGGATACAAAAAGATATACCATGCAAACACTATTCAAAACAAAGCCAGGGGATACCTGGGTGGCTCTGTCAGTTAAGCATCCAACTTTAGCTCAGGTCATGATTTGCCTGCTTCAGTTTCTGTGTCTCCCTCTCTCTCTTCCCCTCCCCTGCTCACACTCCTTCTCTGTCTCTCAAAAATGAATAAATGTTAACAAAAATAAAAAAAAAAAACAAAGCTGGAGTGGTTATATGAAGATCAAATTAGACTTCAGAGCAAAAAAATTACCAGGGATGGAGACGAATAAATATTACACAATGATAAAAGATCCAATTCACCAAGAACATAAAATTATTCTAAGTGTGTATTTACCTATCAACGGAGTTTCAAAATACATGATGCAAAAACTGACAGAGCTGAAAGAAGTGGCTGAATTGGCAGAGGCTTCCACATACTTTTCTCAGTAGCTGACAGAATTGGTAAACAGAAAATCAACAAAGATACAGAAGAATTGGACAACATCATCAACTGACTGAGTAAAACTGACATTTAGAGAACACTACACCCAACAAAAGCAGAATATATATTCTTGTCAAATGCATATAGAACATTCCCCAAGATAGGCCATACCCTGGGTTGTAAAACAAACCTTCACAAATTTAAAGTAATTGAAAATATGCAAAACATGTCTTCTGCCCACCATGGAATTAGATTTGAAAGTGAGAAAAGAAAGATAACAGGAAAATCTCCAAACACTTGGAAACTAAATAACACTTCTAAATAATTGTCAAAGAAGAAGACTTAAGGGAAATTAAAAAATACTTTGAGTTGAACAAAACTGAAAATACAACATAAAATTTGTGGGCTGTAGATAAAGCCTTAGAGATAACTTTATAGCATTAAGTGTTTATATTAGAAAAAAAGATCTGAGGGTGCTTGACTGGCTCAGTCGGTATAGCATATGACTCTTGATCTCAGGGTCATGAGTTTAAGCCCCACACTAGACACGGGGCCTACTTAAAATTAAAAATAAAAATGTAAAAAAAAAAGAAAAAGATCTGATATTAATAATCTAAACTTGCACTTTCAGAAACTAGAAAAAAAATAGAGCAAAATAAGCCAAAACAAGCAGAGAAAAAAAAATAATAGAGCAGAAATCAATGAAACTGAAAAGAGGAAAACAAGTCTTAAAATTTTTTGTTAATGTTTTATTTATTTTTGAGAGAGAGAGACAGAGTGCGAGTGGGAGAAGGGCAGAGAGAGAGGGAGACACAGACACGGGGCTCAAACTCACAAACCATGAGATCATGACTGGAGCTGAAGTCGGACACTCAACTGACTGAGCCACCCAGGTGCCCCTAAAACAAATCTTTAAAAAAAAATCAATGAAACACAAAGTTGGTTCTCTTTAAAAGAAATCAATAAAATTGATAAGCCTCTGTCCAGATAGACCAAATATACAAGAGGGAATGCAAAAACTATCAATATCAGGGATGAAAGAGGAAATCTAACTAGTGAACCCACAGAAATTAAAAGGATAATAAGGGAATACTACAAACAACTCTACACATATGAATTCAACAACTTAGATGAAATGGACCAATTACTCAAAAACCACAAACCACTAAAACTCATCCAAAATGAAACAGATAACCTGAATAGTCCTACAACTACTAAAGAATTATATTCATAGTTGGAAACTATCCAAAATGGCATCTCCAGGTCCAGAGGGTTTCAATGGCAAATTCTATCAAACATTTAAAGAAGAAATCATACTGACTCTATACAGTCACTTCTGGCAACTAGAGGAAAGAACCCTTCCCAGCTCATTTTATGCAGCCTGTATTACCCTGATAGCAAAAGTGGACAAAGATAACATGAGGAAAGAAACTCTGCAAACCAGTATTCCACAGATCAAGGGAAAACAGACATAAAAATAATCACCAAAGCATCATCAAATAGAATTTGGCAACATATAAAAAGAATTATACACCATAGTCAGAGCAGAGTAGGGCTTTTCCAGGAATGTAAGACTTATTCAATATTTGAAAAATCAGTCAATATAATCCACCATACTAACAGACTAAAGAAAAAGATCCATGTTTATATCAATTGATGCAGAAAAGCATATGACAAAATCTGACACCAACTTATGATAAAAACTTGCAAAGGAGTAATATAGAAGAGCATGTCATCAACCTGATAAGAGCAGCTACAACAAGCCTGCAGCTAATATCACACTTACCTTGGGGACAAGGTAAGTATGTCAGCTCACACCATTCATATTCAACACAGTGCTGGAAGCCCTTATCCGTGCAAAAAGGCAAGAGAAGAAATAAAAGTCCTATGGATTGGAAAGGAAGAAAAGAAAGTGTCTATTCAAAGAAGACATGATTATCTATGTAGAAAATGCTAAGGAATATACAAACAGACTACTAAAGCCATTGAGTTTCACAAGGTTGGAGGATATAAAAACAATGCACAAGGGGTGCCTGGGTGGCTCAATTGCTTAAGCATGCAGTGTTGGCTCAGGACATGATCTCATGGTTCATGGGTTCGAGCCCCACACTGGGCTCTTTGCTGACAGTGAGGAGCCTGCTTGGGATTTTCTGTCTCCCTCTCTCTCTCTGCCCTTCCCTGGCTTGTGTTCTCTCTCTCTCTCTCTCTCACAAGAATAAATAAATAAACATTAAAAAAAAGCAATGCACAAAAAGTCAGTATTAGCAACAATTCCAAATTGAAAGTTTAAAAATTATCTCATTTATAACAGCTCCCAAAATGAAATACGTAGGTATAAATCTAACAAAATATATAGAAGAGGGGCACCTGGGTGGTTCAGTCATTTAAGTGTCGTGATTTTGGCTCAGGTCATGACCTCACAGTCATGAGATCGGCCCCCACATTGGGCTCTGTGCTGAGCATGGAGCCTGCTTGAAATTCTCTCTCTCCTTCCCCCTCTCCTCCTCCCCTACTTGTGCTCTCTCTTAAAAACAATAATTTTTTCAGGAAGTATAATTTAGTTGGAAGAATGACACTGCCAGATTTTAAGACTTCCTCTAAAGCTACAGTAACAGAGTGTGGTATTAGTGAAGGGAGAGACACGTAGATCAATGGACACAATAGAATCCCAAAATAGACACCTGAATATGGCCAGTTAACTTGTGATGAAAGTGCAGAGACAATTTAATAGAGGAAGGAGAGTCTTCAATAAATGGTTTGGGAACAACTGGGTCTCCACATACAGAAAATAAAAAAATGAACCCTGTTAAATGAGCCTCAGACTAAATTTCACACCTTACACAAAAAGTAATTCAAAATGAATCACAAATAAATCTAAATATAAAAATGTAAAGCTATAAAACTTTTAGAAGAAAATATAGGAGAAAATTTTTGTGACCTAAGGTTAATGACAGATTTCTTCAACATTTTATAAAAACATGATGCATAAGGAAATAATTGATAGAATTGATGTCATAAAAATTAAATTTTTGCTCTGTGAAAGACACTGTTGAGAGAAGATAACAAGCTATAGACTGAAAGAAAATATTTGCAAACCCCGTATCTCTGAAAGAACATATATCTTGAATATATAAAGACCTTTCAAACTCAATGGTATGAAAACATACAACTTAATTCTTAAAAATGGACAAAAGATTTGGTCACTCTACTGAAGAGAATATAAGAATGGCACAATATAAGAAATAAGCACATGAAGAAATGTTCAATATATTGGCCATAAGAGAAATGCTAATTAAAACCACAACAAAATACTGACGATGCTGACAATATCAGGTGCTGACAAGATGGAGCAACCGGAACTCTCATCTACTGCAAGTGGGGGAAGCAAAATGGTATAGTCATTCTGGAACATACTCTGAACTTTCTTATACCCTCAGGTAGTAATCTGTGAATGTTTCAAGCAGTTCTAGTCATAATTGCCCCAAACTGGAACCCATCCAAAGGTTCTTCAGTGAGTGAAGAGTTAAGCAAACTGTAGCATATCCAAACAATGGAATACTCAGTAATAAAGAGGAATGAACTGCTGATAGAGTCAACAATATAGGAAACTCAAAAACTTTAGATTATGAATAGTATGATTCTATTTATGTGACATTCTCCAAAGGAAAGACTATAGTGACAAAGAACTGATCAGAAGTTGCCAGGGACAAAATATAAAGACAAAGAGAGAATTCTGAAAGCAGCTAGGGAAAAAAGGGCCCTAACATACAAAGGGAAACCTATCAGAGTGGTTACAGACCTTTCTAATGAAACTTGGCAGGCCAGAAAGGAATGGCAGGAAATCTTCAATGT
>CM053566.1:22381506-22401434 GCA_028646485.1 Cryptoprocta ferox | reverse complement strand
GGGGAAGGGGAAGGGGAAAAGGTAAAGCGGGGTGATGGTCTTGGTGGAGGTCACTTGTGGAGAAGAGCACTGGGTGTTATATGGAAACTAACCTGACAATAAACTATAAAGTTAAAAAAATAAAATAAAATAAAATAAAAAAAAATAAATAAAAAAAAAAAAAGAAGTTGCCAGGGATTCGGGGTAGAGGGAGGTATACAGTAGGGCTATAAAAAAGATATAGTTATTTGGGATGCCTGGGTGGTTCAGTGGATTGAGTGTCCGACTTTGGGTTCGAGCCCTGCATCGGGCTCTCTTCTGTCAGCACAGAGCCTACTTTGGATCCTCGGTCCCCCGTCTATCTGCACTTCCCCCGCTCGCACTGTCTCTCTCTCTCTCTCAAAAATAAATAAACATTAAAAAATATATATATAGTAGGACGATGGAACTGTTCTGTATCCTGATTGTGGCAGCGGTCACACAAACCTATACATGGATTAAAATTCATAGTCGTACACCAAAAGAGAAACTTTTACTGTGTGCCAGTTACCCATTTATTGCCTCTGTGCTCCAAATTCATCCCTCCTTGCTTGCTCCAATATAATGATTCATGGCCTTGTATTTTTCCTTCGCCAGCTGGCACAGTTTTGCGCCTTGTCAGCAGAGGGCGCCGGAGAGACACAAAGGAGGAAGCGAAAGCTTTGCCTTCGAGGTTGCGGTGCACTTGCTCAGTAGGCTCCTGCAGCCCGCAGCTCCCCTGGGCCTGGGTCCTTCTGCATGGGTCTTCTCCAGTGTGTAGCTCCTGGGGAGCAAGCAGTTTCTCTGGCATCTGGCTCTTGCCCCCCCACCCCCGCAGGTTTCTCCAGGACCCAGCTCCTGCAGCGGTCGGGGCGGGGCGCTTTCTCCACAGCACCACTGTGGTCGTCAGCTTCCCCTGGAAACCACTCCTCCGGTGGTTCTGGAGTGGAGGAGGGCATGTCCCTTTCCACAGCATCCTGGAGAGCACATTTTTGCAAATTCTGAGCGTGGATTTCCAGCAAGTTCCATTGGTGTGAGACCACAGCAACTTCTCCAAAGACACCCACATCTCAGCCCTCAGTTGGAGTGGGGACCCTCTTCCTTGGGCACTCTGTCTCAGTCCTCAAGGGTAGTGACTGCTCCTTGTAGCTGTGATTCCTGCCTTCTTTGAATACTTTCACTAGCCAATCCTTTTAATCTCTGCTACAGTTAACAATTAGTTTTAAGTTCATTTATTTATTTTGGGCGGGGGGAAGCGGAGGCAGAGAGAGGGAGAGAGAGAATCCCAAGCAGGCTCCGCGCTGTCGGCGCACAGCCTGACGTGGGGCTCAATCCCACCAACCATGATACCACGACCTGAGCTGAGATCAAGAATCAGTCGCTTAACTGACTGAGCCACCCAGTCTTTATCTTAAATTATCCTTGTTTGAATTATTGTGTGGTTTCTTGTTCCTGCTTTGGTCCTGGCTGGTACATACTGTATGTTAAACTTAAAATAAAATAAATCCTGCCAGTACCAAATCCTGAGAGGGATTTAGAAAAGTAAGATACACTTTGGCGTCACACATTCATCCATCTGGTCATCAGGTTGACCAACCCTCGGAAACATTCATTGTGTGACCAGTGTGTGCCCAGCTCTTAGCTGGGGCTGGGATTATTCCAAATGCAGACAAGCCTCTGCCCCTGAAAAGCTCCAAGAAGGTGCTAGAGGGGCACACTAATCCCTGCAACACAAAAAATAAATTATGACATGGTGGTGTGTGTATGTCGATGTGTGTACACAGAGAGAGACCGACTGAACAATCAGCAGGCGGTGGGAGAGAGAGGCTGAATGTGAGACTATGCATGAGTAAACAGCCAGGGTCGTGCAGAAAGAGCCCCTGGAGCACTTGGACTCATGGCCTGGCTTTGGCCACTCTTCCAACGACTGTGATGTGAAACCGAAGGAAGAGTGGAGAAGTGTCAGCTTTGCAGATAACGCTAGTAGTCACGGTTCAGCAAAGGGGAGGCCTTGGGGAGAGAAGGCTGGGAGCCATGTGGGAGGGCAGGAGGAGCGCAGGGGGGCACTCCTGACCCAGTCAGCTGCCCGGTGCTGGCAAGCTGGGGATGCACCAAACCTCTCTCCTCCCTGTTCTGCTCACTTCCAGTCCTGCTGACCCAGCTTTGGCCCCTTGGCCTGCTTATCTGTCCTGCCCTCTGGGTCTGATCACCACACTATCTCCTCTTTCCTGTGGCTCTTGAGGCCTAAGGTTTCTGGCTCAGACTTGGCCCTTTCTACTCCTGGACCTCTGAGAGAGGCAGAGGTCTCTGTTTCTGCTCCAGCCCCTGACCTGGCACTTGTCCACCGGCCAGAGTCCAGGCTGGATCCCAGCCCCTGCATGGAGTTGGGTGGATGGCTGAGGTTTAGATCATCTCAGTTACAGAGAACAATGAGGGCGAAAGGTTAAAGTCGGTAGAGGATGACAGCATGGGTCCCGGAGTGGGGTGGAGGGGGTAGGGGACGGTCCAGCAGGTGGGCTGCAGCTTCTCCGTGGTGCCTACCTGTCCTGCCAACATCTGCTCCTGGGACTCGGCGAGAAACCCAGCCCCCGCCTACCCCGGGGAATATAAATCACGACACCACCACGGCAGGCTCCAGAACGCTGCTCACATGCGGCTTTCCCCCTGAGAGATGAAAACAACCCGTGAATCAAGCACCACAGAGTGTGCCAGAGCCCATTCCCTTCTCAGGGACAGGGCTTGGCAAGAGGCTCGGGAGAGGATTTTCATTTGTAAGTACATACTCTCCGTCATCACACTGACAGCTGCGACCGAAGCTCCACACTTTTATTTATGTCTCAAGACCCCTTGCTAACTCATTCTTTCTTCCTCCCCCCGACAGCGTCTCCTGGCTTCTTTTGCGCTGATAACCAGTTCCTTGCCAAAGACCGGCCGCTTGCAACCCTGAAGCTAGAAACGGTGCGTGAGAGACCCCATCCTCGGGTTCTGATGCACAGGGCGGGGAGGCGGCTCCTAGCCAGTAGCCCCATGGGACAAGAAAATGCCCCTTCCTGCAAAGTGAAGATGTCTCTGTAATTGACAAAACTTGAGGAAGCAAGAGTTACTTGATTTGCCGCCACTGTGTATTATCACATGGGGCTTCCTGATTGCAAGAGGCCAGGTCTGACCGGCGGCACCCAGGTTAGAGAACTGCAGAGCCGCACAGCAGAGAACGTCTTAGAGATATGAACACATGCGCCGATGACGAGTAATGTGGACGTTCACCAGGCTTTACATGGCCACTCTGCCAACAGCTGAAAAAGACCCATTTATCCCAGAAGCCACTTAGCAAGAATCCCAGAAACTCTGTGACTTTGGGAACTCAAGATTTCTGAGACCTCTGAAATTTTCCCACGTGAATTATTTGCTACACTGTTTTTTGTTTTTTTTTTAATAGAGATTGTAAGTGAACCTTTAAGATGAAAGGAGCCTTGGGCTTACTTTTAGGGAGAACAAGGAAAGGGGAAGCTGGAGAAGAAGCATCCTATTCCATGCATTGTCTCACATAAGAGAAAAACCCAGAAGCAGAGATGCGAGGCTTTAAAGTAGGAAATTTCACAGGCTATACCTTCAGGAGGAGAGAAGGTGGTGGTGTGCTAGGCAGCACTGGGATATCCGTCCTGATCATAAAGATTCTATTCTAGAAACTGCCTCCCTGATCCACAGGGTCACGGGGGTGAGTTCCCAGTGCCAAGTTCATACCCAAGGACCCTCGGTGCTGACTGGGCCAGAGGTGATCTGCCCTGAGCTAGGCCAATCAGGTTCCTTTCCCCCAAATTTGTGCACTGGAATTCAGGGAGATCTGAGCATGACTTCCTGTGGCCAGCTCAGTCGGCTGTATGTGAGCACGGGGGCTGCTTAGGGTGGCCATTCTCCCACTCTGGGACCAGGGGCAAGGAGTGAGTTGTACCTCCAATTGCAAACTAGGAGTTTGCAGCAGGAAGTGTTCATGAAGCAGGTGGTTGCTCTCGTGTCCTTCAAACCTGTGGGGCACGTGGGGAGTAGGCTGGCAAGAGTGCTAGAATCACCCACGAGGACAAGGACAATGTGAAGGCTATTCTCAGAAAACCCCTCCCTATAAGCACGCTCATATCATTTTCCAGACTTTACAACCACAGGGGTGTGGTCCAGCAAGCACAGACTCTGAAGTCAAACCCACTAGATGAAATCCACACAAGTGGAGCGGCCCCTCCAGCATTCCGTGTTGACAGTGCCCTGTGGGTATTACAGTTGCTCATCAGAAGCCAAAGTCACTGTCATACACTCATCTCTCTGGACATGCTTCTCCTGTCTATAACTCTAGAAATTGCTTTTCTCTGTATCATCTCAAGATTGTTAATCCACACTATTATCTAACAGTTACCACTTAGAGAACAAACCTTCTGTTGATCTGAAGACAAATGATTATATTACCTGCCAGGAATCTACACACACACACACACACACACACAAGCAGTAAGTTCTGATAGGTGCTGTGGTTGTTAAGATGATAATAAAATGTCTCTTCTGGGGCACACCTGGATATCTCTTGTCGGTTGAGCATCTGACTTGATTTCGGCTCAGGTCCTGATCCCAGGGATGTGGGATTGAGCCTCGTGTTGGGCTCTACACTGAGCGTGGAGTCTGCTCAGGATTCTTTCTCTTTCTTCCTCTCCCCTTCTCCCATGCTTGCTCTCTCTCTCTCTCTTTCTCTCAAAAAATATTAATTAATGAATAGATAGAAAAATAAATAAAAATTCTTCTTCTGAAGTGCCTTGTCAGGATGATCGTTTGCACTGAAAACCAGAAAGCCCTGGTGTCTGGCACCCGAAACAGTTGTGTACTTTTAACGCGGAAGCATTTCATGAACACGCTACTTATCTCGTGACCTGGACTTATCTAGTCCTCACTTAAGTGTCATGAGGAGGGACACGGGATTCTTTCCTAGTTTTTCCTCTCTTGGTAAACACAGTGATCCAACAAATGAGAAGGTTTCACTTCTGCCTGCTCAATAGCCTGTGTGCGAAAAGTGGAAAGAGTGTAATCGATTGGAGGCCCCGTTACTCGGACTCTGAGTTTTGAAATCTTTGCTGAGAAAGTGTAGGCTGTGGAGGCCTCCTCCCCTGACGTCGTGACTCTGGAACTCTCTGCCAGAGTCAGCTTGGCTTTGTCACATCAGTAAAGCCCCAGTCAACACGTAAGGACACAGGTGTTGCAGTAGAGAGCCGCAGCCCTGCAGTCTGGGAGACCCAGGCGTGACCTGTGAACACACCTGTGTGCTGCGTGCACGCCCAGGTACGTCCATGAAGGAAAGCCATCCCAGCTGCACAGGGCTGCTCTGAGCACCAAATGAGAGCACAGGTGAAGGCCTTTGTACAGACGGAAGCTGTCCTTGTGTTGTTATGACAATCACTTAATGGAAATGTTAGCCATACCCATATTCGGCAGCAATGTGTGCTTTTCTCAGTGAAAACAGCAAAAGTAGAGGTAAAATATACTTGCAGTAAATAGGTTCGAAAGGTAACCGAGTGGAAACGTAAACGCGGCTCTGTGCTCCCACCAGGCGGACACTGCTCCATCTGCGTGACTCGAGGGGCCTGCAGGGCAGCTGTTACGTGTGTGGATGTGCGCATGCAGGTGGCGGGCGTGTTGTGCACATGGGTGTATAGGATCCTGCAGAGTTTCAGAACGAGACCTTTCTGAGATGCCAGTACACTAAACGTCAGCTCCGGGAGGGACAGGCGCTCTGTCTCCGCTCCACGTACACAGATGCACACAGGAGATGGCTCTGAGACTGCGTCCCCAGCCAGCTCAGAGGTCAGAGAGGACCCCGGGAGAAGGGAGTGAGGGGACTGGAGAAGAGAGTTCTTTGTAGGGAGTGACCCCCTTATGCGGAATTCCTTTTGGGCAAGGAGGGAAGGCCGCCTCTCATCCCTCAAGCCTGGAGGGCGTGTTCTCATGGGGGCACCACTCAGAGAGCTTGGGAATGTGCACCCTGAAGGCAGGAGACAGACTGTCGACTGTCGCTAAGTGGAGGCTCACTGCTCAGCTGGGAAGGGGGCCGGGAGGCAGAGGGACTGGCCAGCACCTGCTAGAGTTTGCAGAAGTCTGTGATACAAAAGTGTTTCCTGCAACCAGATGTGGTCCAGCGGTTGGGGTTGGGAGGAGAGCTGGCATGTCTCATCTCAGGTTCTGCCCAACAAGGCCACCTGGAGAGGCCAGAGGAGGTGGGCCGTAGGATGCCAACACCTGAGGAGATATCTCAGTGATTCTGCAGAAGAAAGACAGAAGGGGAGCCTGGGGGTCTAAGCATCTGATTCTTGATTTCAGCTCAGGTCATGATCTCATGGTTTGTGAGTTCAAGCCCCACAACAGGCTCTGCGCTGACTGTGTGGAGCCTGCTTGGGATTCTTTCTCTTCCTCTCTCTCTGCTCCTCCCACTCCTGCTCTTTGTCTCTCTCAAAAATAAATAAAAAAAAGAGAAGACGACAGAGGACTAGAGGCGCATCCACCGGTCCAGCGAGCTGGACGCCTCTGTAGAGCCTACAAAGGACCCACACGAGGCAAGACTCCATCTTAACCCTCTGCCAGACCCAAAGTTCCTGAAGCCACCTGAGCACACGACCAGGGTCCTGTCTCCTTACCTGGCCTCCCTCCACCCCTTGTGATAGCACTGAGTGAGCAGGCCTGCCCCTCACGCTCAGCAGACTGCCGGCCCCGTGCAGGCCAGGTGCGTGTGATGCTTTCCTGGGCTGTCATGGGACAGACCCTTGCTGCTGCGCCCGGCCACATTCAGGGGAGTGGGAGAAAGACTGAAGTGGCCTTGGATTTATTTGATGACAAGAATATACTCTGGCTGTCTCCCCTTCCTGGACTCTGGAAACCACTGCCTTTCAGTGTGGAGGAAGGGAGGTATCCTGAGCCTCCTCCTGGATGATGTCCTAGAGTTGAGCTTTTGGTCAAAATTGAGGGCAGAACTGCTCTGCTCCTTCCATTCCCCAAAAAGGGGCTCTGTGCTCAGAGCCACCATCCCGAGCCCCTGAGCCAGAGGACTCTGCGGCAAGCAGCCACACCTGTCTACCTGGGAGATGTCTTCTGCCGGGGAAACCCACGACTGGCTGGGCTCCTGGTCTCTGGGAAGGGAAGGCGAGGGAGCCGCAGTGTCAGGAGAACATAGTCCAGAGTCCTCCTGAGAGCTCCCACAAAGTTTAAGAGTCTATGGCCTCAGGGGCTCCCAGATGAAAAGCGGAGCTGAAACGCGGGTGGATGTGACCACACCACCAGCCAGGAGCTGCAGAGGGTCCGACATGAAAGGACACGGGGGCCGGTGGTGGGAGGGGTGACCCGTTATGACCTCTCAGAGGTGGGGGACCTTGGGAGGACTCAAGGAATGATCGAGGGTTGGGGCAGGTGGGAGGGACAGAGTAGGGTGTTGTGGGGGAGGAAACAGCTAAAGCAAAAGGACAGAGATGGCATTAAGATAAAATATTGTCCAACGAATCCTCCTAAAACCTGCACCACCGAGGCTGGCCCAGACGACAGGGTACAGAAGCGTGGGGCTGGAGCCCACTGTCGCCTAGCGCCAGTCCCCGTTTCCAGGCCTGCTCCATCAAGACCAGCCTGCTCTCCAGCTCACCCACCCACCCTGCAGGGTGATCTCTCTGGTTTGCTTTGGCCGTGGCCTCAACCTGGACCCCTCTTCTGCATCACACACAAGTGGCCTGACCCTCCCACACAAGTGGAAATCATGCCTCTCCCTCAAAACCAGCTCAGATGCCTTCTCCTCTACAAGTTCCCCTGGCACCTCTGTCCAAAAGTGAGGTCCCTGGCATTCCTTCAGCAGAACAACTCCTAAGCTCCAGACACAGAGCTGGGCGCCCCCTCGCTGGGTGAACGGGTGCGGGCCGGGAGCCCCCTCGCCGGGTGGACGGGTGCGGAGGCAGGACCCTTTCCCACAGGTCTCTGGTCCTCACAAGGCCTAGAGCAGGGAAAGCTCAGCACAGGCTGGGTGGCCGCACAGGGACTACCGAGGGCCTCTCTGGACGCATCACAGGGCCCGGGAGATGTGCCTCAGCATGAGCACTGAGCCACTGATACAACTGTGAAATGGTCAGGGTGCCTGCGTGGCTCAGTCAGTTAAGCGTCCGACTTTAGCTCAGGTTATGATCTCACAGTTTGTGAGTTCAAGCCCTGCTTCAGGCTCTGTGCTGACAGCTCAGAGCCTGGAGCTGCTTCAGATTCTGTGTCGCCCTCTCTCTCCGCCCCGGTTGCGCTCTGTCTCTCTCTCTCTCTCTCTCTCTCAAAAATGAATAAATGTAAAAAAAAAACACACACTAAAAAAAACCCCAACAACTTTGAAATGGTACTACTGCCAAAATCCCTCCAATAAGGTTAAGCCCCTCCCAGAGAACCACATCAGTCACTGGAGCAACAAACCGGGCACCTTTATGTAAACAGTGGTTCACAGTAATTGTCAGATGCCTTTCTTCCATTTCCTTCCTAGAATCTTAGAACTTTCCTGCTGTGAGGCGACCGAAAAAAGGGGCAATTGTTATAGAAGGATCTTTTGAAAACTAGGGCTGGATCTTGGGCAAAATTTCTGGAGCACTGGAGGACACTGTTCCCTGGGAGGCTGGTCCCAAATCCGTGGCACTTTCTAAAATAGGCCTTAGCTATTCCTTTCCCCACCCCAGTTGGGGACCATCCAGGGGCTCACGAGGGCCCCTGCATCACTTTATCATGGGGCGCATGTGTGTGGGCACGTGTGAAATGGGGAGTGTGTGCATTTGTCAGGCTGGGGGTGTCTGCAAGTGTGTGGCAGTGAGGACATGAGATGGGTGTGTGTGTGTGTGTAGTGTAGATGTAGCGTGAGGGGTGTGTGTGAGCAAGTCACTGTGTGAAGTGAAAGCTGTGTGTGGGAGAGGCATGTCACGTGAGGGTGAGTGACCCTGTGTGCAGAGTACCCTATCAGGTGAGAGGCTCTGGGCCCTCCCCCTGGGCATCGGAAATAAGGTAGCCTTCTCATCCGTAGGGCCCCTCAATTCCAAACCCAGAAGGCAACAGCACTGAGACATGCTGAAGCAAAGAGCCAAGCTCCAGGGCCCTGCCAGCCTTAGTCTTTCTAGCAAAGCTGGGAGGCAGAACTTATCTCTGTTAAAGATGTTTCGAGGGACACTCAGAATTTCAGGCACTTGCTCAAGGCTCTCCTGCCAGTAAGCAGCAGAACTGGGCTCCAGAGCCAGGGCAGCTTGAGTTCAGGCCTGTGTCTTCCCACACACCAATCCAGCCCCCAAGGGCTCAGAACCTACCTGATCCATGGACGCGTTTTCTAAAGGCGATCAGGGACTGAGCGGCCCGAAGTCCACAGAAGTGGTTCCATTAGCTCAGCCCTCTTAGCAGCAGCAGGAGCTCCTATATGCTATGCATGCATTTTAATTCCACTTGATTCTACATTCTTGTGGAAAACAGGCTATTATAACAGAAAATGGTCTTCAAAGATCACCATGAGGTCCATTTCCCTTGAACACTAAGACCCAGGAAGGTCGCTGGGAGGAACATTTGCATATGTGACATAATGACATACACTCTACATATTATTTAGAGGTATTTATACAGAGAGGGATTTGAGCAGCACAAAGGTAGAGTATGGAGTCTGGACACACCTTTTACTGGCTGTTAAACAGAGACAGCATTGAAAGATTTGGGACCCGTGTTTAAAGATTTTGGTTTCCTACAATGGTATTAATACAGGTTATGTTATAAAGCCAAATGGCTCCTTTAACGAATGAAAAAGAGACGAGGGTTTAGGATAATGAGAATATTATAGCAAAGCTCCTATTGTGTCTGCTTGTAATGCGAGTCCTGCAGCTAACCTTCCACGGAACGCTGTGAAAACGCCCCTCTGAATTGTTACAAATGTAATCAGCCCTAATATAGCGTAATGAAAATGCATATTCCGATGTAACATGATCCCATTAATGAGGAAAACTAGAAGGGCTGTGTAGTAGTTTTACCTACAATCCTCCAAACCTAGGTGAACTGCACACCTTTGAAATTTCTTACACAAATAATGTCACTGGAGCTACCCAACGGAGTCCGTTCCGTGTGGATAATGAGACCACTTGGCAGAGCAAGTCAAGGCACAACTAAAGGCTCAAAAAGTGTGGGGAGAGGTTATTTTTCCACATGAGATGTAGTCCCCTAAAAGCTAGGGTGACTTGGAAAATCCTGAGTCCCTAGATCTCTTGTGAGACTGTTTAATGAAAATGGAAAAACAAGAGGCAAGAGGGAAAGTGACTCCCATGCTTCTAGGAGGAATCACGGTGAGTCTTTGATCTCCCCATCTCTGTGCTGGTTTTGAATAGTCATTTCTGTTATTGTTTAGATTGAACTTTGGGCGGAAACAGCTCTCTGTTCACGAGCAGTGTTTTCCTGAGAAAACAGGAACCCTAGTTTTCAGAAACAAGTCCAAGTAATACGGGATTTGCCTTTGTGAATATTGAAGGCTTCTACCTCTGGGGGAGAACCTGTCCCCGCACCCCAACCCACTCTCAGCAAAGCATATTTCCCTCTCTCTCTAATTGGATTTTCTAAAAGGATCCGTTTCCTCTTCTCTATTCCAGATGCTCGCGGTACAGCACTGTACAAAAAGCCGCTGGCTGGTGTCGTTCTTGTCTTTTTCTGCCACATTAACCCGGTAGGGGGTTTAACAGCTCGAGATTTTGAAAAGCTGTTGTCAAGTCGTGAAAGCCCCCAAATGCAACTTAAATGGTTATTAGCTGGTGGGAAACGTCCCCTGCATTCTAATACCTCCATTTAAATAACAATAATAGAGCAAATAATAACAATAAGAGTAAACTCCATGCCTTTGCAGCAGCCATGATTATACCCCACCACCCATAGCCTGCTTGGTCCACAGCTAATTTGTATGGGGCCAAGGGTGAGGGTGCAGCCTCTGGCTTGGTGTGCACGCCTGATTTTGCAGCCGGCCAGCAGGCGTCGCCCAAGTCATCCAGCAGCCAAACCGGAGCTTTCCATGACATCCTGGATAATTCCTTTAAACAATCCAAGGCATAGACAAAAGAGCCAAGGGGGTTCCTTGCTCTATTAAAAGCGCTGAAACACATGTATTTGCCAAATGGAAAGGTGCAGAATTAATTGGAAAAGAGATGGAATTTGTATTCCTCAGCTCCCTTGGGGGCTTTATAATTAATAAATATTTGTAAAGCCTTTGATAAGTATGAAGCACCATATATGTGCTAAACAAAACAAGCTTTTGTGAGCATCAGAATATACTTGTGGTACATTCTATATTAGATTAAAGAGATGAAAAGTAAGAATAAGAGAAATGATAATAGTGCCATATACTGACCCTCCATCACATGCCTGGTATTTTCCTTATATTATTTTCATCACAATGATCCATCAAGGTAGATGTTATAATTATTCCCGATTCATAGAGCATTTTGTTAAAAGCCCTGTGAGATTCGGTCACTTGCCCCAGAAGCCCAGCCAGTCAGTGGAAGAGCTCATATTTAAACTGGGCTCCACGTCCACCCTTCCCGACTCCCAAACCTGTGTTCCTTCTACAGCCCTTTTGTATAGCTAGCATACCGAAACGTATGAATTCCTTACTCCATGGATTCCCTAAAGGGAATCCTACCACAGAAAAGGAAAAAAAAAAAAAAAAAAAAGACCAGCCATTTTCAAGAATAATTAATTAAGTACAAATTATGTAAGTAATACCAAAAAAAAAAATTGAGTTGGCTATGGGGCTTCTAAAATCATGTCTCAAGTGCTTTTATTTCCTTACGTATATTCAATACTCTATAAAATGTCTACAGATGTGAAAATTATAGTAAATATGTTCTGCAGTCTTAATTGCTAAACGATTACAAAGTAACTAAACAAGAGGTGGCAGGTTGCCCTGTGGCTTTATTCATCTCTTTCTGGAGAGCAGCAAAATCATAAAGTCTTCTCCGACACAACAGGTTTCTATGGTTACGCGAGACGTAAATATATTATATGTCCTGTGCGACGCGAAAGGACCAGCCAGGCGCTGTGTGTACAGCAGCCCCCCAGAGGGACAGCACTCACGTAGATGGCACTCCGCAGCCAGCTAAATATTTGTTTCTAGGTTTACAGCAGGGCAGGGGCAGGAATAAAAGCTGTTGGTGCTGGAGAGCCTGCCTACATAGCTCGGTGGCTCTATCGGCATGTTGGTCACAAAGAAAGGCAAAGAATGAAATGGCTTCTGCTGTGTCAGGCTTCAGAACCAGGCCTCAGTGAGCCACGTGAGGCAGAGGCTTTCTCCACCGTCCTTCTGGATCAGGACGGCCTGTCTTCTCCCACTGGGCATCTGCACAGAATCTACCCAGATCCAAATTATTCTGCTGGTGGTCTGGTTTGTTTGTTTTTTTAAACCTTAAGGAAGCGTAACTCGGTAGTCACTGCTGAGAAACCAAACAAGAGAAGTAGTTTCCATTCAAGATAGGACAGAGTTGAGAATTACTACCTCTGAATCTAGGATTTACTACATGTATCACGAGAAGCAACAAACTGCAATATCCTGCATCATTAAGGCTCAGGATGGAATATTGGAAAATCCAGATTCAAAGAGCAAGGGTAATAACAGCTTAGATCGCCCCAGAGCTATTTTTACGACATGAATTGTGAAGCCATGTTAAATGGAGAAATGCCGTTGCCCATTAAACAGAATCTCAAAAACCCTAGACTATGGTCTCTCCCCGCTTAACCCTGAAGGGTTTCTCGGATCGTCTGCCCTTGACTGCACATATTCCAGGGGCTCAGGATCCTAGAAAGTAGTAACTGGGGCAGCTACATTTACATTTTCCTTTTTAATGATTAGAGAGAAGAAAAGGAAGGCAGGTCAAGAACTCCTAGGAAAAAAAAGGAGGCAAGCTCCTCTGGAAAGACTGTTTTTACCCAAAGAAAGTGCTCCCTGGTATCATTTGGAGCAAAGAGTAATGCCTGCTGATGGACATTTTTGCTTTTAAGGTTTTCAGAACACATTAAATAATTCTTTTAAGTGTAAATGTAATCTGATATATGTTAGCCAAATAAAGGCTTAAACAAACCCCCTGTAATATTTACCCAGTCAGTCAAAAGGGCTGATCTGGGTCAGGAAAATAGCATAGGGACCCCTTTAGCAGAAGAAGAAACACGTATGCATATCTGTCCCTCCTGGAGAGAAAGTAAGGAGGCTGGTTTCCTCAGCTGTCTCCCAGGGCCCAGAAATGTGGTGAAGGTGGGAATAATGAGATGGACCAAAAGGAAGTCTGTGGTAATCCCAGGATGGTCCCACGTGCAGCAGATTGCTCACCGAAACAAGGCCTCCTAATGAGTAGTTTGGATTGATTTGAAGACATGGAAATATCAGGCTGAGGCTTTTGCCAAAGGACCCTCCTGGGTGTCAGACCATCTCAGCTGGCTGTTTTCCGCGCCAAACACAACGCAAAACCAACATTTCCAGGCTGAAATATAGGGTTCCAAGTGTGTCATTTGGATCTCATTTTACAATCAGTGTTTGAGCCTGTCTTTGGCCCAGATAAAAGGAAAAGGAGGTCGGGACCAAATCAAGGATGAGATAAGGGTGTTGCAAAGAAACAGAGCAGAGAGGGGATGACAATGGCTTCCAACTCATGCACCCGCCATCTTGTCCCGTTTATGTCATGTGATAATCCTGATAAGCAGCCAACACCCCACTCTGGGTTCCCCTCCAGCATATATCTGCTGCTGTCATCAATCCCCAGCTCATGTCACCCTCTCTTTAGATGTCCCACATCACCCCCACCAATAAACTCTGCCTAATACTCACCTCCTGTATGAAGGCAATCTCTCTGATTACTCCCGATTGCCTTTGAACACCCGGATGCTTTCATCTGACTTTAGCATTTGACAGTTTACTTATGTGAAATGTAAGACCGACTTTCTGCTCTAAAATGTTATCATTAGTTTCACAGAAATGCTGAAGAAAGGGTCCTTGTCTTTGAGGCCACTGTGTTTCTGGAGTTCCATCCTGCAGGAGGTGTGGGCTGGGTCCATTCCACTGCATCTGTGTGTTTGGACAAGTTCAGCAAGTCTGGCAAGTGGGTAAAGGCCATGATAAATCAATGTGTTTAGTAGACATTGCTGTGTGAAAAGCACAGTGAAAAGTAGGTAATTTCCATTCATTCATGCATCAAATATTTGCTAAGCCCTGTCCATGAGACAAGATAGGGAGTTACACAGACACCATCTCTGCCCTCCTAGAGCTGCCAGTCAAGAGAGAGCCACACAAGGAACTACACACAATAGTGCTGGGTGACCAGTGGGCAAAGGGTCACTCAAGCTATGCTTAGAACCCTCGAGAAACGAAGGATTGGTTACTGGAAGAGATAAGGGAGATAGACACAAAGCAACTCCATATGTGTGGGACAAAGTGGGACAGAATGGAATGGGTCTTTGGAAAAAAGGAAGAAGAGGCATGGTATTTGTGGAGTTAAGAGAAGGTAAGCCCCCTGAAGGACACCAAGGATTCAGATGAATGGAAAGCAAAGAAGAATAGACCTTGGCTGAATGTCTGCCAGAGATTAAGAATGTCCTGGACATTCTCTAGTGTTAAGGCTTACCTCTGTGTAAGGTAGAGATCAGAATGCCCATATTATAGATGTGAAAAGTGAGTCTAAACAATGTTAAACAATTTGCCTAAAATGGCAAAGTTAGGAACTGGTGAGGCCAAGATTTGACAAAGTTTAATTATTTTCCATCATTACCCATCCCTCTCTCACCATTACCGTCACTGTCCACACAGGCTTCTCTATCCAACACCCATCTGACACCCGTCCCGCCATCCCTAGATCCCACTCATAGTCCTTTCCCCATTGGCAACTGTTCTAATGTGTTTACTGTATATAATTTTGTCTGAACTTCTACCCCTAAATCTAGACATAGGCATTTTAATCATGTAAGTGATACTGTATTTTATCCCCTTTCTTATTTTTCCATGATATTTTTAAGATACATATGTCCGTGCTGTATGCAATTCTATATTTTCCCAAAAACTCAATTATGAGAAAATTAAACATAAAGGAAACTTGAAAGAATTTTATAATAAATACCCAAATACTTACTGCCTAGATTCTAACATTAACATTTTAGTAAAATCGCTTTATTGCATATCTATCCAACTATTTTTCTCTTTCCATTCATAAATTCACTTTGTATTTTGGATGCAACTCAAAATAAATTTATAGACTTCAATTAAAGTTCCCCTAAATACTTCAGAAGGTATGTTACTGGAGTACAATATTTGTTTATAGCTTTTAATTTAAAATTTATATACAGTAAAAAAATAAAAACAATTACATAAAATGAACTGCACAAATCTTAACGTACATTCAATGAGTTCTGACCAAAGTATGCACTGCATCCACAAACCTATCAAGATATAGAATATTACTCTCACCCTAGAAAGTTCCTTCAGCATTCTTCCTAGTTAATCTTTGCCCTCACCACCCCAGGGACAACCGCTGTTCTGATTTTTCCCACCATAGATCCATTAAGCCTGTTCTATAACTTCCGATAAATGGAATCATACAGTACATATCCTTCTATATAAGGCTTTCAGGCAGCAAAGTATCTTTGAGATTCAATCATGCCATTGTCTGTATCCACAGTTTGTTGCTTTTCATTGTTGAGTATGACTGTACTATATGACTTCTATTGATAGACAGCTGAGCTGTTTCTAGTTTCGGGATGTTATGAATAACACTGCTAATAACATTCATGTAGAATCCTTATTGTGAACGTAGATTTTCATTTCCCTTGTGTAAATACCTAGGAGTGAAACTGCCAGCATGCAGGGTAGATATATGTTTAGTTTCATAAAAGCTGTTGGAACTTTTTCCAGAGTGAATATGTATTTATAGCCACTCCAATAATACATGAATGTTCCTGACACCTCACCAATGTCTGTGTTGTTGGTCTTTTAAATCTGATCCATTCTGGTGGGAATGTGGTATTTTCTTGTGGTTTAACCTACATTTCCTTGATGACACGTGGTGTTAAATATTTTTTGGATGGGCACATTGCCATTGTCACAGAACTTCATGAGTTGTATGTTCAAATCTTTCTCCATTTTTAAAATGGATTGCTTGCCATCTTATTATTGAGTTGTAGGAACTCTTTACATATTCTGGGTACCAGTCTTTTGTCAGATATATGATTTGTAGCTTGATTATTCATTTTATTCATGACGTCTTTTTAGGGCCATTAAGTATTCAGCTGTGATGAAAACTAATGTGTACTTTTTTTTTTATACCTATTATTTTCTATTACCTGTCTACCCCCTAAGTCAAGAACGTACTTTCCTATAGTTTCCTCTAATATTTTTGGCTATTATGTTTAAGTATGTGATCTATCTTGAATTGACTTCTGCGTTTGGTATGAGGTAAGGGTTGAGATTCATTTTTTCCCCATGGGGATACCCATTTGTTCTAGCACCACTTGTTGAAAAGACTTTTCTTTCCCCCATTGGATTGCTTTGGCATCTTTGTCAAAAATCAAATGACCATGTAAGTGTAGGTCTATTTCTGGGCTCTCTATTCTGCTCCACTGATCTTCTTGTCAATTCTTATGTACCACACTATATTGATTACTATAGCTTTATAGTGAATCTTGGAGTCAGATGGAATAAATCTTTCTACTTTATTATTTTTTTTTCAATATTGCTTTGTGTATTCTAGGTCAAAGGTCAGCAAACTTTTATCTAGGGTCAGATGGCCATATGGTGTGTGTCATAACTACCCAACAGTGCTATTACAGCATAAAAGTAGCTATAGGCGATATGTAAACAAATGAGCGTGGCTGTGTTCCAATAAAACTTTATTTACAAAACTGTGGCTAGTCCACAGGCCATAGTTTATGAACCTCTAGTTCTATGTCCTTTGCATTTCCATGTAAATTTTAGGACAGCCTATCAATTTGGGGATTATGATTGATATGCTGTTGAACCAATAAATGACTTACGGGGAATTATCATCTTAACAATATCGAGTCTTCTAATATGTTAATATAGTAAAGTATATTGACTGACTTTTTAATGTTAAACCACCCTTGAATTCCTGGGATAAACCCTACTCGGTCATGCTACATTCAGTTTGCTAATATTTTGCTAAATATTTTTCACTTATGTTCATGAGGAATATTCTTCTATGATTTTTTTTCCCTAATATCATTATCAGATTTTGGTCTCACCGTACAATTGAAAGAGCATTTCCTCTTCTACTTTCTGAAAGGATTTGTATAAAATGATAGGGGTTTTCTTAACTCTTTGATAGAATTAATCAGTGAAACCTTCCAGGCTTTAAGTGAGCTTGTTGTTAAAAGATTTTTTAATGAGTTAAAATTTCCCTGATATGGGGCTATTCATATTTTGTTTCATCTGGTATTGGTTTTGGTAGAATGCATTTTTCAAGGAATTTTCCCATTTCATTTTAGTTGCCATATTAATTGGTATAAAGTTGTTCATAATATTCTTTTATCCTTTCAGTGTCCATAAGATCTGAAGCAATTATGTTTCTTTCAGCTCTTACATTCATAATTCATGCTCTGTCTCTTCTTAGCCAGACTCACTAGGGGTTTATCAATTGTTTGCTCTTTTCAAGGAAGCAATTTATGGCTTGGTGATTTTTTTTCTACAATGTTTTTCTATTTTCTCTTTCATTGATTCTGCTTTTATCCTTATCATTTCCTTCCTTCTACTTCACTTTGGGTTTGCTGTGTTCTTCTCTCTAACTTTTATAGGTGTAAACTTAGGTCACTGATTTTACATCTTTCACTATTTGTAATATAAACATTTAAAGCTTATAAATGTCCCTCTATGTAGGTTTAGCTATATGTTATAAATTTTGATATGTTGATTTTCATGATCATTTATTAGAAATATTTTTAAATTTCTTTTTTGTTTTCCTCTTTGACCTGTGGATTATTTAGAAGTGTGTTTAATTTCCAAATATCTGAGGTCAGAACACATACTCTGTAGTATTTGAATAATTTTTAATTTATTGGGATTGGTTTTATGATCTATCTTGTTGGAGGTACTATGGTACCTTGAAAGAATGTGTATTCTTTGATTTGGGGATATAGTGGTCCATAAATATAATTATTAGGTCAAGGTGTTTGATGGTGTTTTTCTATCATCTACGTTTTACTGGTGTTTAGTTTTTACTAATTGTTTTATCAAATTCTAATTGTTCTCTCAATAAAGAGTAGTGTTTAAATCACCAAATACAATTGCAGAAATATCTACTTCTTCCTTTAATTTGCTTCATGTAATTTGAAACTTTGTCACAAGGCAAAAATTCATTTATGGTCTTTATAGGTCTTTATGGTATTTTGGGTGAATTAATCCTTTTATCATTAAGAAATATCCCTCTTAGGACACCTGGGTGGCTCAGTTGGTTAAGTGTCCAACTTCGGCTCAGGTCATGATCTCATGGTTCATGGGTTCGAGCCCCACGTTGGGCTCTGTCCTGACAGCTCAGAGCCTGGAGCCTACTTCGTGGATTCTGTCTCTCTTTCTCTCTGCCCCTCCTTAGCTCATACTCTGTCTGTGAAAGGAAGGAAGGAAGGAAGGAAGGGAGGGAGGGAGGGAAGGAGGGAGGGAGGAAGGAAGGAAGGAAGGAAGGAACAAAGAAAGAAAGAAAGAAAGAAAGAAAGAAAGAAAAGAAGGAAAGAAAGATCCGTCTTTATCTTTGGTAATGCTCTGTCCTGAGGTCTATTTTATCTGACTGAAGGCACTCCAGCTTTCTTTACACTTCCTGCTACATGGTGTGTCTTTTTCCATGAATTTATTTTCAGTCTTCTTGTAAATAGCAGATTAAAAAAAGAAAAAGTTTAAAAAAAAGGGGGGTGCGCCTGGGTGGCTCAGTCGGTTAAATGTCTGACTTCGGCTCAGGTCATGATCTCGCAGTTTGTGAGTTTGAGCCCCTCGTCGGGCTCTGTACTGACAGCCCAGAGCCCGATGCCTCCTTCAGATTCTGTGTCTCCCCCTCTCTCTGCCCCTCCCATGATCATGCTCTGTCTCTCTCTGTCTCTCAATAATAAATAAAAATGTTAAAAAAAAAGTTACTTGTAAATAGCAGATATTTTGGTTCTGCTAAAAAAAATTATTTTTACATCTCTCCTTTAATTTAAATTAATTCCTTAATACTTAATGAAAGTGCTAATATGTTAGATGTAAGTCCTACCATTTTATTATTTTCTGTTTGTTTTCTATGCGTTCTTTCTCCCCCCTTCCTCCTCTTCTACCTCCTTCTGGATTATTTGAATGTTTCCCAAAATTCCTTTTTATCTATCTATATTGGCTTTTTAGCTATACATCATTCTGTTTTCTAAAGTGGTGGCTCTAGGGATTACAACATCCATCCTTTCAAAGCATCATTTCAAGTAAAAAAGTTGAAAACTTACAACTGATTGGTCCATTTCACACCACCTCCAGTTTTCATCATATAGTTGGGACATGCAGTGGAGCTATAGTATCAACATCATGGAATGATCTGATTTTTAATTTTTTTTATACCATCTCTTTAAAAATTTTTTTATTATTTACTTTTTGAGAGACAGAGCTCGAGCAGGGGAGGGGCAGAGAGACAGGGACACACAGAATCCAAAGCAGGCTCCAGGCTCCGAGTTGACAGCACAGAGCCTCACACGGGGCTTGAACTCATAAACCATGAGATCATGACCTGAAGTCAGATGCTTAACTGACTGGGCCACCCAGGCGCCCCTGTTTTATATCATCTTATGTACATAAAAAAGAAATAAGGGGAAACTAGTCTTTTGTTTTTACCCATTTATTTTCCATTTCTGATGGTCTTTATTTCTTGAAGATACAAGTTTCCACCCAGTAT
>CM053566.1:22348349-22381406 GCA_028646485.1 Cryptoprocta ferox | reverse complement strand
CTGAAATCAGGAGGTGGGTATTTAACTAACTGAGCTACCCAGGCACCCCTGCACTTTACAGAATTTTTGATTGACAATTTCTTCCTTCAACCTTTTAAATACATCATTCCAATGTCTTCTGCCCTCCATCCTTTCTGATCAGAAATTCATGTCATATGAATCACTGTTCCCTTCTGAGTAACGTTGATTTGCTCTGGCTGCTTTCAGAGTTTTCTCTATCTTATTCACAAAAGTTTGGCTTATGATGTACCAAGGCATGGCTTTTTTCTGATTTATTTTGTTTGGGGTTCTCTGAGATTCTTGAACTTTTAACTGTATGTCTTTCACCAGATTTGGGAACGTTTTGGTCATCTTCAAATATTTTTCCTACTTCATACTCTCATTCTCCTTTTTTTTCTTGGACTCTAATTACATGCATGTGAGATCTTCTGCTACTCTTCCACAGATGTATAAGACTCTTTTCTTTTATTTCCCTCTAATCTTTAAAAAAAAATTTTTTTTAACGTTTATTTTTGAGAGAGAGAGAGACAGAGCATGAGCAGGGGAGGGGCAGAGAGAGAGAGGGAGAGACACAGAATCGAAAGCAGGCTCCAGGCTCCAAGCTGTCAGCACAGAGCCCCAGGCAGCACATGAACCAACGAACCAGTAGATCATGACCTGAGCAGAGGTAGGACGCTTAGCGGACTGAGCCGCCCAGGCACCCCTCCCTCTATTCTTTTTATCTCTCTTAAAATTAGATATTTTCCATTGGTCTGTCTTCAAGTGCACTCTTTCCTTTGTCAATTCCATTCTGTTGTTAAGCTCATCCAGTGAATTTTTAATTTTAGCTATTATTTTTTTTGTTTTAGAATTTCCATTGTGTTCTTTTTTAAAGTTTCTAGTTCTCTGTTGAATTATATTTATATGTTTCATTACTTTATGTATATTTGAAATATATCTGATAACGCAGTTTATGCATTTTATATATTTATATGTTATTCTGTCTTCTATTCTCATTCGTTGTGAGTTATAAATGCTTTGAAATCCCTGTCCGCTAATTCCAACAGCTGTGTCATCTCAAGTTTGGGATCAGTTGACTGTCTTTTCTCTTAGAATTGAGTCCCATGTTCCTGCTTCTTTGAACATCAACTAATTTTTCAATGTATCCAGGAAACTGTGAAAGTTTATGTGAATTCTGTTACTTTCCTCTAAAGAATATTGATTTTGTTGTTGTTGTTGTTGTTGAGTAGGCACTTGATTGGATTCAGATGGAAAAATCTGTCTCTTGAGTGCCAGTTCAAATCTCAGTTTTGTTCTATCTTTAGCCAGAATCTGTCCCAAGCATTTGCAGTTCAGGGGTCAGCCAGACATGTGGGCAGAGTTTCTACACAGGCTGTGATGGCCCTGAAAACTGGCATCTTACTCTTCAGACCTGAACGGCTGTGTTCTGTTGAAGTTTTAAATGCCAAATGTGGCTGCTCACTGTGATCTGACCTTAGGCTAAAAGCCATAAAAATGGCAAACACACTTTGTGCCTTCCCTTCTTCCGTGTTTTGACACCTCTCCAGAACCTGCTTGCCTGTGCCCATTCTCTAGTACCTGCAGGCACCACCTACCTAAGATTTTAGTTGTAATCTGCGGGACGACTGTCCCGGAAGGAACTGCTTTTGCCATGGAAATACCGGAAGTGGAGCCATGACAACACCCGCGGCTGCACAGCATGCCGCCGTGTGCTCCACACTTTCCCTCGCTGCGCTGCCGCGGACGGATGCCCAGGTTGATCCCAACGCCCCGGTGACAAAAACAGCACATTCCAGTGCCTTTCTACCCCGCGTGTCTGTGGCGGGAAGGCACCTGAATGCAGATAGCACCCTAAGCAAAAGCAAAGAGCCGGGAAGTGAGGAGGCAGCGTAAGAGCTGAAATGAGTCACCGCAGCCTTGTCATCGGGGAGCGGCAGGAGGGCTGTGGTTGAGGAGAATCCTTGTCCCTGCAGGGGGTTGCTGTCCTGGAAGGCACAGAGACTGCGGCCCAGGCATCTGTCTGATGTCCTTCTTGAGCTCAGATGCGACGGGGCATGAGCCAGGAGAAGCACGGCGCGCAGGGCCGGGGGTGGATGTAAAAGAACCGACAGGGGGTTGTTACTTTTTCTGTGGAAGAGGGAGGGGCGCACTACTGGTGGGCGCTTCACATTTAGTGTGCAAGGCCTCCCCTCAGAAGCGTGGAGATGAGGGAGTGGAGGGAACGTACTAGAGCTCCGTGTCTGTGGTTTGGTATCTTGGGAGGCTGGTGGTATCGCTGACACACAAACAGGGGGAAAGAGAGTGACTTCAGGCTTGGAAGGAGCCTCTAAATAGCCTCCCGGGCCTCTCTAACTTCATACCTCTCGGATTCTGTCTCCGAGTGTGGTTTTATGATCGCGTCATTTTTGTTCTGAAGCTCATCTGTGTTGCTTCTAGGCCTTCATCTTGATGCTAACAGCCTGAAGCCAGGAAGTAAGCTTTTTACCTCTCTAACACTCTGTGGTGTTTTAACAGAGTTCAACGCCGGAGACTTTAGGGTATTTTAATAACTAATAGTCAAGACTTGTATGTCGTTGCTGAGTCTGTACATAAATAAAGTCTCTCTCCATCACTTCTGCTCTGGCCACCCAGTCTGGGAAGCAATGCTGCCTGGCAGAAATAGGCACAAATCTGGATCTGAATTCCAGCTCTACCACTTTCAAGTTGTATAACCACTGGCAGTTTACTTCATCTCTCCATGCCTTAGTTTCCTCAACTGTAAAATGGGTTAATTCTATCCAGCTGACAAGGCTATGCAGCATCAAATGGCATTTGTAAAGCACGTGGCACAATGTCTAGAACACAGAAGGGCTCGGAGGTTGGTTATAATGAGAAATTTTCCTTGGGGTGGGTCTTTAACGGCCCCTCACATACGGCTTCTGCCGATATTTTATTGCAGGCAAGAAACAAAAGGATTTCTAAAATCAGAACAGAGTCCATTTACAACTAAAAACATGTGGTAATGGAGAAGAATTCCCCTCACATCAGGCTTGCATCACCGGACAGAAGTATGAACTCAAGGGGGAACAACTGAACGTCTCTGGTCTCATGCTGCCACGGATTAGCCGTAAGACATAATGAAAGGCACTTAATTTCTCCTCACCTCAGTTTTATGAGCTGTAAAATGAAGATAATAATACCTGCTCTTATGTATTTTCTAGATTGTAATAAGGGTAAAATAAGACATGGAATAAATATATGTTATGGCTATAAAATATCAGGTAAAATCAGTATTTTATTGTTAAACAGGCCTAATTCCCCTCCCCCAAACAACTTCAAATTTTCAACATCATCTCTGGGTTGAGAGCTAAGTTTGCAAAGTAGGTTTACTGCACTTATTGTCAAACACTATGGCTGCCATCCAGAAGCAAGGAGACGGACATATCAGGAGTGAATGGGTGGGGCACCTGGGTGGCTCAATCAGTTGACCGACTTCGGCTCAGGTCATGATCTCGAGGTCTGTGAGTTCAAGCCCCACGTTGGGCTCTGTGCTAATGGCTCAGAACCTGGAGCCTGCTTCAGATTCTGTGTCTCCCTCTCTCTCTGCCCCCCACCTCTCAAAAATAAACATTAAAAAAAAAAGTGAATGGGTGAGCTTTCTTCTCTGGAAAGGTACTCAGGAAACTAACATTGGCAACTCCAAGGAGGAGAATTAGGTGGTGAGAAAAAGAGATGAGAGGGAGATGGTTCACCATTTTCTCTTTTGAACTCTTAAATTTTGCACCATGTGTGAGTACCATTTCTTCAAAAAAGAAAATAAAAATGTAAATAATGAGTGAATAGGAGATGCATGTACAAGAGCTATCAAGGCATCAATGCATCATTTCAATTCACTAGAGTCAGGAATGTGTGGCCTTCCCCATCACACCCAGAATCCAGCGTTGTCTCCAGAACTCCGGCCAGGCCACCCCTCCCGCCGCCCCACATGGAGTCCTGGCAGCGGCCGCTAACCCTCACGAGGCCAGCCAGGATGAGCTCTGACCACGCAAGGGCACTTCCTGTCAGTGATCATGGACACACGTCCTCTGGTTCCCAGAGTGGCATGTGCAAGGGTGATCACGCTTCCCACCCAGACAAGAGTCTTTCAGAGAAGGAAGGGAAAAGCCAGGGACACCGAAGAAAGTACCAGTTCCTTGGCCACAGTTCACGATCCACATACTTAGCCCTTGGTTCCTCCTCCACTGACTTGGTGTGTGCTCCGAGGTCACTGAGAGCCTTTAACCTAAGTTAGTGGACATTCTTTCCAGACTTCACTGCCATAATAGCATTATTCTTCTTCATAAAATGATCAGGCCAACAAGGGTCAGGCATGCTAACTGTGATCACTTTTCATTTACGAAAACACCCCATAAGGCCAGAATAATTGAAGAAAACATGTTTTCTATGGCTACACCGAGGGCCTGCGAGCTTCTCTGACGGCTCTAGTACTTTAAGACAGTTCTCGTATCGCTCCTCCTCTGCCCTGCAGACAAAGACCGTTTCTCCCCACTCTTTTCTTTCTTGTTTTGCTTTCACTGACACCATGACAAATGTATTCAATTTTAATTCTAAAACTAAATCAGCTAATAAGAGACTTTGATACCATTTCAGATGGTAGGCTGTCTCTGAGTCAGGCCCCGCTGTGTCGGGTGGGTTTTGGGGGTGCCGGGGTGGCTCAGTCAGTGGAGCGTCCGTCTGACGCTCCTGTGCTGACAGCACAGGGCCTGCTTTGGATTCTCTCTCTCCCTCTCACTCCTTGTCCCTCCCCCGCTCATGCTCTCTTCTCAAAAATAAATAAACATTAAAAAAAGTTTTGGAAAAAAAATAAAGAGAAGGGGTTTTGGTTTGCACTATGCATGGCTACAACCTTGCTGGTCCCCCTGAATATTTATCCTGGATAGGTAATTTTCCACCAACACAAAGACATTACTAGGAAAGGTACATATTTTATACTTGACTTACTCTTACAGCATTTGCTAGACCAAATTAGAATATTTCCTAATTTCCTCTAAAACTAGAAAGTAAAACTTCCCTGCTGACACATACAATATTTCTTGCTTGAAGTCTCAATCAACATGACTCTTAACTGTCCAGCAGCGTTTTTTTTTTTTTTAATGGTTCTCTTCTTTTCCTTGAAATAATAGACCGTGTAAAATATTTAACCGAGAGCCTCAGACAGAAAGGGCAAAATGATCTTGAGATCTCACTAGACAATGTGGACCATAGGTCTTTCTCAGGTGCAAAAATCTGGCCCCTGGCTACAAGGCAAGCCCCCCGCCCCCCCCACTCTATGGCCACATAGCATGTGGCTCCTTTGCACCTATAATAATGGGGTGTTTGGGTCAAAGTTCTTCCTATGCTTTATATTTCAACTGTGCTGCCTTCCCTGCCTCTCCTTAAGTGTGGCAGCTCTCTGTCCTCACTTCAGCTCATGCTGTGCCCTCCACCTGGGTTTCATGCTGCTTTGTTGGCATGGCAAAAACCTGTTGCAACTCTGATTCAGTTCAAGCAGCACCTCCTCCAGGAAGCCTCTCCTGACTGAGCCCTCCCTGAGGCACTAGTGGCTTCTCTGTCTGACCTCTGTGTGCCTCTCCCAATTTTCTCATAATTATTGACAACTACAATAATTGGCAGCTGCATGTAGGCTTATGTGCCCAGCTCTACTCTACTGTTTTTTGGCATTATTGTTGTGTGGTTACAAAACCTCCATGAGACTGGATTGCTTGCCAAAGGTCACGCAGCTAGTAAGCAGCAGCATCAGGATCGGGTATGTTAGCATATCCTTTCTCTCCTATTGGATGCAGAGCACCGGGGCGCCAGGGTGGCTCAGGCAGGTAAGCATCCAACTCTTGGTTTCAGCTAATGATCTTGCAGTTTCATGAGTTCAAGCCTTGCATCAGGCTCTGCAGTGGCAGCAAGGAGACTGCTTGGGATTATCTCTTTCCCTCTCTCTGCTCCTCCCCCACTTGCGCTGCTGTCTCTGTCTCTCTCAAAATAAATAAATAAACTTAAAAATTTTTAAAAAAAGTGTGGAGAGCACCTTGCAGCAGGAAATCTATTGAGTTGATCCCTGTAGCCCCAATACCCAGCAGAGGACCAGGCAGATTGTATGCATTTGACAAATGCTTGCTGAATGGATGTCTCACTAATTAGGTTTCTCACAAATCAGACTGATGGGCCATATGTCTTCTAATATGAAATACTAAAAATTCCAGCTTCTAGAAAAGATTGGAAAATTTGGGGAGCAGGTAAACTTGGTGCCCATCGTAAGATGCATGCTGGCCCTTTGTGACACTTAATACCTGTGCTTCTGGATGTCTCTATTCATGATACCCACAAACTTGCTGGTCTGTCTCCCCAAGGACAGGAAATGAGTCTTTCCTTTGAACTCTTGAGGCCCAGCATAGTGACTGGCATTATGGGGATACTCAGCAAACAGGTGCTGGATGAATAAATGGATAAAAGATTTCAAGCTCTATTCGGATACAAGGCTAACTTACTTGGAAAAATGCTTCTGAAATTGTCCACGCTATCTTTATTCCAAACACTTCCCAGCTGTTCTTGCCCCCAGAGTTGGATCACACTAAGTGACACCTTATTTACGTCTTCTTTTCTATCTTTTTCTTATTCCACTTTGACTTAAGCAGCTTCAGATATATCTTGGAACTCACATGCCCAAGCTATGTAGAAGAAGACCAGTCTACTCATATACTATTGACTTAAATTGAGCTCATCTTAAACCTTAGTGTTACACAGGAAACAATTCAGAACTTCATTATCTAAGTTCAAATTCCATTTCTATAAATACTGTTATAAACTCCAGGCAAACACTCACATGTCTCAAACATAGGAAAAGCTCTGTTACAGTCAAAGGTTTTGCATGGGCCTTGGCAAATCTAATGAGAGCTTATCCACAATAAATACTTGCTTCCTGAGAGAGACAAATGGCTTGATGGAAAGAGGGAGGTGCAGACTGGAGGCTGGGGGCCTGGGTTCAAGTTCTGACTTTATTCTTTAGCTGTGTGATCTTGGATGTGTCCTTGTCTCGAAAGAAGGCATCCTACTGACCTCAAAGGGCTACTGTAAAGATAAACCAAGGCACTATATATGAGGATGCCTGGTAGACATTCTAGAAAGTACCCCATTTATAACAGGTGGTGTTGTTATTGTTAGAGCTGATATCTCGCTCCACTCCGAGCTCCCAGATGCTTGCTTCTCTCTCCTCTCTCCTAGTCCCCACGGGCAAAGGGCTTAAGCCTCTGAAGTCTCTAGTTCTTTAAAATTGAACCTCTCTTTCAAATAAAGTCAAATATACAACAGATCCAAGTCTGTTTCAAGGTTGAGCTAAAATCACCAAGGCAATTATTTAGGGAGAGTTCAGGGAATTGTATGTAAGATTAAACGATCACTTTAATGTTTGAACAGAAAATACGTAACTTCTCAAGGACTGTTGAATTATTTCTTTCATGATATGTCTTGATATGGACTATTTTCATTTCAAGAAGTATCTAGGGTAATGAAGGATTTCTTTTTTGAAAATATTCTTCAAGTCAAAGGACTTTTATTTCTCAATGAGAAAGCAGTCTCCTTGCTCTCAAATTCACCACAGTAAGATTATTTAAATAATGTGTTTGACTGCACTGGGACAGAATGTTTTTCTACTTTTTCATCTTGTATATTTTTCCACATTTTTCTTCCTTCCATTTTACTGCTGAGGCCAGTGAGCCTGGAGAATACCCAGTATTGGAGGCTCAGTGGAAGTTTTCAGAAGGGGAGGAGAAAAGTCGACCAAAATCTCCAAAGGGACAGCAAAAGTTTGCAAAGGCAGTGAATGAGTCATTTTCTGTTGGTCTTTTTCTCATCCTCAAACAAAATCATTTGAAGACAGAATTCTAGAGCCCCAGGATACATGTTGGCACTCTTTGTTTATGAGAAGCCTTTCTAAGCCCACCCTTGAATTCCAGGTCTAGCATTTAACTAGCTGTGAACACTTGACAATTCATTGAGTGGCTCCAAGTTTTAGCTTCCTGCTACATAAGATGGGGACCACAATCATAGCTTCAAAGGATATTAAAAACATCTATGAGTTTGTACACCTGTGTCTGACACGTGGAAAATGGCCACCTGAGGCCATTTCCCTCTTCTTTGCAACCTGAGAGGCCCTCACAGGGAAGACCATTAACTTGGTATGACACAGCACCCACCAAGGTATGTTGTGCATCTTGGTTTATTAATATTATTTAATAGTGTAAGATGAAATCAAAGTTGTGTCCACTACTGAAAACTCCTATCTACCATGGGAAACTGCAATGACTCGTATTTTACAGACTCTGGATTCTTTTGCCTGTTTGACTCATTTTCAAAGATAAGTTAGACAAATAGCTTTTTTTTCCTCCTTGCAACTTTCTTTCAATTATAATTCTCTATCTCTTTTAAATTCAGCCACTTCCAACATTCAAAAATGCTGTAATCCAAAGCCCTTACTTACTATAAACTATGCTGAGTTTTTATCTCTAGGGCTTAAAATTCCACACTGAGCCAAAGTTGGAGGAGAGAGACAAGACAAATACAATGAAACATTAGTTTATGCTTGATTGAAGGAAAGTCTGTACACACACACACACACTCTCTCTTCTTGTACTATTTCATTTTACTGTGGTGTTAGCCCAGTTTGCTCATTCTGTGTCCTTCTTTGAAAATGGTTTTTGTTATACATTGCCAGACCAATTTTAGCATTGGTCAGAAATGTTCCTAGCTTTATTTATCCAAAGGAAACAAAAATGGTGATTCAAAGGGGTACATGCACCCCAGTGTTTATAGCAGCACTATCAACAATACCCAAATTATGGAAAGAGCCCAAATATCCATCGACTGACAAATAGATAAAGAAGATGTAGCATGTACACACACACACACACACACACACACACACACACACACTGGAATATTACTCAGTGATCAAAAAGAATGAAATCTTGCCATTTGCAACAATGTGGATGGAACTAGAATGTATTCTGTTAAGCAAAACAATTCAGAGAAAGATAAGTCTCATATGATTTCACACCTATGTGGAATTTAAGAAACAGAACAGATGAATGTAGGAGAAGGGAAGGAAAACTAAGATAAAAAGAGGGAGGGAGGCAAACCATAAGAGACTCTAAGTACAGAGAACAAATGGAGGATTGCTGGAGGGGTGTTAGATGGGGACAATGGGCTAAATGGATGATGGGGCATTAAGGAGGACACTTGTTGGGATGAAGACTGGGTGTTATATGTAACTGATGAATCACTAAATTCTACTCCTGAAATCCTTATTACACTATATGTTAACTAACTTGGATTTAAATAAAATTTAAAAATTAAAAAAAAGAAACCTTCCTAGCTTCATCTTTCATGTAATTATGAATAAGCCATGTTTATATGGAAAAATGAAAAGGGAGGCCCGTTTCATTTAGTCATTCAGTGACTAATTCCCTGAGAGCCAACTACCTTCCAGATACTGAGGGTAAATTAGACAGACCCAATCCCCACCCTCAAAGGATCTCTAGTCCAGAAGGGGCAGGGGGGAAACATTAGAAAATGAACCCTACATAACAAATAATATTGTGATTAGGGGCAGCCAAGAAGAATACAGGGAAACCCAGAGCAGCAGAACTACCCAGACCTGACAAATAGCTTTTTCTGAAACAACCCCACAGAGACTTCCTACGTTCTCGACAGGTGTGTGGCACCCAAAGCATCATTAAGGAACAAGCCTGAAAGAAGAGGCAGTTTGCAGTGGATAGCCACAGGAAACGAAATCAATGTCATATACTACTTCGTTTTCCTATTTCATCTTCACAAGAAAGGCTGTTTCCCACGTTGAGGTGATAGTCGATATTGGATGCATACAGTTTCAACCTGGTCAGTTCTAATAAATGTGTATGGGGGCACCTGGGTGGCTCAGTTGGTTGAGCGTCCAACTTCAGCTCATGATCTTGAGGCTCATGAGTTCGAGCTCTGCATCGGGCTCTGTACTGACAGCTCTGGAGCCTGCTTCAGATTCTGTGTCTCCTTCTCTCTCTGCCCCTCCCCTGCTCATGTTCTTTCTTTCTTTCTCTCTCTCAAAAATAAATAAATAAACATTAAAAAAGAAAATAAATGTTTATGTTAACTTACAGTAAGATCTGAAAGTTATCCTATGCCTATATCCTTTCATGAACAGGATATGTCAATCCAACTTACGGTTTTAGGTGGAAACATCCACTGTTGCTTGATCCACCTGTGACATTAAGGGTGTAGATACAGAAAACAGACTGCAGCCCATATCAGCAACATGCTTGAAGGGGGCCCCCATGATGAGGCAGGGGAGGGCAATGAGTGTGGGACAGCTTTGAGCCAAGTCCTGAGATGGGAAGGTACTCAAGTCCTTCCTAAAAGCAGGAAGCTTTTGTGAGGGCCGCCAGAAAAATAAAGTGTTCTCTCCTGATGTTTCTAATTAGCAGTGAGATGAGCAGCATGCGCAGGAATAAAGAAAAAGACAAGTTTACGATGATAACTTTGTCTCCATCAGACAGTATGTTTTTGGAAGTGACAGATCCTTAAATCAATTCTGCCTCTCCCTGCTTATTAGCACTGACTCCTCACTGCATTAGCATAAGTCTATCAAAAGCCAGGAAAGCACATCTCATTACTTCTGAAGCCTTAATGAGTTTAATGTGTTCCTGAGAAACCGGAGAGTTTCATGTGTTGGCCTACGGGTCGAGTTTTGTAATGTGGATGTTAGTTCAAGGTCTGCCTTAACTACCAGATCTGGGTAAGTCCACCTCTTTGATTGTCTGGGATAATACCCTGCTTTCATGCTACTGCACAGGGGTGGGAGTGGGAAAGAAAAGGCCAGACACTAACCCTGAAACAACGCGTAGTCACTTGTGTCATGCTTTGCTACACGGATGATGACATGCTGGCCATACACTTATGATGTTCTATCCACCACGTGTCAGAAGCAGGTGTCTGCCCACTTTGGAGGCATCCCCCTGCCCCCCGCCACAGTTTGTTCTTGCCCTCTATTACCCACTCATCCAGTGAACCTTCCGGGAGGTCTCTGAGGTAGTAAGCACTGCTAAGAGCTAGTAATGTAGAGATAAGATGTAATCGCATAACATTCATGGACCCTCCTCACTGGCAGACTGAGCTGATTTATACAATTAAATTCCAGTTTAGCAACAAGGATACATCAGAGTTCTAAGCACTGTGTGCCCAGACTTTTCTAAATCCTGGATGGGAGGTAGAAAGAGGGCTGGGGCAGGGTGGGTGATTTTTTGTCTCTATTTTGTCTCTTCTCCTTGGTACCTCTCTGCATTTTGGCTTCTACCCACCTGTGTATGCAATTCCCGCCTTCAGGAAAAGCAGTGCCCTGGGAGAAAGAGCCCCAGGGGATCCTAAGCTGGCAGAATCAGAAAGCAAATGCATAGTCACAGGACTATGTGCACAGCATGGGGGTGGTCGGGGGAAGAACTGGCCCCTACTCGAACAGAGAGTTCACACCAGGAGATAGAGGGAGATAGGCTGTACAGGACAACGGAGCCGGAGGACCAGCTTCATCTGCAGGCACTCCCTGACTACCACCATGCTCTGCAGGCTGTGAGGTATGCCCAAGTGCTCAGATGACAGAGGAGCTTTCAGAAAAGTCCTCAAGGCAGCAAAGGACGAGAAGCACTAAAGGAGGAGAAGGGGGCAGGAAGGCCAGGCTGGTCATGGGGGGCACACGTGCCATGGTAAGAGCCTGGCCCAGAGTAGGAGAGAAGAGAGCAAATGGGTAGGAGCAAATAGAGTTTAGTGACTGATTAAATAAACAGAGGAAAGGGAAAATTAAGGACAAACGATTCAAAACCCTCAAAACTAAAGAACTTGGGGAGGAAAGATGGAGGCTTTAAAATAAATGGCAAAATTAGGACTAACAGTGTGCCAGTCTGGGAAGCTGCCTGAGAAAAGGTATGATTTTGCACGTGCTGAGCTATAGGTGAATTCCAGGCGGAAGGTCAAACTAGAGACCACAGGAGACATGGGGAGAGGGATGTAGATGGGTGCCCTTGAGGAAGATTATGTTTCCAAGGGAAAGTCCAAAGGTAAGTGAGAAGAAGATGGGAAGCTGTCGAAGGAGATGAAGGTGTGCTTGCAAAGCCTCACCCACCTGGGTGTGTGCTATGTTGAGGGGAGAGAGATACAAGCAGATAAATGGTCAACCATCAGATGCCGAAGGGCACCAGGGCATGAGGCCTGAGCAAGAATCATTTTTTTAAACTTTATTTATTTATTTTGAGAGAAAGCACAAGTGGGGGAGGAGAAGAGAAGGAGTGAGAGAGAGAGAGAGAGAGAGAGAGAGAGAGAGAGAACGAGTGGGGGAGGGGCAGAAAGAGAGAGAGAATCCGAAGCAGGCTCTGCACTGTCAGCACAGAGCCCGATGTGGGGCTCGAACTCACGAACCGCGAGATCATGACAGCTGAAGTCGAACACTCAACTGACTGAGCCACTAGGCACCCCAGCAAGGATCATCCTTATCTCTCTCCAGGTCTCCATGGGCGGGGGACAGTGGGGGACCGTGTTACTGTTCAGCTCATATTCACTCTGTGGGAGAGAGATACTTCCTGCCCCACTGATGTCCAGCTTAATATGTGACTTGCTTTAGCCAGTGGAACGTGAGTGGATAAGAAGTGAGCAGGGCTTTAAAAGTTTGTTTTCCTTGGTCCTTTGCAATCCTGATTTCTGCTATGAGGAGAGTCTTGTCTGGTCACCACTGGTCACAGAAAGATGAGACACAGGGACCTAAGCCCAACAGGCAGCCTAAGGAGAACCAGCCCAGGTGATCTGCAGCCCAGAGCAAGAAATACATGTTTGTGGTTAGAAGTCTCTGAAATCTTCAAGTGTTCATGACACTCTGCAGGCAAAGCTCACTCGCACAATGTGAGCTGTGGGTCTGACACAGTACAATGTGCTCTTTTAAGGACGGCACCCCTCCAGGGCCTCCTTACCACTGTGCTCAAATCATAAAAGTACAAATGGGATGAAAAATAATGCCTATTTTAGCCAGTTCAAATATGAAACTTGGTGGTTATACTGGGGTCATTCTCCCAAAGCAAGGTAAGTCAAGAGTTATACATTAAATGTCTTAACTATCGATTGTTAGATAAAGCTGCACAGAATCAATCAGAAAGAAAAGGCCAGGGAATTTCATTAGGGCAAAGGGCAGGATATACAGAGTCAGGGACATTGAGATTTGATTAGTTCAAAAAATTTTTACAAAACTGGTCATGGCAACAGCCAGCCAACCGTTGAAGTGAAACTGACAAGGAAGAACTGAATGTTTCGATTGGCCAATAGATTTGCCCCACGCTTTGGGACCAATGAACAAAGCTTTGGGGTCATGACAAGCTTTGGGGCCATGAACAAAGGATCTGAGACAAGAGACAAAACACGAAATGTCTAGGGTGCCTGGGGGGCTCAGTTAGTTGGGCATTTGACTCTTGATTTTGGGTCATGATCCCCGGTTTGTGAGTTCAAGTCCCTTGTTGGGCTGAGCACTGACAGCACAGAGCCTGCTTCGGATTCTCTTTCTCTCCGTCTCTTTCTGTCTCTCCCCTCCCCCCAAATAAACAAATAAACTTAAAAAAAGAAAAGAAAAGAAAAAATGTCTAGTGTTTAATAGTGTCCCTACCAGGTCTTCATGGCATCTACCAAATAGGCCCCCGGCCTGTGGCCTGGGTACAGAAATATCAGGCCCTGGCCAGGGAAACCCAGGCCATTCATAGTTCCAGGCCCCACATGGGCTGAATGACAGGCATGTAACACTGTCCCCCGCATCACTGCTGTCTGCTTTTTGTCTTTAGGCTGATTCTACCATTTCTAGATCATCCCTTCCACGGATAATGGGAAACTCAGCAATTTCAAGAATTCTGCTTTTTAAAAAAGTTCATGAGAAATATGAAAGGGGATTCGGTTTAGCTATTTCAGGGGTCAGATGACAAGACCAACTACACATACCCTTCTTTAGCTGCTGACTCCCTAAGAAGCTTTACCGAATGAAACTTTCTGAGCTTATTTTGTACTCAGCCTTTTGCGAAGAATCTAAATTTAGGAAATCAGGGGCCCAAGACCAGAGTCTAGAGTGTGTTCCATCATTTCTGCAGCTGTGTGTCTTCAGTGATGTAATCCCTAACCTGGCATCATCTTTGTTTTTCCTCAAACATATACAGCGAGCCTGAGTGAGTCACCTCATGGATAAAACCCGCCTTCTGGAACCCAGTCATGTCCCAAGAAGACAGGACACAAGACACCCAGACAGGTAGACCCACCCAACAGAAAGGGAGCCCAACTTCAGATCTTGCAAGAAATAGGTGAGCCTCCGGAGGCAGCAGCCGAGTGACTGACTGATGTGGAAGATAGCTCTGCAGCACAGGACAGATGGACCTCCTTCTGCGCTCACCATTCATCATCAGGAGGCCTTGGGTCTTTTCTTCCTCTTTGCCCTCGCCCGGGGAAGAATTCCTCTGCTCACAGGGACTTTTCTCCCCTCACTTTTCAGGGCCCAGCTCAAGGGTCACCTCCCTGGAGGCCTCTTGAACCCCTGCCTTACCTCCAAGTAGGCAGAGCGAGGCGCAGCCTTCTTTGTTTAGACCTTTATCATAACATTTCACACGTGGTGGATTAATAATTTACACATTTGTTGCATGTTTCACACTGTGAGCTACTGCAAGGCCAAGAATTCCAGCTATTATTCATGCATATATATCTCCAGGCTCAGAACCAGCTCTGGCACAGACGGACTACATGCTCATAAAATATTTTCCAAATGGTACTCCCCTAAGTTAGAATGAAATTGGAAACTCTTTGTTTTAAGAAACAAAATAAATGCCCCCCAAATTATTATGTCCTCACATATTTACTTAACATAATTCTGGAAATGATTTGGGAGTAAGAAAAAAATATTTGAATTTTAAAATAAAATTTACTAGGTTGGATTAATGGGAAGGTCAGCCTTGATTAGCAAAAAGCCAGAGTTAGAAAATATTATAAAGATAATTTTAAACTTTCAAATACCAACTGTAACTTAAAATAAGCCAACAGTATAAGAATGGCTGTCCTTGGGTACTTGCTTAAAAGGACAGATACGAATAATTTAAATCAGTCTGTCAATTGTCCATTTACATGGATTAAATGTGTCCTAATTGCAACCTGGCTTTTACAGTTTGTTTAAGAAACCTACTTTTTCGTCCCTTTTTCGGTGGGGGGGGGGGGTTGGGAGAATCTCTTTGGGATTGGATTCATCATAATCTTTGGTTCATGAAACCCTTTCATCATTGATCCATGCATGGCCTGCTTTCATTGACTGATTTAGTAATATTTAATAACTTAATAAATGCTCACAAAACCACTATGCAAAACAAAAGCCAGAGAATAAAATATATCTTATCATCTGTTACCTCCCATGGAGCCCATCCTCTGCCTCCCCAGCCCGAGGAAAATTCCATCGCAAACCCCATAGTCACGGTCCCCTTCTACACAAGTTTTATTGAATCTAACTGTATTCCTAAAAGCATATTTTTATTTTAGTTGTTTTAACTCTATTAAGAGGACAGCAAGCCATAGGTAGTATTTGGAGATCTCCTTTTTTTCACCTATTCTATTTCTGAGATGTAGCCACAACTTTGGGTTGACCGACGCTCATCTCTCTGCTGCTTACTACTCCATTTTGGGACTATTACTCATGCACGCTCTCACTATTGGCATGTGAAGTGCCAGCATTTTGCTGTTGTTTACAGCGCCGTTCTAAAAATTCTTGCTCACGTACAAGAGTGTCTCTTGGGTATTATGCCCAGTGTATATACCTGGGTCAAAGGCTGTGTGAATACTCAGCTTTCGAAGGTAACGCTCACCTGTGTTCTGATGTGCTTGTGCCTGCTTACTCTCCACCAGCCACACATATAAGGTATCTCATGGACCCACATCAACACTTGGCATTGGCAGACTTAACTGTTGCCGCTCGTTACCGGTCTAGAACTAACTGAAGTCACCAGCATTTACAAATTGGTACAACCTACATTAATCCGTGAAGTCAGAAAATGCCCTGGATTATAAAAGTAACTTGCTGTAAAACATTTAGAAATACAGAAAAGCACCGAAAGAAACAAAAATAACAGCTGTAACTTATCAAGGTTTACTGTTCATTACAAGGAAGGAATATTTCCCGTATTACGAGTCTGGTCTATAATTGCAATTTATTTAAAATCCCTTGGGAGCACTCCTTCCAGACCTACTAGTCTTCTCACTGGTCAGCTTAGCATCGCCAAAGTGCCACTGCCCTGTCCCGGGTGCCGGGCAAACAGCAAGACTCCAGCTAAATATCAGAATTAAAAGATGAAGATGTGTTTTGAAATTCATAACGTTTCTCTTATGGGAGGTTCATGTTCTATACAGTGGCTTCAATCTATGCCTCTTTTGATCTGGGAGGAAGGAAGGGACTGGAATTCTTATTAAACACTTAATAATAAAAGCAGTTCTTTTATTTTAAATCCATTTTCAGAAACTCCTTTGTAGCACTGTACTTCCTTTCAGCAGCAAGATGCCATTAAGGAAAGCAAAAACAGTCTGCAGAATAACAAGGACACCACAGCCAGGCTGTGGGTAATTGAGTGAAGGTGCTCCCCAAGGCACGGAGACTCAATGTCTAGGGGCACAGTGTATTTTACATCCACTAGAAAGAGAAAATCAGTAAATCAGCCCAGCAGGGACAGAGAATCTGCTCACAGCACATCTCCTGGTGACCGAACCTCAAATGTATGGACATCTCACTATGGGCCAAGCACTGTTAGCAGTGAGCGTTCAGAGAGGACATGGCACCTGCTTTCCGGGGCAGCACCGTCTGCCCGGGAAGACACACAAGTCAGGGAATTATGAAGCAAGGAAGAACGAAGTAAGTGCTATTATTAGGCACCATCAAGGGGGAGCAAAAACCTGATTTGGATGTAGGGCTCTGGGTGGTCCTGATGGAAATGGTGCGAATGAACAGGGCTCTAATGGGTGATTAGAATTATACGTAGGAAAAGTAGGGCAATTCTGGCAGCAGGGAGAAGGACTTAATTCATTAAGAGAGTCAGCTGGTTGCTCACTTAAACATTCACTAAGCATATACTACGTGGCAGGACTGCCCCAGGCCCCGGGTATGCAGAGGTGAATAAAACCGACATGAAAGTTTCTGAAGTTACCACTGAAGCAGGAGTTGGAAGGATGAGAGGGAACCAGCCATATCAAGAGCAGCAGGAAGAAATTTGCAGAGAGAAGGAAGAGCATGAGCAAAACTTAAGGTAGGAAAGCCTTGGAAGAGCTTGAAAGGGGACGGTCACAAGCAGGGGGCCACACAGGGACATGTCAAGCTAAAGGAGTAGAGGTGCTATTCAAAGGGCAGAGGCCAGGTCACCTGGGCTTACAGGCCACCATAAGGAATGTGAAGTCCAAAGAACATGAGAACCTTTGAAGGGGATTGTGTTTGGAGTACTGTGTGATGGAGAGAACAAGGAAGCACAGTCCCAAATCCATGCATGAAGGGTCACTCTGGATGAAGGGGACTGGGAGGCAGGATAGAGACAATGGGAACCTGCACTGTGCTTATAATGGTGGGGCAGAGTAGACAGATTCAAATACATCTTTTATGCCTTTGCTTCTAAACTGTTTTCCATAGGGGCCACAGCATTTTACATTCCTACCAACAGAACACAAGAGTTCTGACGTCTTCACATCTTTGCCAACACTTGTTATTTTCTGATTTTTTGATAATGGCCACCTTAATGAGTGTGAGGGGATATCTCATCATGATTTTTTTTTTCCTGAAAAAGAGCAAATCTTCTTACACAGGCTCCACACTCAGCACAGAGCCTGACACAGGGATTGATCCGATAACCCTGGGATCATGACCTAAATCTAAATCAAGAGTTGGATGCTCAACCTACTGAACCACCCAGGAGCTCCTCTCATTGTGGTTTTGATTTGCATTTCCCTGATGATTAATGATGGTGAGCATCTTCTCATGTGCTTGTTGGCCATCTGTATGTCTTCTCTGGAGAGTGTCTATTCAAGTCCTTTGCCCATTTTTGAATCAGATTATTTGTTTTTTGTTGTTAGGTTGTAGGAGTTCTTTATATGTTCTAAATATTAACCTCTTATCAGATCTATGGTTTGAAAACCATTCCTTAGGTTGCCTTTTCACTCTGTTGATTGCTTCCTTTGTTGTGTAGAAGTCTAAACTCGGTGTAGTTCCACTTGTGTAATTTTGCTTTTGTTACCTGTACTTCAGGTGTCATGGCCAGGAAATTGTTGCCAAATCCAATGTCACGAAGCTTTTCCTAGGAGGTTTATACTGTCAGGTCTTATGTTTTAGGTTTTTTATTCATTTTGAGTTAACTTTCATATATGGTATATGACAAGGGTCCAACTTCATTCTTTGGCATGTGGCTATCTAAGTTTTCCCAGCACCATTTTTTAAGAGACTATCCTTCCCCCTAATGTGTAGCCTTGGCATTCTTGAGAAAGATCAATTTGACCTATATGTCAGGGTTTTATTCTGGCCTATGTTATTCTATTAGCCTGTGTGTCTTTTTCTTTATGCCAGTACCTGACCATTTTGATTACTGCAACTTTATGATGTTTTGAAATCAGGAAGTATGTGGCCTTTGGCTTGTTTTCCTTTTTCAAAATTGCTTCAGCTTTTTTGGGTCCTTTGAGATTCCACATGAATTTAGAATTTTTTTTCTATTTTTGCAAAAAATGCCATCAGAATTTTGATAGGGATTACAATGAATCTGTAGGTTGTTTCAGGTAATACAAATATTTTAACAATACCAGGTCCTCCAATCCATGAATACAGGAAGTCTTTCCATTTACTTATGTCTTCTTTAATTCCTTTCAGCAATATTTTGCAGTTTTCAGTATACGAGTCTTTCACCTCTTGAGTTAAATTAATTCCTAAGTATTTCATTCTTTTTGGTGCTATTATAAATGGGATTGTTTTCTTAATTTCCTTCTTGAATTATTCATTGTTAGTATATAGATATGCAACTGGGTTTTGAGTGTTGACTTTGTATCCTACACCTCTGCTGAATATGTTTATTAGTTCTTTTTCTTTTAAGTTTACTTATTTATTTTTGAGAGAGAGAGAGAGAGAGAGAGTGAGTGAGAGAGAGAGAGAGAGAGAGACAGAGAGAGAGAATTTGCAAGCAGGGGAGGGGCAGAGAGAGAAGCAGGCTCCATGCTGTCAGCGCGGAACCTGATGTGGAACTCGATCCCATTAACAGTGAGATCATGACCTGAGCCGAAATCAAAATCTGGATGCTCAACGAACTGAGCTACCCACTCCTGTTTATTAGTTCTAATGGGTTTTTTGGTATAATCTTTAGGGTTTTCTACATATAATATCATGTCACCTGTGACCAGGCATAACTTTACTTCTTCCTTTGCAATTTAGAGGACTTTATTTCTTTTTCTTGCCTAATCACTGTGGTTAGGACTTCCAGTACTATGTTGAATAGAACTGGCAGGAGAGGGCACTCTTGCTTGTTCCTGATCTTAGAGGGAAAGCTTTCAGGTTTTACCAGTGAGTATGATATTAACCGAAAGCTTTTCATACATGGCCTTTATTATGTTATGTTGAGGTAATTTCCTTCTTTTACTCGTTTGTTGAGTGGTTTTTTTTTCCATCATGGAAAGATGTTAAATTGTGTCAGATGTCTTTTCTGCATCTATTGTGATGCTCATGTGGTTTTTGTTCTTCATTCTGTTGATGTGGTATGTACTACAATGACTGCCTTCGGAGGGAAATGAGGGAACTCAGGAGTTGGGATTTAGGTATTTCAGATGAGAGGTGCCCGGAAGATGGCCATGCAGAGATGGCTAGTGACCAGCTGCACTTGCAGATTCAGGTTAAAGATGCCTGAGTTAGAGCGAAGGGGGAGAAGGCACAGCGTACATTTAGAGGACAGAGAGAAAGGTCTAGTAGCTGGAGCATGGTGCTCACCAAGAGACAAGATGGAAAATAAACCCGGAATGCCTTCACAGAGCTAGATCATGGTGCCAGGCTTCAAAACTTGGATTTTATTCTCTGTAAACTGACTACAGAAAGGTTTCTTTCTTCCCCCCTTTGAATGATAGAGTTGCTTATTCATGGGTATTTATTCCTAATTTATTTATTATTTTCTTTAAAATTTTTTTACATTTATTTATTTTTGAGAGACAGAGAGAGACAGAGCATGAACAGGGGAGGGGCAGAGAGAGAAAGAGACACAGAATCTGAAGCAGTCTCCAGGCTCTGAGCCAGCAGTCAGCACAGAGCCCGACGCGGGGCTCAAACCCATGAACCGTGAGATTATGACCTGAGGTGAAGTCAGATACTCAACAGACTGAGCCATCCAGGCACACCTATTTATTCCTAATTTAAAAAGTAATAATATGCCCATTGTTAAAAAACTGAAAATAAGGACAAATATAAAGAATAAAACACTAAGCATCTATAATTCCACCATCCACCTATAATTACTACTAACTCTGCAGCCTGTTTCCTTCCAAGGATTTTTTTCTTACTTTTCATACCCATATTTTACATGTATTACAAAATTTAAGTTATATATAATAATTCTATATCCTATTTTTTCATATAATATTTTGTCACAAACATTGGCTATGTGATTAAAAATTCTCTGTAAACATGATTTAATTACAGTGTAATATTATATTGGATATATATAAAATAATTTGACATTCGATTATTGTGGACATTAAGGTTTTTAAAATTTTCTATAATATACAGACCTATGATAAATATTCCTATGTACACTTCTTTACTCCATTTCCAAAATGAGAATTTTGGGGTCACAAGGCATTAACATTTTAAAGCTTTTTGATACTACTGGCAAATTATTTTTAGAAAGGCCAGATCATTTTATATCCCTACTGTACAGACTGCTCATTTACTGCATCTTTATTACTATTAAGCATTGCTTTAAAAGTATTTAAAAATTTTATAGATGAAAAATAACTTATCAGTCATTGAAATTTTCATATTGTTTTCATGAAACTGTGAGGCAGAAACCAGAGTCTCACAGAACTCCATTCTAGTAAATTCAAATAATGCCACTGAAGTGTTCAATTTTGAGTTTAAGCTCACAAAATATGAACAAATTTCTAAGAAGACTAGTCCAAAGCATCAGAAAAGACCTTACTTCTGGCAGTCTAAACTGGGCATTGAAGCTACCAAGGGCAGCCCAACAAAGTCATGCTAAACATCAAGCCACCCGACCTTCTAGAGATCCCGAAAGACTCATCCTAACTTGTCCATATAGAGCAGAGGAAAAGATTAACGTGAGGAATATAAGCCAGTTACAGTCCCCCAACTCTCCTATTGATGAAGAGCTGAACTAAAACCCAAAAGCCTTTTTTTTTTTCCCAATTCAAAAGTCACCTACCTGGAAGCAAAATTACTCAACCTCTAGTATCATATAAAAGACCAGCTTGGGCACAGGTGTCTAGAGTTAAACATGGTACCCAATGGGAGGTGGGGGCAGGCATTGGGAAGACTCCAAGGGTAGTCCCCTTCCTTCTTATGATGAATCTTAATCTAGATTGGGATCAAGTAAAATCTATATTTTCACACAGGCTCAGCCCCATCAGGGTTGGTTTGGACTGAGCCAACCCAGGTGTGGCTACCGCAGTGCCACATGGTTCAAAGCAGGTGTTCCAACAGTTGTGGAAGGGGGTGGGGGGTGGCAGGAAGGATAAGAGAGCACAAAGACGGCAGGTCTACTGTGGGGGACAGACTTCCAATGGAACTTCAAGTCCCTGAGCCAAGACTCTCTCTTTGACAGTGACAGGAGCGGGCACTGCCCAAATCTGCTCTCTTTCTCTCCCTCGTTTTGTGTCTCCACTTGCTTTGGATATGCAATACCTTAGGTGAGGTTACAGTGGAATCAGACTGGCTGACGTACCTCTCTGTCTGCTGAAGCAGCTTTGTACAGCCCTGGCCTAACCTATTTTATGGTCATGTATCAATACATTTCAGAGAACAGCCTTACTTCCAAGTTCTTGGGGTTACCATGCTGTCAAGCCCCTGTAATCACCACACTCCTACCCAGGGTTACATAGAGAGGGATGCTCCACAATGTACCACAGCCTTAGAAGAAATAAGAAAACAATGTGTGCATGTGGCTGAAGCCTGATCATACTTTATGCACACAGAAGCTGGAGATGACATTCTTACATGCTTTGGCTATTTTCTCAAAATATGATATTAATTTTGATAATTAAAAACAGAACAAGCAGTGGCCTGGGAGTCTGGGTGTGATCTCTGCTGTTGTGATCCTGGCTCTGACGCTAACTTGGCTGTCAGCAGTCTTATTCCGTGTTGGCTTCTGTTAAATAAACGAGTTTAGCTAGAAGACCCTACAGCACCTTCCACACTTGACATGACATTATCCAAGTTCATCTAAGAACTTGTCTCCAACTTTGTAAGTATCCCAAAGATCAATCCAGCTGCTGGCATTGACCAACACACACTCGGGAGTCTGGGATAAGCATCTCTAAAGAACTTTGGGGATATCTTGGGATTTCCATGATTTTGCAACTGAAATCACTCAAGAGACAAGCAGATGTCCTGGGGACCTGACACCAGCTAACACAGCAGATTCTCTGACATGTGGACCTTCTCAACACTTGTTAAGCACAGGACAGACTGAGACGCCAGGAAATTCCGCTACCACCCAGTTCTATGATACCCTCTTCTTGCGATTTTCCCCAGAAGCAGGGTGCTTATGGAAATGCTTTTCCATATGTAAAATAGTCAATCGTGATACAATGTTTCCATAAGCATATAGCTTTTATAACCTTTGCAAAAAGCACTTCCCCTCTCTGTTCTCCATACTGGGGGTCCAACTTCCTTCACTTCAGTCCCACAGCACACAGATCTGTGCACAGATCCTGTCACTAGTGTTAAATTACTTTCCCAGACAGGTGTTCAGCTAAAACAAACAAACTCACTATTAATCGGTTTATAACCCCAAAATCATCTCCGTTTTAATTAGCTGGGATGTTAAATTCGAAGTCCTGTGTATATTTAAACATTCTACAAACACTCCTTAGAAAATGGGCATCTCCGATGAGGCCTTTCCCTGTCTGAAAGGAAATTACCAGAAAGAATAAAGACAGCCCACGAAGGGATTTGCACTCCAGAGACACAGATTTGTTTCTCCTGCAGCAACTGTGAACAGACTAAGCACAAAAATGCAAATTCCAAAAGATTTCTTCCATTTAGTTCGAATAGGATGTTTACAAAAGAAAGGGAGAAAAAACCAATGACCCTGGGACTGCCCCTGAAGAAGGGACCAGGGACAGACACTGTACCACTTGCCTTGAGTAGTAAGACTCCACCCCCAGGGCCTCCCGCACGCTGGCGACGTGCTGCTCCAGGGCTGAGCTCGTGGCTGCTGGAAGGGCCACACTACTGGCAGCCTGGAAGTCGCTGGAGTTTTCCGCTGTGTTATCACCCAGGTAGTGCTCGTGAAACTTCAGAATTCCTGAAACAAGACCACAGCCGACATTATGCCAGATTGGGGTCGCAGGAGGGAGAGGTGGAGGGCAGGGTACAGCCTTCTCTGGCAAGCATGCCATCCAAAGCAATCCGGAAGAAAGAAATCCTTCACAAAGAAACGTGAAGAAATCCTGAAATCTGAGGTCGAAAAAGGGCTTTCTGAAGTTTGGTCAGTACCCATTCTATAGATTCCCCCATCAAATTTGGGGCTTGAAACCAGGGAATTCAATATAAGTCTTCTGCTTTTGAAGATGTATTCAGAAGCTCATGGAATGATGACCACTTCATATGTATTTTCAAACAGCTGCTTCTCAGAAGCACCAACGAGGGGAGGTTTTCTTTCCCGCATAGTGCATGAACATGCCAAGGTATATTCTCCCCCAGAAGTTGAACTCCTGAACACGAATACAACTGGCCAAGCGGAAACTGTGTTACTCAAAGACCTTTCATTTCACAAAAGCAAGGCAAAATGAATGTGTAGTACAAAGGCCAGATAAAAAATGTTTTAAACCATTTTTAAATAAGACTAACTGGTCAACCATCATTAATGGATTAAAGGAGCAAAAAATTATGGCTGCATAAAACTGGAGCAATCCATAGTGGTTTTCTGGCAATAAACACAGGACATATTCTCAAATGGTAATGAGGTGTGTCAGCCCTGGAAAATGCTGGCCCTCTCTGATTGGATTAGAGCCCCAGCGAAAGCTTCAGAGTCTCATTAAGAGCAAAGAGGAAGGGAAAGAGAAACAATAGGAGCCTCATTATACATGGCTCATTATTACAGAGATTTGGATATACCACCTGTCAAATCATGTCCCCAAAACATAACAATGACAGAGAGAAAGAGCTTGATACCTCCATCACCAGCCGTGTCTTCCTACATATCAGTGCCCCCTCTAGGGGGCTGGGATACACAGGGACTCATTTCACTGTAGCTGACACTCACCAAGTCACCATGAACATCACAACTAAATCCTTCAGCACAGAAAGGCCATAATGTTCTTTATGGAAAGCCCATAAAAAACATGGGATTAAGAGGAAAAGATTTTAAAAAATAAGGCAGAGGCAGAGAGTGTATGGACAGGAGTGCGCAGAAGCCAAGAGGTATCTGAGAGTTGTCATTTAGCCATCATATCTTTTTTTTTTTTTTAATCAAAGGGCTAGAAACACAATCAAGAAAATCTTGTCAATTCTCCCTGGCAGTTGAACTTTTTGAAACTGGCTTATAGATAGTCAAGAAGCCCATTCTTCAAGATTCCCAATTATAAGATCCACTTCCCCAGTCAATAAACTCTAATTGGATCTGGTGTGTCTCCAACATGGTAAAGCCATCAGCATTTTATTATGCAAAAAATATGGCCCTAACAGCTAATTAGTGGTTCTGTATTTAGTGAAACTGTTTCAGCCTGAACATTTAATGCCGATTTAATCAAAGGGGATTTTTACTTCTAAAATAGATTTACAACAGAACTGGTTAAAATGGGTTCTGCTAAACTCAGAAATTCCAAGCCTAAGACTTCATTTATATACTGTGACAAGAGTTGCCATTCGCATTTTAGTCTGCTTACCATGACAAAGGGTCACAATTATTAAATCATATCTAGAAAGAACTCGTTAGGGCTTACAGTCAGCGCTTTATTAGCTAATGAACAACAGCTGCCTAAAAATAGGGCCGCTAGTGAGATTAATCCTCCCGCTCTTCGTGTTCCTTGATAAATGCTTCCACATTCACTAGCGACCAGCAGCGATTTCTTGGGGGAAGGAGAAAGCTGGGCTGTCTTATTAATTGACCGCCCACCATGGAATATCTGCCGGGGCTGAGGTTTTGCTGAAAGCCAACGTCAGCTCCTTAGTCTGATCTATGGTAATGCATCTCTTCCCCCTCTATTCGTTAGACTGTCACAGTCTAGCGTCTTAATTGCCCGGTCCCCACAGAAAGAGATCTTACCTGCCCCAGGAGCAAGCAGCCAGCTATATAGGTAGCCGGCGGCCAGGGAATAGTAAAGCACTAGTGCCCTCTGGCCATTAACCATCTCTAAGATCTGATCGATGGTGACTGGGGAGTACGGGTCGGAGTCCTGCTGTCCTGTCTGTCGTTCTACCAGAAGATCGGCAAATGCCCTCGTCCGTCCTCTTTCTGCCACAGCCAGGGCTTCATCATGATGGCCTAGGACACAAAAGTCATATGGTGAGGAGTCCCTGGGGAGTGTGTTTGTCCACCGAGGGCCATCGGCCACAGAGGCCCTGGGCAGAAAACTCACTGTCTCTGCACTCCTAGGTGGGGCACAGTCTCAGTGTCAAACCCAATCCCCTGCCTCAGATGCTAAGTACAGAGTCTGCTCTTCAAAAACCCCACAGTTTCAGGGACACCTGGGTGGCTCAGTCTGTTGAGCGTCTGACTTTGGCTCAGGTCATAATCTCATGGTTCGTGAGTTCGAGCCCCACATCAGGCTCTCTGCAGACACCCTGGAGCCCACTTCAGATCCTCTGTCCAGCCCCCCTGCCTCTCCCGTGTTCATGCATGTTCTCTCTCAAAAATAAATAAACATTAAGAAAAAAAAAAAAAACCCACAGTTTCAGATTCCACAACACCCTAAGCCACTTACCCCCCATCTGCAGCCACATCTCAAGAGAGCCCACTTTGTTCAGAGGATGGTCCTCAGTCTGCCCATTCTCCAACCCACATCCTGAGCTGCTCCCTGGCCTCCTGGCATCTGACGCCATTCACTTTAGCTATTTGGACCTAATGCTTTGCACTCAGTTACCCCTCTCACTTTGCTGCTCAACTTTGATTCTGATTTGCTCTTGGCAGACAAGCCCTACAGGACATTCAAAGTCCTGATCATCTTTCTCTCTCTCTTAGCTGCAGCCCCTCTATGCATCGCATTGCCCAGCCCCACTTGCAAACCACCCCCCCGCCGCAAGTTATACCTTGCTGCCTTTACACAAGCCAGGCCCTCTGCAGAGTGTGTCCTTTCCCCTTCCATTGACCTGGTCTCAAGAGGAGGGCCCTAACAGTCACCCCAGCTCTCTCGAAGGGCTACTGTAAAGATTAACTGCGGCGCTGTGTGCGAGGATGCCTGGATGGCTTATTCAAAGTACCACATAGAGAACAGGTGATATTATTATGGTTAGAGCTGATCCTTCATTCCATTCCAGGCTCCCACACACTCACTTCTCTTCTCCATTTTTCTATTCCCCGGGGTCAAAGGATTTAAACCTCTGAAGCCTTTAGTTCTTTGAAATGGCATCTCCTCAGTCTTTCAATCCAATTTCTGAGCTTGCTTTCCCTAAGACACTAGTCTGTTATCTAGTTTAAAAGTTAATGCACAAACATGAGGGCACAAAAAAATATATAAAGTAACATGCTTTCAAGCAAGGAATGTTTAGAGTGTTTTAGAAGGAAAATAATGCAGAAGCTTTGCTTGCATCATAAACAGACATGAAAGATTTGCTAGAACGAGGGTCCAAAGAGAGAGCAGGCAGAGGCAGGAGACCAGATGCTGCCGCTCCCAGACATGTCAAGGATTCCTAGCCTCCTGCAGTCCCAGCATCAGCAGAAAGGGGGGGATTTATATGTGTGTATGCAAATGTCTTCTTTTACCCTATTAAGTTATTAACTGGAACAGCAGGGATGATTTCTGTGCACATTGGAAAATCGGCCCCAAAGTGTTAGGCAGACTTAACACTGTGATTATAATAGATAATAAATTGTAATCCCAGGCAACGGGCACATTTAGTAGACATGGTTTTCAAGGGGAAGTTCTGAGCATTCACAGGCACGCAGCAGAGGCCAGGTTACTCACAAGGCCTCAACACCCAGTTTCCAAGACCCGGTCAGTTCTGCTGGACACCTCCTCCACCCAAGCTCTGGGTTGGGGGAAATGGTCTGCAGAGCCGGACAGGCCTGGGAGGAGGCAAAGGGCAGGGGAGCAGGAGGAGGTGACCGTTTAGGCACTGGTGAGGGAGACACCTGCTGCCCCAGCGCAGTGCAGCACTCGGGCCTGGGAGAATCATCACTGATCACGTCCCAGCCTGGAGGGCAGACCCAGAGGGTAAAGATGTTCACTCGTCAGCAAAGTGAAAGCTTTGCGGCACAGGAGGGAAGAGGCCAGGCGCCTTCTCAGGTACTCCCCTCCAGGTATTAACAGTGAGAGGGAACCTGAGGGGGTAACTGGCTCAAGCATCTCAGAAACCCGAGTTTCTTTTACCCTAGCTCCAGTCACACCACACTGGACTCACTGTCTTCTGCCTTTCAACGGGCTAACAGTTTCTTGAGGTCAGGAACCAGGCCTCCAGGGCTGGCACACAGCCCACACATAGTAGGTGCCCTACAGATATTTGTTGAATGAAACGAACAAAGTTTCAATGACTGGGGTGCAGCTGTGGCCCCACGGACTGTCGTAACTACAGATCACATTTGGTCATGGCAATCCCTGACCGAGTCTGACACACAGATGCACTGGCACAACACAGGCACCCCGGCAGCTCTCACCCAGGCTGACCAGCACCCGCTGCAGGGCCTGGTAGGAGGAAGTCTGCAGGTCGAAGAGGGAGAGTTTGTAGTCCGTGCTCAGCTGCGCCTCATGTCGGATTGTTTCAAACAAGGCCGATGCCCTGTAGAGCTGCAAGCAGGGCACAGAGAACGTTATTCACTCCCCGGAAGCCACTGTCCAGCGGCCCACTGACCAGACACAACTTCTGTGTGCGACGGTGCATAACGTAAAACAATTTTTGAAAAGATTTCAAAGGACGAATCTTTATTTCCAGGTAGGTCCCTGTGGACCTGAAAAGGCATCAATCAGATCACACCCCGTAAATTATAGTTTCAGTGCTCAATTAGAATAGGGCATCTAAAAGACAAAGGTTATGGACTTAGACTGTGAAAGTTGTTGGGGAAGAAAAACCCAGCTGTTAATCTGGTCAAGTGCTGATTTGGATTCAAACAAACAAAAGGCCTCTCCTCTTGTCATCGAGCCACTGTAATTTACCACGCAGGCCTCAGGAAGCCCAAGGACTGGCATGAGCACAGGTAGGGCGCAGGAAGGCTGGAAATGGTAGAGGCTGGGGGGCACTGAGTTAAGGCAGCCATACTTCCTGAAGGAGGGCAGCTTTTTGCTGGCAGTTCAGCCAAATCAAACACGGCCCTCTACCACAGGGACCAGGGTTAGGTCTTCTCTGGACAAATGCCTCTGGAGCCATACCCGATCACAGGGACACCTGCAGGACCGGATGTTTGAGGTTCCTGAAAAGACACCATCCTGCCGGGGCGCCTGGGGGACTCAGTTGGTCAAGCAGTCAACTCTTGATTTTGGCTCGGGTCACTATCTCACGGTTCATGAATTCAACCGTGCCGGTGTGGAGCCTGCCCCAGATTCTGTGTCTCCCTCTCTCTCTCTGTCCTTCATGCTTGCTCTCTCTCTCTCTCTCTCTCTCAAAAATAAATAAAAAACTTAAAAAAAGACACTATCCTGCTGCTTTCAGTGGTTTCTCCACCAATGAGACAAGATTTTCTTTTTTTTTAATGTTTATTTATTGAGAGAGAGAGAGAGAGAGAGAGAGAGAGAGAGAGAGAAACAGAGCATGACGGGGGAGGGGCAGAGAGAGAGGGAGACATAGACTCTGAAGCAGGCTCCAGGCTCTGAGCGGTCAGCACAGAGCCTGACACGGGACTGGAACTCACAAACCATGAAATCATAACCTGAGCCGAAGTCGGACACTTAACCGACTGAGCCACCCAGGGGCCCCAAGACTTTTATCTAATATTTATATGCTGGAAAGAGTACAGAATTTTAAGTTCATGCAAATTTAAAAAATGGAAAGAATGTGGGGTGCCTCGGTGGCTCAGTTGGTTAAGCGTCTGACTTTGGCTCAGGCCATGATCTCACGGCTCATGTGTTCGGGCCCCATATCGGGCTCTGTGCTGACAGCTTGGAGCCTGGAGCCTGCTTTGGATTCTGTGTCTCTGTCTCTCTCTGCCCCTCTCCCACTTGCACTCTGTCTCTCTCAAAAATAAAAAAACATTAAAAAAAATTTTTTTTAATGGAAAGAATTCCCAGACTAAGAGACTTAGGCTTAGTATCCCCAACCCTACCACTAATTCATTATGTGACTCTGGGCAACATCTGGAGCCTCAGTTTCTTCTTTTCTATAAAGGGGATGGTAGTCATTTTACCTCACAGGGTTATTTGAGGAATAAATTCAGTGAGTGACCATGCTTGAAAAATTGAAAATCACTATAGCAATAGAAGTTTTAATTTTTAAAACAAGGAAATAATTAATTCTTTAAACTGCCCTTAATAGTTTAAAAAGTAAAGTAAAATATTATAACATTCTAGGATGCCATGGCATAAATTCCTGAAGGACTTCTGTCATAAAATGCATGTAATTTTCTATTAAGGGTTAATGAGGAACAGTAGCACATAACACAGGCATTCCAAAGAAATCACTGGGCAAGAGTCTTCACTATGGTTCAGCACTTCTGGGGTGAAGATCCTGTACATCGACCCAAGTGTAGAGGTTAGCACTTTCCAGCAAGTGTCATCACTACTAGGACAGTAATTCCGAGGGCTTCTATGCTTCTGGAAACAAAATCCACTTGGGACAGGGGTTCTCCTGCTCACCTGGTGTTGGGCCTCCTCCAGATTCCCACTAGCCCAAAGGGAGAGACCAAGACCGTGGCGAATTTTGGCTTCATCTTCTCTTCGGCCCAGTTGCTCAGCTAACCTTAAACCTGAAATCAGAGAAATTTTAAGGAGACATAGAAGACAGACAATTCCACCCTGCCAAGGAGTCCTGGTGGGTCATTCGGCCTCAGGAGGATACAGAGAATGCTAACAACACAGCTAAATAAGACGCAGGACAGAAGTAGACTTGGCCAGGGCAGAGTAAGCATTCTCTTCAGAGTGTGTGTCGGCGGCGACCTTTGTGGGACACTCCAAGATGCCCCAGCAAGTGCTCAGGTGATGGCCACCAGCATGAAACAGGTTTGCAGGGCAGACAGATACACTGCAATGAATGAACCTAACCTGGCCGCCCTCCCGATGTGAAATCCCCAGCTTTGCAAATGAAAACCCCTGGCCTATAAATTTATCTAACCTAATTCTTTGGCAGGCAAAGGCTTTTTCCTGACAGTTCCACAGTCAAGTGCAGAAGCCAAGCTAATATGTCTTCCTATCTCACGTACATAGCATCCAGGCAGTGTTTACGGGAGACACATCTGATGTTCTCCCCAAAGCAGAGTGCTCACACCGTCTGACCCCACCTTCCGTTCCTGATGCCGCTGATGCATTTCATGTCCAGTCTGTTTTTCCTTTAAGGCCGAGACTTTGATGTGCCCCAGCAGGGTTGCAGAACAGGTGCTATTATGAGTTGAAAGCCATAAATGAGACTGTCCTCATTCCAATGGCCTTCAGAGAGACACCTGTAGTTTGGGTCACTTACCTACAGCAAGCTTCTGGCTTTCAGGACACCAGCCACCTCCAGGGCTTTCTAGAAGCCAAATCTGAGGGCAACCATTATTGTGCTGGCCCCTAAGCAGTTCTGGGGATGGCTTTGTCCTCATGATCTGGCTCTCTGTATGTAGGAGTTACCTTGCGCAGAAGAAGACAGCATGAAGGCTCCCCATACTACAGCTATACACACAAAGGAAGGACTTCCTTTTTTGAATCCAATTTGGAGAGCATGGGACCCTGCCTCTGAGCACGCTGGGCCCATGCAATTTCTGACTTTTGAAAATGAATGGAGTCAGTTGAGATGATAATAAAAGTGATATTCAGGTCCCTGCTCATAAAATGTATGCATTTCAAAATGCACATAACTCAGAAAACTCAGAAACACCACATTACATTTAAATCATGTTGCTGGGCAACAAAAATAATACTTGGAAATTATTCACATTTTAAAATACTTCCTAGAATAGGAACACAGATGGAGGAAGATGGTTCTTGGTGACAACCAGGGGAGCACTGGTTGTTTTCGTCTTCAACATGCTAACTGTATTCATGAGAGTCGGAAGTAAAATGCATTGAGGTAGCCTCCCTAGAAAGTTCTGTGTGAGCAGGGACTTTGTTCCCCGCCGGATCTCCTCATGGAGGCCACACTCCAGCCCATAGTCAGGTTCAACAATGAGGAGCTAAAAGCCACTAGGCAGACACAGTATGTGTCCTGCCTGCTCCTATCTGTCTCTGCCTCTTAGGAATCTAACCCACCCATCCAGCATCCCTGAAGCCTGGTTTGCTAGGAACTAGCTGCATGTGACTCCACGCAAGTCACTAATTTGTCTAGGCTTCTTTTCCTCATTTGCAAAATGAGAAAAAGCTGGATAGACCAGTGGCTTTACCTGGGGATGTCTATACAAATCACCTGGAGTGCTTATACATCCATCTCAGAGCAGGCCCATCTGGAAGGTTCTGGTGCACTGGGCAGGGGGATGCTGACTCGCAGCCCTCTCCATAAGCCAGGAGAGAGAGAGAGAGACAGCACCAAGGGGTCTCTGACTGAGCCGTTCCCTCAGTGCAAGGCGCTGCAGACATGACTCAGAGCTCTCCAAAAGGGCCTTCCAGGTGTCCACACCTGTTAACAGCTCTTGAGAAGAAGTGTCTAACTTGGCTCACGAGACACACCAGGCTCTCTGGTGGAGCACACCCATAGAACACGGACACCAGGGAGATGCCACAATAACAAGTGAGAGCTCCGCAGGACTTAAAATTACAAGAAACCATAAAAATGAAATTGAGGGTTTTCCAAAAATATAGAATTATGTTACAAGGTCTCGGGCAAAAGCAGCTGCTTTATGGAAACAGTATTTCAGGAAGCACAAAAGAACACAGCTAAAAGGCTGTCATATGCTGGGTCTGAATTTAATAGTTTTCACAAAACTGAAAATCGCAAAACTGAAAATCGCCTCCAGTCTGTTGGAACTTGACCACAGTCAAGTTTTGGGAAACCCAAAGCCAACTCTCATATTTAATGCATTGAGGCAGAGCTGCCATTGAGTGGAGCCAAATAAGGTCTGGGAAGTGGCTCCCAGCCTCTCGGTAACCTCTCAGCTTGCAGGCCAGAGTCCTGCTCTGCGTGGAGGATGACAGCAAACCATCCGCTGCTGGCCCATTCTCCATTTTGCTTCCTGCTTCCCTCGCTCCTGGCTTCCCAGCTGGGGCTCAGGAGTAATGGGGGATGTTTGACAGCTCCAACCCTCCTCTGTGCTTGGGAGGTTAGAAACAACTCCACGTAGGGTCTTGTGTGGTTCCTGGGGTTGGAAAACTTGGGCTGGGCCCCATTCCACCCCAGACTGACCATATAGTCAGGACCAAGCCACTGGATTCTCTTGAGCCTCAGGTCTTCTGACTGTAAATGGGAGTAAAGATCACCCCCCCAAGGTTACTATGAGAATTAAATCCGATTAAAGAGACTGTATATGCAAAGACCCCTGGAAA
>CM053566.1:22286456-22348249 GCA_028646485.1 Cryptoprocta ferox | reverse complement strand
TGACGGAGGTGGAAGGGAAGGAGGAGGAAGAGGAGGCCATGGCAGGAGCAATCACTTTCTGTCACTTGTACCAGGCACAAGGCCGCCACAGCACCAGTACAAGCCCTGTGGACAATACACACTGGGAAGGAAGCCTGGCCAGCTGCTGGAGGGACCCTCAGACTGGATCAGATCTCAGCTGCCACATCAAAATTGACTTCTATACAGTGTTGCTACAGTTTATGTATTTTCCAGGACAACAGGGCTTGGAACAGATGGGGGCTTTCCTCTTGTTCAGGCCCTTAAATCTTACACGACTAAACCTGAACTCAATTCCTCTTGTGTGGGAACATGTCATCTGCTCTGAAGAGCAGGGACCGTAGCAGCTCCCTGGGCAGCTGGCTACCGGTGTTACACAACCCGGGTAACGCGTTCTGGGCGATGGAACGCCTCTGTGCTATTAAGGAATGCCGAGTGGGGGCACCTCGGTTTTGGGGTTGAACTAACGATAAGGCCTCTGAGCTCCTCACCCCAAGCAGAGGTGGCCACTCAAACTGTGCACCCTTCCTTCCAAGCAGACTCTGAACTTGATCTCAGAGTCCACCGAGAGACCACCCCAGGCCTTTTCGCTTACCTTCCTGTAAGTACATTACTGCCTGGGAATAGTTCTGCAAGGCATGATGGGTCCTTCCAAGGCTACTATACGACACCGTCTTGGCCACCAAGTCGTTCATCTGTGCCGCGATGCTCAAGTGCTGTTCTTGATAGACCACGGCCCTCTCAAAGGTGCCCAGGGATTCGTATGTCAGGCCCAGGTTCCCGTAGGCTCGCCCCTGGCCCGTGGGGTTATTGGTCTCCTCTGCTATCTGCAGGTCGAGCTGGTGGTACTGTAGGGCCGTGTCATACTCCCCCATCTGCTGGTAAACGCCACCGAGGCCACAGGCCGCATCACTTTCCAGCGCGCGATCTTTCATCTCTCTAGCAATGTTCAGCTGGCGTTCAAGGCAGGAAATGGCTTGTTCGTAATTCCCTAATTGGCTGTGCAGACTTCCTAGCTCTCCATAGGCCTGGGCTTTATTAAAGGCCTCCCCAAGCTCATGGGCGACCACGAGCCTCTTTTCAAAGCACACGAGGGCCTGCTGCAAGCTCCCCATTGCCCTGTGGGGATATAGACAGAAAAGCAATGATATTATTTTGTGCAGGTGCAGACATGCTAAAGCCCCTGAGAAAATGAAAAGCATTTGTCACTGTCACTTACTATAGAAGCTCTTAACTCCTCTTCTAGCTAAAATCTATCATGTGCCCTTAGAGTGAGATACAGGGGAATTTCATAACCTGGAAAGCAATTCAAAAGTCATCTCTTAGTGACCTTCCCAAGAGCTTGAGATTCAGTGGGATATACACCCCAGAGGAGACATAAAATATATTAACAGGCACAATGATAGCAAGTGAACTCTTTGGTTCTTTGGGCCTCCCAATTTCCACTACCGCTTAGACTATGTTTTTGAAATCACTTTACAATGGCTATAAATCTTTCACCCTGAGCTCCTCAGAGCACTCTGTGGGTGATGATTTAGTTTGACCCCTGCCCTTCCTCCACTCCAGGAGCCCTAATCCCCTGCTGATCTGGAAGGGCCATAAATTCTGCAGACACAGACACCTTCTTGGGTTCCCCACATTCAGAAGGAAAGCATCACCTTGGCCAACAGTGTGTCTTTTTGTGCTGCTAAGAGATGACATGATAAGGCTGGAAAGAGCATGGATTTTGGCGGCAGACCAAGTCAGTTGTGTGGGGCACACGATTTCCTTTCCCCGAGCCTCCGTTTCTGGATGATAGTAAATCCCACATCCCATAGCAGATCATAATAAGTGTAGAGTACTACAGGACTGCCATAAATATTAAGCAAGATATCACTGCAAGGTGCCTGGCATGATGATGATGGTGTATGCTTATTCACTCCTGCTATTCTCAGGTGATTTTCCCTAAAGGCAACAAAGTGGGAGTCCTAGTAATTGGTGGGGATAGATGTTGTATTAATAAACACATTCGTATAATGTGAGAGGCCTTCAGAAAATGTCAGTTGAATGGATGCATTCACCTTTCCCGTTCCCAATATCCCTTTTATCCTCCTCATCATGATGTAGTCAAAAAAGCACTGCATTTCAGACCAGACAGCCCTGGGTTTGACTCTGGGGTGTCCTTTCTAAACTGTGTAATCTTGGACGTTGACCCAACCTCTCTGGGCCTTAGTCTCTTCCTCCATAACATAAGGCTAATAACATCCCTGCTAAATTCACAAAAGCACTGGAGGAGCCAAACAAGACATGTATGAAAATGCTCTGTCGTTAACAAGCTGTCATGCAGACTTAAGTTGCCATTACTGCCACAGATGCTCTTTGTGCATGTCATCAACTACATTTGTTCCCTGTCATTTTTACCTGTGTCCATTTCCTAGTCCCCGGTAAGCCTTGGCTTGGTCTTGCATGCGATTCAGACTCTGGGCAACAGACAGATACTGTTCGTAGTACTTGATAGCTTCCTCATAGTCACCCAGGGCCTCGTAGCAATCTCCCAGGTTGCCGTAGGCCCGGCCCCTGTCGAGCACAGCCTCATTTCCACTTAGCTGCTGCAGCATGGCCAGCTGCTGCTCGAAGTAGCCAATAGCCTCTTCCATCACATTCATGTTCATCTTTGTGATGCCCATGTTGCCATAGACCTGGGCTTCCAGACTGGGGTCCTTCAGCTTCTGCCCTAGATCCAGCTGCTCTTCATAACACTTGAATGCCATTGTGTATTTCCCCAGGGCCATGTAGACCGCAGCCAGGTGCCCATGAGCTCTGCACTCCCCTGGCAAATCGCTCAGCTCCTGATAGACCTCCAGCTCCTGCGTGTGATAACCCAAGGCCTTGTCGTATTTCTGGATCATGCGGTATGCCGTGCCCAGGGCTGCATATGCACTGGCTTCCAGTCTTCTGTCCTTTACGTGGTGGGCTAAGCCCAGCTGCTGCTCATAGAACTTTATTGCACCGTTTATATCTTTTTTACAGATGAATATATCACCCAGGTTCCCTAGGGCTCGAAATTTAGCCTGGGAATTATTCAGGGACTGGGCGAGGGACAGTAGGTACTTCTGACACTCTTCCGCTTTGCTGAAGTTCAGCAGAGCCTTGAAGGCTAGGCCCAAGTTGCAGTACGCTTTCGCCTGGCTCAATTTGTCATGAAGGTCTTTGGCCAGCGCCAGATCCTGCTCATAGTACTTGACCGCCTCCTGGTAATTTCCAAGGCAGTAATGGGCATAGCCGAGGTTGTGGCAGACCTTCCCTTCTCCTTCCATGTCTTGAAGGTCGGGAGTGAGCCGGAGGTACTGTTCATAATAGGGGGCAGCCTGGACGTACTCCCCCCGAGAGCAATGGAAGTTGCCCAGGTTGCTGAGGGCCCGGGCCTCACTCTGGATGTCTCGAAGCTCCCGAGCAATGTTCAGGTGGTTCTGATAATGCTGCAGGGCCCGGTCGTGGGCACCCAAGGCCTGGTACGCCACGGCCAGGTTCCCGTGGGTGGATGCTTGGGAGGCACGGTCATTCACTTCCATGGAGATCTGCAGCTCCTGCCGGTGGTACTTGACGGCCTGGTCGTACATGCCCAGAGCGCTGTAGGCATTACCCATGTTTCCATAGGCCCGGCCCTGGGCAGCGTAGTCGCTCAGCTCCTGGGCAATGCACAGGTGGGTCTTGTGGAGTTTCAGTGCAGTATCATAATCGCCCTTCATCTGGTGTATGATTCCTGAGAAAGAGAAGAAAGGAATGGAAAAAGGTTAGAATAACTGATGAGCAACTTGGGGGGGGATGTCATTTGCAACTCAATTTGTACTCAAATACAATCCAGATGAATTATAGAATTTAAAATAACAGAAGGTAGCATTAAATATTTATCAGCTCTCCAGAGGGGAGATAGCTTTCTAAGCTTTGAAGGAACAGGGAAAAAAATCACACACACACACAAAAACAAAACAAACAAACAAAAAAACCCATGGACAGATTTGATTACAAAATTAAGAAGTTTTGTACTCAAATAAATATCCAGAATTTAAAGGCAAACACAATGCTGGAAAATATGTGAAACATACATGATAAAACCCAATAGCTATTGTATATGAAGATACTTGGTTTGATTAAAAAAAACAAAAACCAAAACCCCAATTTATTGAAACAGGCAAAGACCAGTAAGTGTGAGCAGACAACTCACATCCAAAAAATACAAAGAGTAACCACAGGGGAAAATGCTAATTTCTTTTAATAATCAAAGAAATGCAAAGTAAAGTCATCCTGCAGTACCATTTTCCTTCAACTAAATTAGCAAACAAAAAATCTAAGCACCACCCTATACTGAGGATGTTACCCTGAAATTGGTGAACACATCACCGGCTGGACATCATGGAGGAGAGACCGTGGAGGAGCTGGAGGGCAAGAGCCACAAACACGGTCCTGCTCAGACCCCGCAAGCCTACTCCGGGGAATATATTCGAAGGAAATCACTTGACAAATGTAAAAGCTATTCGCATAACAATCTTCACTGCTGCATTTAAAGATTAGTGGGAAATCAGAAACATCTGAAACGGCCAACACTGGGGGGCTGTGGAAGTACATTTTGGTATATCAACTCAACAGAGGATTATGCAGTCATTAAAAGATAATTATGAAGTCTGTATAGAAAAATGTGGAGAGGGAAGGTTCTTACGCTAATAAGTGGAAAAAGCAGGAAATAATGCTGCATGCTCCCTGTGACAACATCTAGGAAAATAAATGTGTGCACATGGACAAGACCTTGAGGGGATTATGCAAAAATGGAAACTGTCGCCTTGTGAGGTGATGGCATTTGAATGATTTTTTTTGTTCCAAAATTTCTTGTAATTCTGCTCTTATAGCTTTTATAGTCGATAATAACAGCACTTTAAACAACCCTCATAAACTATGCTATAGCTGCTAAGCTGTTTCTACAAGCATTTCAAAATGGGATATATCATCAATACAAAAAATATAAAGTAGTTCCAAAGGAGGGATTTCATCAAAGTAACTTGGGAGGCACCTTTAAGCAGAGCCTGGTTCATCCCAGTGGGGCCTAAGGTGGGGAGTGGGGGGCACTGGAAAAGATGGAGAGAATCTAGGACACAGTTTCTCCTTGCCCTTGGATTTGAACATACTCTTCCGTGACTTAGTGCATGAGCTTTTCAGTGGCGACCCAAACCTGCAGAAGTACAAAAATTCAAAAACACCAAGCTGGGTTCTTGTTAAAACTCTGAACTGACAATAGACACGCCGAGAAAGAAAGCTGTCAAAGTGCAGCCCCACAATTCGCTTATCTCTGTGACACGTTTCATTCACTGGCTCACGCGCTGAGCCGGGATTTACTGTGTGCTAAGCCTTGTGGTAGGCAGAGGGGGCAGTCAGTGAAACCAGATGCAAGGCTGCCCTCAGAGAGCACACAGGGTGTGTAAGGGGGACAGTCAGGATGCAAATAATGCCAGCACACATCAGAAACACAGGCGAGGGGGGCAGAGAGGAGCATGTGAGGCTGCCCTTCTGGCCCGATGTCCTCTCCTGCCCGGGATGGAGGTCTGCCCCTCCCTAGGGGTTCCATCTACCTCTGGGCCCAGCCAGCTCCTTCATGTTAACTTGGCTCGGGATACTGGATAAATCACTTAGCCTCTCTGAGCTGTTCACAGTTCATCTATAAAGTGAGGAAAATAATAATCTTGATGCCAATCTCAGAGGGCAGTGGTGAGGATCAAATGAAATAATGTATGTGAAAGGGCACTATAAACTGCAGACTGAAATTCAAATATTAGTTACTGAAATTACTATAGGCTTCCAGGAAAGGAAATTCTCAAGGTGGTAGAGATTAAACAAATTACAGTAATTAGTCTGTGTATTTTCTTATGAGTAAAATATTTCACAATTTAAAAATATCCAATCTACCCCTGAAGCCAAGAGCACACGATATACAATGCATGTTAGAAAACTTGAAAATAAATTATATTTAAAAAAAACTCAGTAAATCACGGTTCTCTATATAATGGAATAACATAGTGCCATTAAAAGTGGTAAAGTACAGGGGCGCCTGGGCAGCTTAGTAGGTTAAGCATCCGACTTCAGCTCAGGTCATGATCTTGCAGTTTGTGAGTTTGAGCCCTGCGTCAGGCTCTGTGCTGACAGCTCAGAGCCTGGAGCCTGCTTCGGATTCTGTGTCTCCCTCTCTCTCTGCTCCCCCATTCATGCCCTGTCTCCTCTCTCAAAAATAAACATTAAATTTTTTTTTTTAAATGGTGAAGTAGGAAAAAGTCCTTTTGAGTTTGCCCTAGAACAAATGAAACTTAATTCAGAAAAAAATGGTGGGGCACCTGGGTGGCTCAGTTGGTTGAGTATCTGTCTGACTCTTGATTTCCACCCAGGTCATGATCCCAGGATTGTGGGATCGAGCCCTGTGGTGGGCTCCGTCCTGAGCATTTACAAGCACAATGGGAATGGCTCCCATCTTATTTGGCTGGGTACCTTTGAGACAGTCACTTGGTGTCTCTGAACCTTTCTTTCTTTCTTTGTTTCCTAACTGAAAACTTTTTGGTGTTCTTGGTTTCTTATTTAGGTCAGGTTACACCATCTCAGAGAAATGGTATGAGATACACAGCGTGTCTATCAATAAGCCTTGTGGCCTACAGCATGCTGTCTGAACACGGCACCAGAGGTATTCAGAGAGTGGCAGAAAGGAAAAGGAATTCTCTATTTCCTCTCATGGCCTCAAGAGTCTGGCCTGGTTAATAGGGAGCAGTTGGGACGATAATGGCTACCCAGGGTTCAATGAGTTGTGAAAGAAACTGCCTGCTGGTGATGGCAAAATGATCTGACCCCCAGCCAGCTCGCCTGTGCACTCCCCCTGCTCCTCCCCTTCTTCCTCATCTGACACTTCCAAGGCTCTATAAAGAATCATTGGAAGATTCTCAAAAACAAAGACTTCCGGACATGGGCGAGGGTAAGAGGTGACGGGCCTGGCTGAGATGGGAACGTTTTCATCTTGCCCTGTGTCTCCACTGTCGCAGCCTCTGCCAGCCTGGGGAATTCTGAACAGAACATCACACGCTCTTGGCAGCCGCTCTCTTTGTTGAGGCAACATAAAAGCGGCCCTGAGAACTGCCAGCAGAGTGACTGCACATGCTGAGGAGATAATCTGCAGATCCTCCTTCCCTTTCGAGACCACAGCTTGATTTTCCAGGGCCCGTCACTCAGATGAAGACTTACAGAGAGCCTGTCAGCAGGGGTGTGCTAGGTGACGACGTGCTGCAGGGGAGGGGGATTAAATGAAGATTAGTGGTGCAGAAGATCCTCACAACGCTTCGTCCCCACAAGGGCGCGTGGAGAAAGGACACGTGTATGTGGATTTATACATCACCATGGTAGGCCTCTGCTGCGGCATCAGTATGGTCACTGCCTGGGATTAAGAATAGCTACTTCAAAAGCTGCTGGCAGGGCCCAGGAGATGATGCTTAAGAGAAGCAGAAGGGCCTGGGACATAGTAAATGCTCAATACAGTCTGCTTTGGATTATGAACCATGACCAGCTAGGACCAAGGGGAACATTTAGCATTCCAGTAGTGACTTCTGGCTGCCTTTTCTCTTATGAATTCTCTGGAAGTAGGGCCTCAGCCTGCCTCACAAACAACGGAGGTGCTCTTCTCACTTATGGAAAATATGATTGCTCTGATTATGAACAGCATGTGATGCAAGTGGGGCTTTAAGAGCTCATCTGTTCTCTCCCGCCGCTTTCCAGCAGGGTGGGATCTGCCCTGGCCTAGCCAAAGCCCCAGCTATTTTCAAGGGAAATGGTGAGCTGGGGGAGCCAGAAGAGGCTCTCCCTGAGGCTGACTTTATGAATGACGTGACCCAGGCCCAGCGAGAGGAAGTAAGGTCGTGGCAGAGCAGAGGGAGGGACTCTAGGCGCACAGGCCCTTGGCTGTACCAGCCCATCTGCTTCCAAACAGGACTCATAAAGGAACTGTTACTAGTCTCCTAGGTGGGACATGGGACAGCAGCTGTGCTAAGAAGTTCTCCTCTGTTAGAAATACATCTAGAAGTATTCACAGATGAAACGACATGGTGGCTGCAGCATGCTTTAAAAACACTGCAGTAGGGGAGAGAAGGGAGCATGTGTGGGTGGGCAGGCGTGCGTGCATTTATGAAAACAGATTAAGCAGATTAGCAAAATGTTGATAACTGGGTTATGGGTATGTGGGGTTCATTATATCACCCCTCTGCTGTGTGGGGAGGTGTGGGGTGTGTGTGACAAGTTCCATAATAGAAAGATAAATCATGTAATCAAGATATTCAGAGAGTCCGTGGTTACACATCCTTCTGTAGTTCCTTTTGGATCGGGAAGCTTCCCCATAGCTAAGTCCTGATGTGGATGCTCAAGTTCAGTTTTTCTGTCCTTGGGGTGTCACAAGAGAAAGAAATCAGCTGGTCACCATATCCCTTCTCCAGGCTGAGAGGACCGAGACAACACAGTGCCTTGTCCCACCGCTTTGATTTACAGATCAATACTGAGTTTTACATTTAATTTCAAAAGATCGGCACCCATTATTCCAGCTCCTTGGGCTCCCCAGATCTTCTCCCTCTCACGTTGCCACACAGAGTCTTCCCACAGTGTACCTGAAATATCCCCAGGCTTGGAGTGGGGAGGAGGGAACAGACCTGCCTAGTAAACAGATGGCTGGAACCAAAGGCACGAGAGCAAAGTGCTCTGTGTTGGAAACGCAACCAACTGGATGTTTTATCTCATTTTCAGGTTACTATTCATGAGCCTGGAGACCAGCCCATTATTTTTGCCAGTGGAGGACAGCAAAGATACAGAAATCTTTATATAAACACAATTCCAAAATTAACTTCTCATGTGATTTTCGCCACAAGCATCTTCCTGGGGGTAAGCTCTTCTGAACACCAGTGCCTAGTCCTCTACTTGATAATCTCTTTCATGCTTCAAAACAGTCCTGTGAGGTCACTACTGTGGTCTCAGTGAAGTTTCAAGAGCTCACTTGGGCCCATACGCTCCAAGTGACAGGGCTGATACTGGGACCTAGGCTCTTCTGAGTCAGGAGTCCATGTTCTCTCACCTGTTGCCCTTCCGGATTTTGTACCCACTTCATCTACATTCCCATGAGGGTTCTGTTGCGGCAAACCAATCTTGTGGCAGCTATACCAGAACGAATTGCTGGTCTGGCTAAATCTGTATCTAAAGCAGAGAGGTGTGCACTGGAGAACAGGAAATCCTAAGAGATGTAGGAATGCAGGAGGAGGAGGCAGATGTAATCATTCGTGGGGGCGTCACCTCTGGAGAACTCTTGAGCCATCACGAGTCTCTTCTGCCGTCATTTATCTTAATTACATCTGTCTACTTTTTCTATCCAACCCACCAGGCTCTTTCTGTCCCTCCAAAGGGTAAGTGAAGTTAAGGGCCTGTTATCTTCTTTTGCTTCAGCAGCAACTGGAGATGTCTTCTGTGACACTGAGTTCAGTGGCACTTCTGTCCTAGATGCCAACTGCCCTCCCTGCCCGTTTCAGCTCTGAGGAGCCCACTATAAGAAGGCAGAGGAAATCCCTGCACACGCCTCCTCTCCCTCCCACTGACAGACTCCCCTACAGACTGTCTTTTCCTCACCCCCACTTTCCTCAGGTATAATTGACAAAACTGTATATATTTAAAGGATAGAATGTGATGATTTGATATACATATTCACTGTGAAACGATTACTACAATCAAGTTAATTAACACGTCCATCACCTTTTTCTGAGGCGAGAATACATAGAGATCTATTCTCTTAGCTACAATAGGGTATCGCTAACTGCAGCCACCACACTGTACATTAGATCCTCAGAATTCATTTGTCTTATATCCAAACTTGCAGGAAATACAATGCCGCTGAAAGAGAAACAGAGAGGCCCTATTTGCTCAACCGCTGGCCCACAAGGCTCTCATTAGGCTGAACGGAGGCACAGTTAGTTCCTCTGTCGCCCCCTCCTGACACCATCCCAAAGGCGTGTGCCCAATGACAGTGACAAGAAGCCGCCTGGAGCCCACCGGAGCCCACACTTATTTCATTGATGGCCCCGCTTCCTACTTCCCTCGGAGAGTTAAAAACCAAGACTGCAGGTGAACAGCTCAGAAATTCCCGGGGCCTATACGGTTGTAAATCCTGAGGCAGTGGGGAAGATTAATTGTGCCGTGAAGTAGGGGAAGTAATAATTAAACCTATTAAAAAAGAGGTGGCTGGGGAGGGGTGCTCTGGAGATGGATGATGAGGTAGGAAATGCTAGGCACAGTCATCCCTAACGGCTGTGGCCTGGCCACTGTGAGAGAACTTGGTAGGAAGCCCAGAGCAGAGTGAAAAATATGCTGGGCCTGCCTGGCCAAGCCCCGCCATTAGTCACTGTTTGGAGAAGGCGAAGTGTGCCTGGTTTTCATTCTGGATCACAATAAGAGGAGGGAGCCGCCCTCCTAAGTGAACAATGCAGAGAATGTTATGGGAAGTTCATTTCCATACGAAACAAACATTTCTTTTGTTTCGAGGGCTGAGGTTGAGTCACTGAAATGCAGAGATAACTGCTTCTGCTCCTCCCTTGAGCTGAGACAAAGAAAACTGGCCAGTCCCACCTCCCGGGAGCACCCTCAGAGTCCCTCTGGCCTGCAGAGTAGAGCGCAGACCAGTGACAAACGGCATTTACAAACTCTGCCGGCCTGGTACCAACCCAGCTGCTCCTGTGCTCCTCACGTGGCTACACCAGCCAAGAAGCAGCCTCATTGGCCCGTGGGCTCAGTCCCACCCTGCCTGGTAGGCCTGACTTTCCCATCCCATTTGCTTGGCTTGGACTGCCTTTCTCCCCCATCTGTGGCAGACTCTATAATGTTCCCTTCTCTGGTTCTCCTCTACGCCCATATGTGTATTTTGTACTCAGGAGTGGCCAAGTGACTTGTTTTGCCCAAGGGAATGTGAGTGGAAGCGATGTGTTCCTTCTAGACAGAAGCACTTAAGAGCCGGAGCACAATATTCCATGCACTGTCTTCCCCTGCCGGCCTGCCTGCTGAAGGTCTGCGTTCCAGATGGTGCTGCTGCTACTGGAAGATTGAGCCGTGGCAGGCCCAGATTGGTGAGGAGGATGTGAGTGGTACGTGGCCCTGTGGTAGCCTGCGTGTGAAGAGAACACTCTGCTGTTTGGAGCACTAAGATGTGTGCGCTGTTGGTACTGCAGCAGACCCCAGCACATCCTCATGGACATCCCATCCAACATCATCCCTCCAAGCCCTTGTCATAAGCTGCAGTTTCAAACTGTCTGTGTCAGGGGAGAGACACCTATTAACAGAAGTTTCCTGAGGGGATTCTGAGTCATCCACCCCTCTAGATGTCCTGAATTCTAGCCCTGAATCAAGCGACACCACCAAAATCTATAACTTGAACAAATGACCTTGAACCCACTCTGATCAGGCTTCAGTAAATTGAGGTTTAATCTTAATACCCTAGGCTTAGTTGATTTTTTATTCAAATTTGTTATTAGAAAAAGCACACTGAGGTCTATTGTCATCTTTGCTGCTAAAATTTTAGTTATACTATAAATTTTGTTACCATAACCCCATATATAAAAATGTTTCTTGAGAAATTACTTTCAGAATTCAGCTTTCCTGAGGAATACTATGCTCCCATCTTTTGGTTTAACAAGAATTATGTGTTTCTCTTTTTGCTTTGGCCACAAGGAAACTCTCACCTAAATATGAAATTCTAATATAACAACCATGCTAGCCCGTAGAGGCTAACACTGTCTCGTGCTCTTAGAAAAGTGACTACTTTTCTTGGCCTCCTGTTTTCACCTCTCTCAGATAATGATTATGAAGATCAAGTAAAACAGTGAATGCTAAGGTGTGATACTCCATTTTCTAGGTGTTGGTATTATTCCAAACAGCTTTAGTTACCTACAGTCCTTGATATTACAAACAACAAAATCAAAATATGCTGTTCCCTACACCATTATTTTACTGTAGAATGTAATTCACTCTTAGATGCCATCATATTTCCAAAGCAAGCACACCAAAGGGAACTTGGTAACAGCTTCTCTCATCCAAGAAGAATGCAAAATTATGGGCTCCTGAGAATATTATAGCCAAGCTCTGCATGTGACGTAAGAATGGGGCCCATTTCCTTAAGGGTCTCAGTGTGTGCATGCAGGAGAGGTGAGCCCTCCCTCCCCCAAGGACATCTGACAATGAGGTGGGGCAGTTTTGGTTGTCACAATATCTGGGGGCCCACACTGGCAGGTTGGGGGGTGGGGCCAGGGGGACCAGACAGCCTGCACCATGCGGGAGAAGTCCTGCACAATGAGGAACCATCACAGCCTAAAATGCCAGTAGACCACACTGAGAAACACTGGATACTCTGGGGTGATTTTATACCCTGGCACTAATTAATAATCTGGGGGAAAAAAAACCCACTTCATTTCTGTCTTGTCATCCAGCTGAAGTTGTTAAAATAAATCATCAAAATTAATTAATTGGGAAACATTTTGGCTGGTATCCAATAATTTAAGCAAAACACTGAGAAACTAGGACCTTAATTTTAAAATCTGGCTTACTAACTGCCTTCACCAGTCTCTTACCTATGAAATGTAATTCACTGAGAAGATAAATTAAAAGACACCTACAGGGGTGCCTGGCTAGCTGACGCGGAAGAGCATACAAGTCCTGATCTCAGGGTTGTGAGTTCGAGCCCCACGTTGGGTGCAGAGATTATTTAAATAAAAACTTATAAAAAATAAAAAAATAATAAGTCACCTGTAATGGGGTGTCTTTCCAATTTCATTATGATAACTAATAAGGGAGAGGGGAAACTTCCTAAATAATAAAAATAGTAGTAGCATTAATAATAGTGACAATAATATACAAAATTCTCCTTTGTGAGCTCATTCAATTCCTGACACCAAGAACCAACTGTGACTCCCAGAGATGCAATCCCAGCTTGGACTTCTCTCTGAAATGTTAGTCTCCTAAATCTAACTGTGTGCTGGATGGACCTCAGGTAACCGAAAACTCAGTATTTCCAAAGCCATTTGTTGAATTGTTGAGCCGAATCCAATGAAACACTTCATGGCAGTTGTCAGTTTTCAAGGGCCTCCATTAAGTTCTTTAACTCTAGGACAAAGGCAGGGTGGCCGGGGTCTGCTTTCAAAGACACTCACAAAAGCCACAGGGCCGCTAAGTTACAGAGCTAGGACCTGAACCCAGGCTCACTGCCACCCCGTCCAGCCTAGCACCTTCCCCCTGAATTGTTTTGCCCCTCTGAGAGTCTGAGGCAGCAATTGCTGCAGCATTCAGCTGTGCAATCCAGGGTGAGGACAAAGCCCATCTCCCAGAATGTGCCATTCATCGGCCCAGAGAGCACAAGAAGATGAGCACAGTGTGCCCAGACCAACAGGGAGCCCTGGAAACAGACAGGGAAAGGGAGGGGCAGCAGAAGAGCTAGCCAAAAGAACAGCCCTTCAAAAATGATTTCACTTTGCAAATTCAATTGCAAAGACAGATGGATTTTCCAGCCAGGCTGGAGAGCAAATTATAAAATCTGCTTTCCCAAGGCAATCGGGTCTGAAAAGCTTCATTTTAAAAATTCACATTGGATAGAAAATTCAAACTCTATGATTGTGTGAAGTGTTCTAGCTAGATTAAGCATAATGCTATCAAAACAAGTGATTCATATATTCTGCTCATTTTTCTATTAGTACATGGGCTTTTGGTGAACGTAATTTCAAAAACATGGAAAAGAGCAAGATGGGATTAAAACTGTGCATCCATTTACTGTTTTCAGTTTTTCTTCTCTTCTGGCTTAATTGAGAGGGATTTACTTAGGAAATTAGAGGCTCCTGAGGCTGGCTCACTCATGCATATCACAAAGATGATATTTAAGCATGTTGTACTAGAAAGCTCTTGTGAACTGCTTTAAATCTGAAACCCCATTTACCTCCTTTATTCAAGTTGTAGACTCACAGGATAAGGGGAACCTGTAGAAATCACTGAAACTCGGGCTTCCCAGAACATTTGTTAGTTCCCGACATATCTCCACCTTGCTACGTTAGGGGGTGGCTCCCTATCTGTCTATCTGGCCAGATCAGTCAGCTGTCCATCTGCATTCTCATCTCTGGCAGACCACTTCTTCCACCTACATAGAAATAAAAGAACCACCTAATCTCTCATCCTCTGATTATATACAGGAACATTAATGCAGAATATGATTAGTGTCAAGAGCCAAAGCAGACTATTTCAAAGCTTCTGTGGCTTTCTTTTTGTCCTTCTGATGTGCATATTTTTACATTATTGAGATTCTATAATGATCAAAATTGAACATAATAATCTCAAATATATTTTTTCAATTATACAAATAATACATATCAAAAAAAGGCTTCTAGAAGACAGTCAACTTTGGCTCACCCAACACTCATTTTCAACTTCCTGCTTCTCCCTAGCTGCCCCTGGCTATGGGGCTGGAAAGCTAAATATTCACTTTACCAGTCTCCCTTGCAATTGGGGTTCGTCAAGTGACACTGCCATGATCAGCAGACAAAAAGCAGGAGTGTCCTGGCATTTTAGAAAAGCCTTCGCTTCCCTGAAACAAATGAAAGGATACCGAAGCAGCCGGCTCAGCATCCCTTGCTTCTGCTGGTTTGGACACGTCGTGATGCCTGGAGTTTCAGCAGCCACCATGTGACCATGAAGCATCAAGTACCAGCCTGAGTAAAAGGCCAAAAGAATTAGCTGCAGGGTAATATAGGCCCTGTTATCCTTAACCTCTGAACCACTGTCAGATATCTCATGCGGTTTTGTGAGAAAAATAAGCCCCTGTTGGCTTAAGCCATAAGATTTCCTGTTTCTTAGCCAAAGGATTACTGTTACCGTATTGAATGTCGGAAATATGAAACACAGAAGAACTCTCTCCTACTTTATGACTGTCTGAAATAATCATTGCTAACATTCTAGTACGGTTCCTGACAATCTGTTTTGGTGTTGGTGTTCACTGTTTTGATTATATTATCGAGCTCATATTACATGCACTGATTTTTAAAGATAATGAAAACAAAGCCAGGTCCTTAAAGAAGATAATAATAAAAGAATTTTGATGACAGCTATCTGCCATTAGGTCTTTGTTTAAAATTAGGTCATTTGATATGGATATAAAGGATGTAGACAATCATCATTTCTCGTTTCTTGGGAATGAAAATGGCCATTTCTCTAAGCTCTGCTTTGTAGAATAAAAGAGAGAGAGAGAGAGAACACATACGAGTGAGCATGAGTACGGGAGGGGGAGTGCTCAGCATGGAGCCTGACTTAGGGCTCCACCTCATGAACCATGAGTCGGACACTCAACTGACTGAGCCACCCTAGTGCTGGGCCAGAAGTACATCAGTTATGGCTTTCAGGGATATCACACTGTAGGTTCAAACTTCTCTTGGGAGACACCAACCAACAAAATGTGGGAGCAAGGTGGGAAAAAGAAGACCCTCAAGCCCTATGCTAATATCTCCTAATTCTCATCTTTGCTTCCATTCTTTTCTCCTATATTCTAGCAGAGCTAGAATATTCCACTTCATGGATTCAGTGTCCCACCATATCTATTATGCTCAGTTCCACCTTTATTACGGGCTTTATATTGCTAGGTTCCTTGCAATTCTTCCTTCTTTTTAAAAAAAAAAATGTTTATTTATTTATTTTGAGGGCGGGGGGGGGGGAAGGGCAGAGAGAGAGGTAGATAGAGAATCCCAAGCAGGCTCCGCACTGTAAGAACAGAGCCTGATGCAGGGGTTCGATCCCACAAACTGTGAGATCATGACCTGAGCCGAAAGCAAGAGTCAGAAGGCTTAACTGACTGAGCCAACCAGGCGGCCCTGCAATTCTTCCTTCTATAACCCATCTTCTTTTCCAGCTGATCCTTTTTCCCCACATGAACCTGTGTTCTCCTTATGATTTCCTATCCTATTTCACCTCTTTTTGCCTCTACTAAGGATGCCAAACTTGTATAAACTTTTAGTTCCTACAGTAAACAATTTTTAAAGGTCTGCTTACCTTCTGAAAATCAAGGTTGCCTCTCCCTTATTCTGTAGCAATGATAAATGTAGAGATAAATGAATGATTCTTCATTTACCTCTATTTTTTTCCTATTTGACCTTCAAATAAGGCAAGCTGTGTCTAATATTTACTCATAAATAAAGTACGTGGTTTGTGCTCCAGTGGGATTTGGCCCCATTCTCCATGTGCTTGGGCGCTGGCCAAATCCTGGTTTCGGATCTATAGTTAGATGACAGAAAGATGATAAATACAGTGTCTAGCTCAATCCCGGTATATAGTAATAGCCACTTAAATGGCTAAAATTATTGAGAACTTACTATGTGCCAGGCACCATTCTAGGTATTTTATATGTGTTAATGTAATTCACATAAGAGCACATGAGTTAAATAATTATAATTATCCTCACATTCCAGATGAGTCAGAGAGGTTAAGGAAGATCATACAACTAGGAAGTTACAAGCTGGGATGTGAACCCAGGCAGTCTGATTCTAAAGTCCAAGCTCTTTTTTCTTTTAAGTTTATTTATTTATCTTGAGTGGGGGGCAGGGAGGGGTAGGGAGAGAGGGAGAGAGAACGCCAAGCAGGTTTCGCACTGTCAGCAAGGAGCCTGAACCGTGACATCAGGGCCTGAGCCGAAATCAAGAGCCGGATGCTTAACAAACCAAGCCACCCAGGCGTCCCTAAAGTTCAAGCTCTTAACCAATATATTTGATAGCATTTAATGGCATCTGGGCAGTAAACCAATGCTTCTGTGAGTAGGATATATAGGTAGAAAATGGGGACTTGGGGGAGGCATTAGCTATGCCCAGTGACTTCTAAATCATTTCTAGATTGCTCACCTGAAATAAAGTCATGGGTCTTTAGTTGTCTCAGGTTTTCATTTCATCCACTTGGGATGCGGGTGGGGGAAGGTTATTCTTTAGGACAAAGTCTACTGGTTCCCCAATACTGAGAAGATGGATCCTAAACTGGATGGATTCTAAAATGCTTATCCAGCCTCACCTTCCATGTCTCAACAGTGTGAACCCTCCACCCCAGCCAGCTCTCCTCTGTGCTCTTCAAACGAGTGAACTGAATACATTGCACACCCTAGAGAAATAATAACAGTGGCAATTATGATGACTGAGTGTTACATAGATCTTGCCTCCAAAGAGCTCACTATGCTCTCTTCTCTCTCTTCCCTTTATCTTTATAGTATCACTCGGAGGGATGCAAGGTTATTAATCATTCATTTTCCAGATGGAGAAATTGAAGTACAAAGAAGGGGAGCAACCTACTCAAAGTCAGACAGCTGGTGACGGTTAGTATGTACCTGTTTCCTATCTCATCTCTTTAGGATCAGGTCCTGAGAGCCCTCCAGAGTGAAAAATAACTTGATTTATTAATCTCTGTTGGCCTGGACATATTTCGCTAAACTGCCTTTATCATTCTTTCAGCAAACATTTACTGTAGTGCCACAGCGGGTCTCAGGGATAAGAGATGATGGACATGAGGTTGCCTGCTCACAACCTGGACGGGGCAGCACGATCACAACACAGGGTAGTATGGGGTGAGGATGCCTGCAAGCAGTACACAGAGCCTCCAAGCATTGCCAGGTGCTCGCCCCAATGACCACTGATGTGGCCCAAGTCTCTTCTTCCTTTCTTTTTTTTTTTTTTTTTTAATTTAAATCTTTATTTATTTTTGAGAAAGAGAGAGACAGTGCGAGCAGGGGAGGGGCAGAGAGAGAGGGAGACACAGAATCCGAAGCAGCTCCAGGCTCTGAGCTGTCAGCACAGAACCCGACACGGGGCTCGAACTCATCAAACACGAGTTCATGACCTGAGCTGAAGTCGGACGCCCAACCGACTGAGCCACCCAGGCGCCCCTCTTCCTTTCTTTTTATTAAAAATTTTTTTAATGTTTATTTACTTTTGAGAGAGAGAGAGAGACAGAGCGTGAGTGGGGGAGGGGCAAGGAGAGAGGGAGACACAGAATCTGAAGCAGGCTCCAGGCTCTGAGCTGTCAGCACAGAGCCCAGTGCGGGGCTAGAACCTACACACCCTGAGATCATGACCTGGGCTGAAGTTGGCCGCTTAACCGACTGAGCCACCCAGGTGCTCCTGCCCAAGTCTCTTCTAAGTGGGGGAACAAAAGAATAAAAAATGCTTTCACAGGGTGCCTGGGTGGCTCAGTCTGTTTCGGCTCAGCTGATTTCGGCTCAGGTCATGATCTTGCAGTTTGTGGATTCGAGCCCTGTGTCCAGCTCTGCGCCGACAATATGGAGCCTGCTTGGGATTCTCTCTCTCTCCCTCTCTCCCTGTCCCTCCCCCACTTGCTCTCTCTCTCTCTCTCTCAAAATAAATAAATAGACATTTAAAAAAAATGCTTTCACACCTTGAACTCTGGTAATGCAAAACAGTACAGATCAATACTGTGTTAGCCTACAAAGAGGATTTGTATTTCCTTTTAATATGGGCTTACCGCAATAGTTCATAATGGTCTGTTTGAAAAAATGTTTATCACCAATCATTAATAAGACATGTTAATTGGCTTAGCGGTGATTTTTTTAAAAAATCATTAATGAAATTTATTTGGCATAAAAATGAATTCATAAGTAATTCATAAATGCTTTAAACATACTGATACCATTATATTTTTTAAAACGTTGCATAACTCATTACAAAAAACTGGGTAAGAAACAAAAGGATGAGTTTTCTCTTATGAGGTGTCTGCATAAATTAGGTGGAAAAAAAAAACACCACACTTGGGGCTTAGACATTACACGTACCCGTCTACAATCTTTACAGGGTCTGGGGAAAAGGAAATTAAAAAGCAGCAAAGTCACTATATTCTCTGTTACTGAAAGACACTGCATCCTTGAGGCAGAAAGCAACACACAAAACAAGAGAGAATACTTTGTCCTAGAGCGGACTGGAGAGGCAAGGAGAGAGAGAATGAGCCTGGCTCTCCGGACAGGCAGATGTGAAAGACTCACTGAGTGGTTTCTACACTGGCCAGAGCCCCCCAGTTTCTGAAGTAATAAACAACCCATCCTTGTAACAGTTCCTAAACTACAAACTGCCAGGTGCTGCCAGTGAAGGACAAGCATCATTTCTCCAAAGAACAAGCATGGCCTTTCCTTAATATAATCTAATCATGAAACTGTTTAATCTAATTATTAGGCTGGACATAACATGCAGGTTGCTCCAAATCCCAAATGTGACTGTAGTTGGCTTGCCCACGGGGAACTATGGGTTTCCAGTGTTTTGTAGCCCAACGTTGGGCAGGAATTCCACCTCTCATGATATTTGAGGTTAATCCATGTTCCCTATTCCTCTTCAGGTCCCAATTTCCACAACAGTTCATTCAATTACAGAGTGACTCCAGTCTAAGGAGGTGCAAAGACACTATTTCCACAAAAATAATGGTAGTTCTTGAGGTCTGTTGGCCTTAAGAGTCACTCTCTAGACTGTACTACGTAGGGGCACCAGGGTGGCTCAGTCAATTGAGCATCCGACTTCCGTTCAGGTCATGATCTCACGGTTCATGGGTTCAAGGGCCGTGTCAGGCTCTGTGCAGACCACTAGCTCAGAGCCTGGAGCCTGCTTCAGATTCTGTGTCTCTCTCTCTCTCTCTCTCTCTCTCTCTCTCTCTCTCTCTCTGCACCTCCCCTGCTTGTGCTCTCTCTGTGTCTCTCAAAAATAAATGAATGTAAAAAAAAAAAAAGAGATAGTCTGTACTATGTAAATTTAGATTGAAAATGGAAAGGTCCATACCTTACCCTTGTGGTGGGGAGGACTGCCATTATGTAAATATAGGGTCAAAGCAAGTAATCATCTAGTTTTGTGTTTTCCATACCTTGCTCCACAGAGCAGCTGTGTCCCATGAGATGCCAACAGATGTCTTGAGACACATGTGTCTTCTGCGGTCAACTATATGTGAAGCACTGGATTAAACTAAGTTAATATAGGACTTCTCAGCACCTTTCAGACGCTAATATCTGCAGGATGAATTTCCTGGAGGGGGCTCTACTATCCCAGATTATTTCATCACAGAAAGATAGCTTTACCCACATCTCCCAGAAGAGGGATTCTATAGAACAGTTTGTGATCAGCCAGTTTTTAAAAATACTCTAATAAAGTAAAACATCTATTGTTTAGATTGATTCCTAAAAGGTTTGCTATAACTGTAATCATTACAAGGTCAAGCCCTATTAAAAACACATGTTACTGACACGAGGAACCAATGGGTCACCAGGCCTGGGAGACACAGGTAAATTTTCTCTAGGATGGGCTGACAAACAGTCTGTCGAAGTTGGAGTCAGTCATTTTGCTGAAATTTTGATATATGAGAGCATTTACAGCTGAGGGTCTCTAAGAAGTATAACTGTATTATTTCACTGAGTGTAGAGATAACAGCCTAAGGAACACAGTATTATACCTTCCCAAATGAGGGGATTTTAAATACCTTTTACAGTAGAAATGGTAGCAAGATCAAGAGTTGGAGCTTAACTGATTGAGCCACCCAGGTGCCCCTAATATATTGTTAAATAAAATATATTATTAACATGAATCTCACTTTTTTTTTTTACCTTTTAAAAATGTGGCTCACATTATCTATTGGGCTTTGCTGCTCTAGCCGTTTGTCTACCCTTCAAGACTGTGAGCTCTGTGAAGCAGATGACCTTACCGTCTTCATTCTTAGAGTTCAGTGTCTGGCTCACATCAGAGCCACCAAAAGTCTTTGTTGAACTAACTTGAATTCCCAGGGATAGACTCTATAGCGTTAGACCCTCCTTCTTATTAAAAGTGTGGCAGAGAGAAAACCACATGAGCTGTTTGACATTATTTTGAGTTGAATCGAAGCTCCAGCAAATTGTTTACGTTCTCTGAACCTCAGTTTGCTCACCTGAGAAATGGGGTAAGGTGAGGACTAAATGAAATACTTCTGTAAACCACATAGCCAGATCTAATCACCAAATGATGGAGGATCAGAATTTTGCCCCTTTAAACATTTCTGTGCCTACCACTTGAGACCCACTTGCAGACTTACAAGATTTTAAGTAAGGGGGATTGGAGCTGAGGGCCAGGCTGTGTAAGGAGTAAGAGAAGAGAACTGTGCTCATCATAAAGATAACAAAAGGTGTCTATCTGCCTTTAGACATTTAGCTGTATCTCTGGGCACTTGGGTGGCTCAGTCGGTTAAGTGACCGACTTTAGCTGAGGTCATGATCTCATGGTTTGTGGGTTCAAGCCCCATGTCGGGCTCTGTGCTGAATATTTGCTAGGAGCCTGGAGCCTGCCTCAGATTCTGCATCTCCCTCTCACTCTGCCCCTCCCCCACTTGTGCTCTGTCTCACTCTCTTAAAAATAAATAAATAAATGTAAAAAAAAGGGTTTTTTGACATTTAGCCATATCTCGATGGACACAGTTTTTCTTTTCCTGAACACAATGCAATTGTTGTGTTTAACAATGCATGAAATGCTTTAGGTATTTATACCACTACTCTGTCAGCCATCTCAAAGTCTACTCACGCAATAAGTGAACCAAGGCAGGTGAGCTGTTCCTGATGGAGGTCCTGTCAACAGTGCCAAACAGGGAGACATTTAATCTGTCTGTAAATCAGTAGGTCTAAACCTTGAAGGTCACAGTAGAGTCATATGAGGAGCTTTTAAAAATCCCAGACCACAGACCAATGAAATCAGAACCTCTGAGGGTGACTGCTATGGTCTGAGTGTTTGCATTCCTGTGATATTTATATATTGAAACCCTAACCCTCAAAGGTGATGGTATTAGTAGGTGGGGCCTTGGGGGGATGATTAGGTCATGAAGGTGGAGCCCTCATGAATGGGATTAGTGCCTTATGAAAGAGGCTCCAGAGAGATCCCCAGCCCCTTCTGCCATGACCTGGAAGAAAGGCACCCAACCGTGCTGGTACCTTCATCTCAGACTTTTTTTTAAAGATTTTATTTTTAAGTAATCTCTACACCCATCGTGGGGCTTGAACTCACAACCCTGAGATCAAGAGTCACACGCTCCACTGACTGAGCCAGGCGCCCCACCCCTCAACTCTAACTTCTATCCTCTAGAACTGTGAGTAGTAAATTTCTGTTTTTAAGCTACCCCATCTGTGATACTTTGTTCTAGGAGCTCGAACACACTAAAACAGGAGAGTGGGCATCAGTGTTCTGTAATGTCCCCCAGGCAGTCCTAAAATGCAGCCAAGGTTGAAGTCCACTGTAGTAAGCCCTTCTTATTCTAGCATGTTCTTGAACACTTGCAAAGAGCAAGGGCTCTGAGATCAGGCAACTACGCAGGCTCAGGCTCTAGCATTTCTTGGCTGTGTGATCTTGGGTGGGTTACTTACCCTCTTGAGCTTCGTTTTCCTCAACTTTAACATGAGGCTAATAATCCTTCCTCATGAGGTGTGGTGAGGGTAAATGGGTCTGATCACCTATGCAGAGTGAATGGTGTGTAGTAGGGGCTTAAGGAATGGCTGTTGCTATCATCATTATTTCCCTCACCTCTGGGGAAGTGATTCCTGTGTGTGGTAAGGTCAGTATCACTTTCTCCTATGTTCATGCTATGCTGGCCGGCGAGTGAGGCACATAAAAGTACTTTGCAGCTCAAGGCTTCTCAAACCCTAATGTGCATGAGAATCACAGGGGACCTTGTTAACATACAGAAGCTGATTTCCTAAGTCTGAGGTGGGGCTGAGGGTCTGCATTTCTAATAAGTTCCCAGGAGATAAGATGCTACTGATCCGTGGGCCACGCTTTGAGTACCACAACTGTAAATGGGAAAGCTCTTTACAGAAGTGAAACACCACTACTATTTCCTTAACGTACCTTTGGGAAATATCATCACATACCTACTCTCCTGAATCTTCAAAATGTTTTTTTGAGAGACTTTATAGCAAGTTTAACACCTATAAAGAAACTAGTCTAAATCAGAGATCCTATATGAAAACTTCAAAGGTTTAAGCTCGTTAGTTTCCTCCTTCCAGTCTTTTCCTTTTTGCTATTAGTCAACATCTGATTCAACTTAATGAACACACATCAGGATCACAAGAGTGTGGAAAACACACTTGCCCTTCTTTTTCCCAAGAATTAAAGATATTTCTCCCTTTGTTTGCTCCTGAGGTAAAGCAGAAGATACATTAGTAACTCCAAGGAGCTTTGGGATTCTCCCACCCCTTGTGGAAAACAATAAACTGCCTTTTAGATGCTTCAGAAACCTCCCTCATTTTTCTTCATAATGACAGTGGTGTTTCCCAACATTCCTAGTTTTGTTTTAGCATAATAATCTTACATTAAAATAATCAGTGTGCTCCCTATCACAGTGATAGTGGAATTTTTGTTTTATACATATGGATCCGGCTTTATATAGAAGTGTCCTCAAAAAATTGTGCATTAAGAAACTTCCAGGGGAATCAAACTCTATTTTAGATGCAAAAAACAGCTGGTTAATTAAGGTGTCTACGTAAAATAATTTTGAAAACCACCCTTGAAAATCTACTCTGGCTTTTGGAAAATCTGGATTTCCCTTTTGCCACACAGGTGGAGTGACTCCTCTCCATTGGTGATCACTTCTACAGAGGTTCCTCCAGCCCTATCGATTCTGCTTTCTTGCTTTTGGGGGCGGGGGGGCGGGGCACAACTTTATCTGTCACCAGAGAGGAGCAAGCATTTAGGTGCTTTGGGATAACAACTACAAGGGCCAGGATGCCCCACACGCACTGGTGATGCCTGCTATAGAAGTATGTAACTCAGTGCTAGGTGCTGGAGGCATTCAGGGAAGCATCCGTCCGACTTTGGCTCAGGTCATGATCTCACAGTCCGTGAGTTTGAGCCCCACATCAGGCTCTGAGCTGACAGCTCAGAGCTGGGAGCCTGCTTCAGATTCTGTGTCTCCCGGTCTCTCTGCACCTCCCCCATGCATACTCTGTCTCTGTCTCCCAAAAATAATAAATAAATGTTTAAAAAATTAAAAAAAGATTTATCAGATAACTGGGTATTATGTTGAGAGGTTTGGTTCTGTTTCTAAGCTTAAAAACAAGGTTCTTCAAGGTAAATATTTTTTGGCTAACGACCAGTTCTTTGATTATTTTACGAGATTTATATACCGACCATGTACCAACTCTGTGACCTTGAGTAAACTTCTTACCCTCTCTAAGCCTCAGTTTCCATATCTATAAAATGGTCATAACACTTACTACAAAGGCTTGTTCTAAGGATTAAGTGAGATGCACATTAAGGGCTTAGCACAGTGCCTGGTATGGAATCAATGCTCAATAAATGGTAGCTATTATCATTTTTACTGTATGGCGCTGAATATTCAATTGGTTGTCATGATTATTTTCTTCTGTTCCTGGACTAATCCCTAAAACAGCATTGGGGGAAGACACCATTCATTAAAATGATTGAGAAATTTTGATTTCAGAAAATTTTGGCCATTATGCAAAGTAAGCTACACACAGACCACTAATGCTATGACAATTTCCATGACCAGAATCTCCAAGGGCATGCTCTAGGGAAAAGAAAAAATGTTCATCTATAAGCATAAAAGAGAAGAAGAAGAAGAAGGAGGAGGAGGAGGAGGAGGAGGAGGAGGAGGAGGAGGAGAAGGAGAAGGAGAAGAAGAAGAAGAAGAAAAAGAAGAAGAAGAAGAAAAGAAAAGAAGAGAATGAGAAGATATTAAACAATCAACTGCAAAAGTCAGGTCCTTGGATCCCAATGTGTGGATACTACTGTCATATATATCCTTTGAGGGTGGTGAGGTGAATCCATCAGGTGCTATCACATTTGTTGCTCCTTAAAACTACACATTTTAATAAGGTGGCCCTTTTGAGACGGAGTAGAGAGAGAGGCATTGGTGGTCACTCATCCAGTCATCTCCATCTCTATCATAAACAAAACTCTCAGCCTGGTGACTTCAGTAGGATCTGCATCATAGCACCGAAACATACAGCCGGGGGACATGTGTGTTTGTCTTGGCTTCATCATGAATCAGTTGTGTGAGCTCAGGCAGCCACAGATCTCCCCCAAAATAAGTTTTCTTATCAGCAACATGAAGGAGTTAGATTAAATAACATTTCATTAAAAAGCTTTTTCAATTCTGACATTCCATGGTGCTGAGATCCTTTTAATGCTAAAATATGCTAATGTTCTGATTTTCTTACATGTCTCTGACAGTGTCTGGAAGCACCCCACTAACAGTTTGATTCAGGTCACAAGTTACCTGTACCAAAGGGGAGAGGCCGTCTCAAATTCTTCAGCAAATACAAATGCAGTGAACTACAGAATATGCCAGTGGCTTTTGCAAATACCTCCAAGTGCTTCTGGAAGTCGTTCAGCAGTTTGGGCATCCAGATTTGGCATTTTGAGACCGCATGAGCAAAATCAGTTGTTTCTTGAGGGTTCAGAATGGTAACTAAGCTTTTGACAACAGCAAAAAAGCACTGTTCTCAATCCCAGCCCTGACTTTGGCTGGCCCAGTGATCTTTTTTTTTTTTTTTTTAATTTTTCTTTTTAAATCTTTTACTTTGAAATAATTATACTTCCATAGAACGTTAGAAAGACAGTATGCAGACTTTATTTTCTAGAATATATACCTAGGAGTGGAATTGCTGGGTCATGTGGTAAGTCAGCGCCCTTCGGGGTGGGTACACCATTTTGCATTCCCACCAGCAAAGCAGGAGAGTTCCAACTGCTCTGCTCCCTCACTGTATTTGGAATGATCAGATTTTTGTTTTCATTTTTCCATTCTGTACCAATTAATATGATCATGGGATTTTCCTTCTTGAGCCTGTTAATATGGTGGTTTACGTTGACTTATTTTCAAATATTGAACCAGTCTTGCATTCCTAGTATGAACCTCTCTGGTCATGGTTTATAATTCTTTTTTATTTTTTTATTTTTTTATAATTCTTTTTATATGTCACTGAATTCTATTGGCTGATATTTTGTTAAGAATTTTGGATCTATGTCCATTGTATATACATGCATACATATGCATATAATTTTTTTTTAAATGTTTTTGCTTGGTTTTGGCATCAGGGTAATATTGGCTTCATAGAACTGAGTTGGGAAGTGTTCCCTCCTTTTCTATTTTCTGGAAGAGACTGCAGCATTAGTGTTAGTTCTTTAAATGTTTGGCAGAGTTCTCCAGTGAAACCATCTAAACTTAAAGATTTCTTTTTGGAGAAGTTTTTCATGAAGAATCCAATTTGCTCAGCAGTTAAAAGACTATTCAAATTATCTAGTGCACATTGGGTAAGCTGTCGTAGCTTGTAGTTTTCAAGGAATCAGTCCATTTTATGTAAGTTGTCAAATTTAGGGGTGTAGAGTTGTTCATAGCATTTGCTGTTCACAAGGTCTATAATGATATTCCCTGTTTCATTCCCAATATTAATAATTTGTGTCTTCTCTTTACCTTTGTCAGTGTCGCTACTTTTGCCAATTTTATGGATGTTTTCAAAGAATGAGCTCTTAGTTTTATTGATTTTTCTCGATTGTGTTTCTGTTTTCAATTTCATTTGATTTCTGCTCTTGCCTTTTTATTTCCTTCCTTTGTCTTGTTTTGGGTTTATTTTGGTTTTATTTTTTCTGGTTTCTTCAGGTGGTAGCTTAGGTTATTGATTTGAGACTTTGCCCCTTGTCTAATGTAATCATTCAGTGCTATAAATTTCCCTCTCAGCACTACTTTAGTTGATTCCTACAAATTCTGACATGTTGTATTTTCATTTTCATTTTCATTCAGTTCCATGTATGTTTCTTTCATTTTCCTTAGGACTTTCTCTTTTACCCATTTGTCTTTTCAAAGTGTGTTCAGTTTCCAAATGTTTGGAGATTTTCTACCTATTTTTGTTACTGATTTCTAGTGCGATTCCATTGTGGTCAGAGAACATACTCGGATTTCAATTATTGTACATTTGTGGAAGTTTGTTTTATGGCTCAGGATAAAGTTTACCTTGTTATATGTTCTGTAGGTGCATAGAGAGAACACATTCTTCTGTTGCTGAATGGAGTGTTCTGTAAATGTCAGATCCTGTCGGTTGATGGTATTATCGGGTTCTTCTGTATGAATTCTTGCTGATAGGAGGGCCGTCTGTGTTTACCTGTATTTTTGCTCTTTATATTCTTGCTTCCTAATGTTACAAAACTCTTTCCTTCAGTGTTTTCTTTCTGTTAAAAGCACTTCCTCTGACCATTTTAGAGTAAGTCTGCTGGGGAAATACTCTCTCAGTGTTCCATCAACTGAGAATGTATTAATTTCCATTTTCACTAGTTATAGAATGTTGGGTTGAAACAATTCTTTTAGGATTTGAAAAATGTTGTGCCACTTCCTCTGGCCTCCATGGTTTCCAATAATTCGACTGTCATTTGAATTGTTTTTCCCCTATAGGTAATGTGTTTTTTCCCTCTGGTTGCTTTCAGAGTTTTTTTTTCTTTGTGTTTAGTTTTCTTAAGTTTTACTAGGACATGTCTTGGTGTAAATTTCCTAGGGTTTGTCCTACTGAAGTCTGTTCAGCTTCTTGAATCTGTAGTTTCATATTTCCTGCTGGTTTGGGGAAATTTTCAGGCACTATTTCTTCATATTCTCTTTTAGGCCCTTTCTGGGACTCAAATAACACAAATGTTGGATCTTTCATTATAGTCCCATGTGTCCCTGAGGCTCTTCTCATTTTTTTTTTCCAGTCTGTTTTCTCTTTGTTGCTCAGATTGGATAATTCCCATTGTTCCATCTTCAAGTTTATTGATTCTTTTGTCCTCTCCATTCTGCTGTAGAGCCCATCTGTTGAGCTTTTATTTCAGTTACTGTATTTTTTAGTTCTAAAATCTCCATTTGGTCCTTCTTCATACCTTCTATTTATTTGCTGAGTCTCTTCATTTTTTCCATTTGTTCCAAGCATGTTCCTAATTGCTCATTACAGCATTTTAGTGATGTTTGCTTTAAACTCTGTTATATAATTCCAACATCTGTGTTGTCTTGGTGTTAGCATCTATTAGTTGTCTTTTCTCATTAAGTTTGAGATCTTCCTGGTTCTTAGTATGATGAGTGAGATTCACTTGAAACCTGACTTTTTTGCATATCACAAGATTCTGAATCTTATTTAAATCTTGTGTTTTGGTAGGTAAAGAGGAGAGTACCACCTTGTCACTGCCAGGTCAGGGTAGAAGTCCAGGTCTGTGCACTTAGCCTCTGTTGAGGGAACTCTCTACTATGGAGTTCATCAACATGTTGTTCTTTGGGCCCTGAGGTCCCCAGCTGGTCTACCTACTTCTTTTTATCTTTATGAGTGTTGTTTGCTATATATAGCCAGGATTTTTAGTTTTACCTGAGAGGATGGAAGAGGCATTTTTGTTTGCTGGGTGGGCATGGAAGTTTAGGCCACCACTGATATTAGCCTGGTGGGGAAGGACAGGGTCACCTCATTACTATTCCTCACATGGCCTCTACTGATACCATGAGAAGGGGGTCTTGTTACTACACCTACAGAGAGGTGGTAAAAGTCCTGACTCTACAGTAAGCCTTCAGAAAGGAGATAGAAGGGGGACCTTGTTCCTGCTGGGTAAGGGTGTAAGTATAGGCTCAACATGTGTTATCCACCGACTTGAAATGGCCAAGGCGGTAGTGGCCTCATTACCACTGATTAGTGATGAAAGTCTTGACTCTCTACTGTGTCCCCTTGAACCCCACCCAAGGAAGGCCGGGGTGGGGGAGAGAAAATAATGGTTACCACCAGCTGACAGTGGAGATCTAAGCTCCTCACATGGTGGGAGATGAAAGTTTCACCTGATAGGAATAAAATTTCTGGCTTTTCACCTTGTCTTCTCTGGCACTACCCCAGCAGGTGAGCCGGGGGGGGGGGGGGCTTGTTACAGCCTGGCAAAGGTAAAAAGTTTCAGCTCTCCACTTAGCCTTTGCTGATGCAGGTGGGGCCTCAATTCCTTCAGTGGTGTTGGCTGGAGTACAGCAGATTGTCTAACAGTTTTCTGTCTTGGTAGACTGAGTTTTTGGCTGGAGAATAAACTTTACTTGGGACTTTTGGGAGAGGAAAGGGGTTGTTGGTACCCATTGGCTCTCCAGGTTGTTATTTTCTCCAAAGTCCAGTCTGGGATATATGAAGCAAAAAAGACACCAGGGAACGCACCATCATGTCATTTCTTGGGTCCTAAGGTCCCTAAGTCATCTGCCTTCTTCTCTCTACCTGTCTGAGTCTTCTTAAGTTTGTGTTATATATAATGCCTAGAGTTTTTAGTTGTTCTTAGTGGAAGAAATAAGAAAAGTACGTCTATTCCATTTTCTTAGAAATGGGAAGCTGGTGGCATAGTCTTGAGCGAGTCATTTCACCTCCCTAATAAAAAATTAACGTGCCTAGTGCTTAACCAAGGGAAAGCTCTGTAAATGATGACTAAGGTAAATCAAATGAAATTGAAACGTCTTAAAATGATGACAGTTTTGGGACGCCTACATGGCTCAGTTGGTTAAGCATCCGACTTTGGCTCAGGTCATGATCTCGAGGTCCGTTAGTTTGAGCCCTGTGCTGACGGCTCAGAGCCTGGAGCCTGCTTCGGATTCTGTGTGTGTGTCTCTCTCTGCCCCTCCCCTGCACATGCTCTGTCTGTCTGTCTCTCTCTCAAAAATAAACATTAAAAAAAAATTTTTTTTTAAATGATGACAGTTTCATCCTGATTTGGGATGAAGAGAAATTAAGAGTGAATTAGCTCATGTGACACTGTGTGTTTGATTTCCAGTATTAATTACTTCCTTTAAAAAAAGCTATAATAAAAAAACTTTACCTTTTACAACTGAAAACGTGCTTATTCACATTATAAAAGGAATCTTTACAAAATAAGCCCAATGGTTTATTAAATCCATTAATGAACTGAATTTTAAAAATTTTACCCTCCTGATGATGTATTCCCAGTTTTTGTTAAGCAGAGTTTTTGAAAAGTCAAACCCCAGGACTAAGTGGAGCTCCAGAAGCCAAGAGAAGGGGGAACCCCAGGAAGGGTGTCACGGGGGGCAGATAGGGCGAAGAGCTCAGGTAAAGGAAGTGTCAGGGGAGGCTGGCAGACCTGCCACTGGGAAGAGCACTGGATACTTTAGCAAAAGGAACTGAAAAGCGGTGGGGGGGTAGGGGGAAGGCAGGTGTAGGGCGCTTGAAATGTAAATGGTATTTGAGGAAGGAGAACCTGACAGGAACAGGGAGGTAAAGCCAGGTTTGAAAGGGAAGTGAGGAAATACAGGCATTTACACCCAACAGCTGCTGAGAGTCCTATGTACTCGTTCTTCCGTTAGCCATTTCAGGAGAAAGACCAACAAGCCTTACAAACAGAAGAGATATGTGGAATAAATACATTGAAGAAATAAATCCAAAATTGATTAATCTTTTCGCTTTATATACTATAAAGTCGTGCTTCTCAAACTGTCTTGTGAAAGGCCAATTTGGGGGCTCTTTGCATCCTACAATCTGTTGCAGGTTACTACTATTGTAAAATGCAGTAAAATATCACAGCAAGGTCCAGTTGCTGTAACGCTTACTCTTGCTTTTCTCTCCTTATCTTCTCAGGGGCAGGGAACAGACAGTTCCCAGACCGGCTCTGGCCCACGCCTAGAGCAGCGCTGTTCCCTGAAGCTGGACTTGGGGCTGCACAGATCTCAAATTCAAAACCTGACTTCTCAATTGAGCTCCAGATGTCCAGGGAAACATCTAACATGAGGGCATTCTGTTTCCGTGCCCCTGCTTGTATTAATCAGGGTAGGCTGGGTTACGCTGTCACAAAGAACACTTCAGGCTCAGAGGTTTACCACATGTCTGTTTCTTGCTCACCCCGCATGTCCAAGGTGAGTCAGCAGGAGGTTCTGTTCTGCACACCCCCCGCCTCAGTGGCTGTGGCAGAAGAACAGACACTGGTTTTCCACGGCCTCCCCTTTTATTGGCTAGACGCAGTAACCCATCCTTGCCAGGGAAGGTGGGGAATAGGTATGTCGCTTTAACCATAAGCAACACAGAGAAAGGTCTGTCCAAGTTCAACTGGAAAACAAATAGTGTAGAACTACTTCTCTCTTCCCTCGCTCCAGTGTGCTGGGCTAGGGGCACAGAAAGGGACAGGTGACTCTTACTTAACTGGTATTTTCTTGGCTATCGCTGCCTTTTGTGTAGGCATTCAAATGCTGATTCCCATTTGTGGGAGTCTTTATTTATTTTTTGAGAGAGAAGGAGAGAAAGAGAGAGAATGCATACAGGGGAGAGGGGTAGAGCGGGGCAGAGAGAATCCCAACTGGGCTCCATGCTCAGTGTGGAACCTGATGCACAGGGCTCGATCCCATGAACCTGGCTGGGATCATGAGCTGAGCCAAAATCAAGAGTTGGACATTCAACCATGGCACCCTTGTGGGAGTCTTGTATAAATTGTTGAGAGCCTCTGGGCAGAGACCTACCCATTACACGATCCCTGATATGGAACCTGCTTTCAGGTCCCCCCTGTAGAGTTACACCCCACAGTTTCATGCTGCTGGGGTTTCCTCAGCCAAAAGAAACCCTCATGGGAGGAGTTCTGGAGAGCTGTCTCAAGTCAACTTGTACACCCTTTGGTCCATTAGGAAATCTGTGTGTGTTTGACTTGCCAAATAAGCGAGTGCATGTTCTCCATTGCTAGCCCGTCTCCACTGTGCCCCTCTCCCTCTCAGGAAGATTCTCTCAGCAGAACAGCAAATTCACTACCAAATCAGACATCTGTCTGAAGACTGTGACTCCCATCCCTCAGGTACCTCAGATGTGATGAATGGTTCTCTTAGTGGCCCCTTCTTGGCTTGAAAGGAGAATACCACTACTTTCCTCTACCAGGAGGTGAAGTCTGAACACTTCTCACAGCATGGGGCTGACTTCCCCCAAAGTGAGTGGCCTAAGTGGGAGAGAGCCAAGCAGAAGCTGTACCCTTTTTATACCTTTGCCTTGGAAGTCACACAGCATCACTCTGTCATATTCTATCGGTTAGAAGGGTGTCTCTAATGACCCACCTTCAAGAGAAGGAGAAGGAGACTCTCCTTTTGGAAGGAAGGAGGGTCAGGGAATTTGTGGATATATTTTAAAATCACCATACTCCTAACCACTTCCTAACTCAGTCTGTGGGAATGAACTCATATCAACCAGCCAGACTCGGAAGCAAACAAATGTCTGACACAGAAATCATTATAATCTCAAGATACTGTGAAAAGCTGTCAGAACTCTGCTTTTATAAATGTTTAATAATGGATAACAGGATGAACTGCTAGACTCTTGGGAAATGAGATCCAAAAATCCTCAAATGTTCCAATAAATCCCTTTCTGCCACAAATTTTTAAAAAACACAGAGCAAATGTTTACAACTATTTGCACAAGGGAAAGTTTTAATAACTACTAAAGTAAGAGAGTTGAAAGTGTGAGATTCTGGATCTTTCCTCCTACCCAGGACCACCATACCATCAAGACGCCCACTCTGGCAGAAGCCCATCTCTCCATCTGCATGGGTGATCGAAGAAGGAAACAATCCAGGAACACGCTGTTGTTTAGAATCGTAATGATGTGGTCAATGCAGCGCTGGCTCTAATAGCTTGGGAAAATCCTGGGGCTTATCAAGGCCAAACAACTGGCCCAGAGATAACCCCACAGGGAGGACAGAAGAGATGCTGTGCCCTGCTGACTCCACAGCCTGAGCTCCTACTCACTAGGTGGCGTTGCCTCTTCAAAACGCCAAAACGTAACTTACTATGCAGGAAAGATCGGAGGTGGCTTCTATTCCATTAAAAGGAAATCAATATCGTTGAACTGAATTCAAAGATACAAACAAAAATAGAGGACAGTTCAAATGAACAAAGAATAACAATGACCACTAGTTCTCAAAACACAGATACTTAAAAAGACAAACATGGGCATGAATTCCGAGGCTCCAAATTTTCCTGCTAACTATTAGGATTATAGAACAACTGCTTTCATCCTGAGTTTGGTGGGGGCGGGGTGAGGGGGAGATGGGTAGGGTGGGTGGGAAAGAGGACAGGGTAGAGTTGAGGGGATTGAGGACGATGCATGCTACCAAAACAGACACATTTAATGAAAGCCTTCTGAAGGTCATGTGTTGTGCGAGGGGGCACAATCCAAGCTCAAAAGGCCTGGCGCCAGGCCTTCAAGGAGCTCACAGCCTAGATGGGAGGAGAGGCATGAAAGAAATAAGAACACCACATTGCATGAAGCAACAGAAAAAGAAAACACGGTTCTATGAAATGAGCAAATGCCTCTAATACCCAGTGGGCGCCCCTTCTGTGGAACATTCCTGAATCAAGGAGAGGATGGTAAGGAGGATAAACCCACAGAAACCATGATAGGATGGACTTAATCACTGTTCTTATTTCAATTAAAGACATTTTAATCAGGACAGCTTTTAGAAGTAAGAAACTGTCAAAAATTCAAAGGCTTTCCACGGCAGGAGGGAGATTAAAGAGAGTAAGCCTGATAGAAGGAAGGAAAATAAACCAGAAACTCATTTGCCTGGGCATTAGAAACGCCACGCTTTCACACTGCTTGGCCACGAACCAGCTCTGTGATTTCAATCCCTCAACTTCTCTCAGCTGCCATTTAGTTTTGATCCGTTCTGTTTTTCTAAACATTAAAGGGATCGGATTACGCAATCGCCACAGTCCCCCTCTTGCTCTAAAATTTGTGATCCTACTGCTCAAGGAAAGTCACTTTCCCCCTCCTAGGTGCCATCTCTCCCTGCATGGTCGCTTTGGCTTCAGGCCCCAAGCCAAACCTCTTTTCTCTTCCTTCCTGGCTTACCCCATGCTAAAAACCAGGATTGCAGCATCGACCCGATGACTTCGGTGGAACGATCTGCCACAGGTCAGCAGCTCCCATGCGAAGGAGGGTGGTCCTCCAGCAGGGTGGCCTTGGGGGAAACTCGCTCATAGGCTTGGATCTGGGGATAGTCCTGGCTTCTTGGGCGATCCTGGATATGTGAACTCCCTGCCCATCGGGTCAGGTGAGTCTGCCCTGACTCTCTACAGGGTTGTTAACGGGGACAAAAGGAAGTGGTTCATAAAGCACTGTACAAATACAGAATATTACAGTGATGACCATGACGGCTGACTGCTCCGGATTCAAGGGCTCCTTTAGCCAGAAGTCTTGCTGGGACAGAGCTGTAAGCTGCATCGCTCCCCGAGAGGAATCTTGACGTAAAACAGACACAGCCTCATGGCTGATGTGCTGCTGAATCTCTCCCCAGAGCAGCTAGTGGCTCTAGAACTAATAAGGTCCCAGGGGACTCTTTCTCTAAAGCTTTTAATGTTACGATGAACTGACAGCAACGCTGTCCACATCAATCCGACTCCGATCACAGTCTCCAGGACACACCATATTAGAAATTCTAACTGTAGAACTTTTCTGTCACTTCCCACTCAGGTCAACATTCATGTCACCCAAGGTCCCGTGTGAAGTTCCAAGGAGTTAAGATCTCTATTTGTTAAAACTGAGTTCTGGACCCCCCCCCCCAAAAGAGTTTCATAGGAGTATGGGCATTTAGGGTCATCAAGCTATCCATCCAAAGGCTGAACCTTTCCAGAAATGGCCAATTTCATGTACTCTTTCTCTCAATAAAAGATTAAATGCATAATTGTAGTTAATTTTCACAACTCCCTTGAATATTTATGCATATAAATGAATTCGTAAATCAGAAATTAGTATTTTTTTCAGATCAGATTCTGGAGTCTTGAATTTTTACTTGGAAAATATGGTTACTGAAATATTATAAACTCTGAGTTAACGAGCATGGTCACAGAATATAAAACTGTAATTTTTATTTATTAATTTATTTCTTTTTGAGAGACAGAGGGAGCACACAGCAGGGTGGGAGGGGCAGAGGGAGAGGGAGAGAGAGAATCCCAAGCAGGCTCCACTCTCAGCATGGAGCCCAACGTGGGGCTCGATCTCATGACCCTGAGATCATGATATGAGCCAAAATTAAGAGTTGGACGCTTAACTGACTGAGCCACTCAGGCACCCTGTATTTAATTTTCAAATGCAAAAGATAAAGAAGAGGAGTAGGAAGAAGAGGAGGAGGAATATGGAGGAAACACTAAATACACTTATGCATGCAAGGCGTGAATTAGCTGCATTTTCACAGATGACGAAACTGGTTTAGAGAGGCCCAACAGCAAGTAAGTTTCAATGACGGGATCCGAACCCAAGTTTGGCTCACCCTGAGACGCACTCTGCTTCCCTCAGGTCTTGGCTCAAAGTTTACATCCTCACAGAAGCCTTCTTTGACCTCACCACCTAAAATCTCCCATCGTATACTTCAACTCCCTCCTTTGTCTCCATCCTCTTGCTATTCTTTTCTATCCCCTATCCCACCTTCATTTTCCTTCACAGAATTTATTTATTTGTTTAAAAACCAGGTCTCCTGTACTGGAGGGTAAGCAGGGGGTCTATTTCATTCATTGCTTTATCTCCAATGCCTAGAACCATGCCCGAGACAGGGTGTTCACTAAATAGTAAAGAAACAAATGAATAAAAAATCCTAAGTGCATGCATTTTTCAGCACGTCCCACTGGAGGGTACAGTTAAGAAAGCAGATATGTACATTCATATACATGTCCTACTTCATAGTTGTGTCCGTATTCTGGGTGGTATGATCATAGAGTAAAGATTGAAACTGATTGTGGAGACAACACAGCAGTATTTGTACTAACAGACGAGTGTAGCTCTTACCCTCTTATATGTCCTTTCTATCAGCTCTGTAACAATAGTTGATACAGAGGACTCTTTTCATGAAGGGTCCAAGAGCTTGGTGAGATGATTTTTACCTTATTTTTGCCACGCGAAGGACAATGTAATACCATACGAACCTCCTAGATTCTTCATAGAGTTGATTCCACAACCACTAAACCTCTCTGACTCACCAACAAAAGCCACATCAACATGAGAACAAGGGCCTCAGTTATTACAGCACAGCAGTCTCTCCAGTACTTCGGAAGTAACTGCAGCATTTGGCCCATTGAAATGAGTTTGCATTTAAAGTAGGCTCTGTTTCCAGGTCCTTCTGGAAGATACACCTAATAAAATTGCATTTCAACAGAAAGGAACTAAACAGATCATGGAGCTTTGGGGTCATCTGGGCTTACGTGGGAGTTATCACTCACTATCTCATCAGGCATTTACCCCAGAAAGATAAAACTTTAAAAAGAAAGTGATGACTCCAAGGGCACACGCCTACTTTATTCAGAGAGGAGGAGTATCCAATAAATACTGATTTGCTAATCATGTATAGCTTTAACATACCAGACACTCTGCTGTGAATCACATACCTACTATTCAGCAGTGTGGCCTACAACAGAGGGGTGAACTGTGTCTGTGAAGGGGGGGATGTTGGGGGAGGGGCATATGCTCTTCTTCCGGAAACCCGTAAGCAGAATGCTGTTGCACAGACCCACTGTATGTTTTTATAATTACCCAAATTCTCTTCCTTTGTCAGAATTCATTCTCAGTAACAGCTTGAGCAATGTAGCAATCATGCTCTGAAATGACTTGTAAACCACAGACACAAATATTTGGGCCAAGAATGTGGAATCCATTGCTGTCACATTCCATTATTTCTGGTGGAGCAAGTCACTAACATTTTGGAATCTAGATCATAAATTATGCAGAGCCTCAGCAAAAGAGCTGAGGACACAGACTGCTATAATAAAATTCCTGTTACTGGAGCCATAAAAACAGAACAAAGGAAAGGCAAAGAAGAAAAATCAGGGTTGGGACTTCTCTGACAGTCCTTGTCCACCATTGTTAATGGTTTGACAAAATGAAAATGTCACATTTGGGAAACCAACAGACAAGCCAAAAAGGATAAGATGGGCATACTGTCATTCATAAACGCCACCATGAGATTCCCCAGAATAAAGTGAGCTTTTTGAAGAAAGTGTGAATGTTGACATAAATTAAAGTCCTTAAATGTACAACAGAGCCATCTGTACATTTTTCATGAATCTCAAAGAGGGGGAAATGCCCATCAACCACGGCACCTGGGCAGCGGCCACATTTTCTGTTGGGGTGTATTATAAAATGGCAGAGGAAGAAAAGCTCTGTGTCACCATGTAATCTGGAACAAGTCCTTTCTCCTCTCTGTGGAAACTGGGTTAATGGTGGAGCTGGATGTTTTAAAACCCCCATCTCTTCACACTCAATCCACTGAGATTTATCTTGCCTAAGTGATGCCTCAAGCATGATAGGTGTTCGGAATTATTTGGTGGGAAGATGGGTGGAAGAATAAGTCGATGTTTGGGTAAATGGATGAACAGACAAATAAATGAAAAAATAAAACCAACTTCCATGTAGTTCGGAGTCAGAAAAGGCCAAAGAGAACACACTATTCGAATACTTCAGAAATAAAGAACTGAAAAGCAAGACAGATCATATTTAGCAACCACTGCTAATTTGACTCCAAGAATTCTTTTTTTTTTTTTTCAAGTCTAACTTTGTGTTGGAGAGGACTGGTGTGTGTGTGTGTGTGTTCCCCCAAAAGAATGAGTGTGAGAACAAGAACAGGCCAACATGTTTCTTAAACAGGACTGCTGTTACCTGACAACACTGAGTATGACTTCCTTCTTCGAGGTGCATGTGAACGAAGGAGAACAAAGAAGGTGAAGGGGGTGAAGGCTCTAATACAGAGACGGAGTAAGAGTCAGGCATATACTTTATAACCACACCGCTGCTTCTGTAATTATTACAAACATATTTAGAAGAAAACAAAATGCTTTTCAAGATCACATAGAAGGTCTGAAGTGTTAAAACAGAAAAAAAGGGGGGCTCAGTACAAGTTAAAACCATATAAGGGAAGAGTTATTTTTTTCCCCATTATGGGAGGAAACTCTTCTTCTAGTAAATCCCACAGCACAAAAGGAACTAGCTCCAATCATCTGTCTAGGTCGGGAATCTTCCATTATTCCACAAAGAAAAACTACTTTAAATTTCCCCAGAGCCGTGACATCACTCAGGAGGAGGGAAAGGGAGGCAGAAGAAAGAAGGAGAAGGGCCTAGTGATGCCGGCAGTGCCCCAGGGCAGAGGGAGGTCTCAGTGCAAGGCCAGCCATGATTTCCTGACACTGTGCTGTGTGCCCGGCATTGGGCAAAGCACTTGGCATACGCTGTCAAATTCAATCCTCACGGGGGCTGCAGACTGGACCCCCACCCCGGAGGTTCTGTTCTTAACTTCATTTTACAGACGCGGCAGCTGAAGTTTGAAGAACTTCTAAGGGGGTTTGGGTTGCTCAGTTGGCTGACCCTTGATTTCAGCTCAGGTCATGACCTCACGGTTCATGAGTTCAAGCCCCATGTTGGGCTTTCCACTGACAGCATGAAGCCTGCTTGGAATTCTTTCTCTTTGCCTCTCTCTCTCCCCTCCCTCACTGTCTCTTGCTCTCTCTCTCTCTCAAAATAAATAAACATTAAAAAAAAAAGATTTAAAAATGACGTGCTTTTAGAATTTTCCCAAGGCTACATGTTCCTAAATGACAGAGCTAGGATGCAAACCCAGGCCTGTCCTGTCAGACACCAAGACTCGGGTTTTTGTGCCTCATGGCTGTCACAGCCTCCCAGCCCTCTGAGAACCCCAGGAAGCTGTGGCTTTACCAGGCTCCCTAGTGCAAGATGGTGTAGAAATCCACCAGGTATGTCTTCAAGTTCTGTCAAGACTGATCTGAGATCACTGGTCAGAGTTTTAAAAATCTGGGTTCATCATTACGAAACAACTGGCAGTTTTTGTCTTTCTTTGGTAAAAGCCTTCTGGGAAGCCAAAATTGCTGTGCTATGGTCATTCCTTACCCACGTCTGCATTTTAACATCCAGCTAATTGAGATGAGTGGAGACATCTGTAAGCTTATTTTAAAAGAGACAAATCTCTCGCAGCATAACAACAGCAGTACCACTTACTGAGTGCTTGCTATGTGCTAAGCACTGCTCATCAATTCATGCGGCATCAAAGATTAACAGGCCGAGAGCTAAGCACAGGGAATACAAATGCATCAGATGGGGAGGCCGCAGCTTCTCCAAGGGCCTGCAGCCTGAAGGGAGAGACAGGCCAGGAAGCGAGGCAGGCAGGGCAGTGTGCCTGCCAGGCACAGAGCATTGCAAGGGGGTGGAAGGGTGCTGAGGTGGGTTTGTGAAAGCTTCATAACACCTCAGGAGGGAACCTGAGAGCCAAAAAGACTAAGCCATGTGAAAGGTGCATAGCTGTGAAATGGGCTGACCCAGGTTTGCCTCACTTCAAAACCATGCCCGGCCTCATAGGGAAATATCCCCCTTCAAGCTTCTCCCACAGCTTTTCTACCTTAGGAGGGAAAAGCTGAACTAACAGAACACATCGACTTCAAAGTTCTCAGTAGGTCACACTGATGTGACTCTTACTTGTTTAGTATCTAACAGTCATCAAAGCATTGTCACATTCACATTTTCGTTTTGAGCTTAATCACCATCTTAGAAAGAACAAATTAGATGGCCTTTTCTATGTCAGAAAACTGAGGCCCAGAAGGAGAAGTGATTCGTGAAAGGTAAGGTTCAGGGCTCTGGTTTGGGCCCTCGAACAGCTAACTCCCAGTCCAGCCATCTCTGAGTCACAGAACATTAGCTTATCAAACCTGCTTGACTTTTTCCTTTCTTGGTATCAAAACTGACTGCCTTACCCCAAAGATCAGTGAACGGTGGCAGCAACGGTAGAATCTGGGGTGTGTTCTCTTTTAGTCAATGTTTTGATTTGGATTTTTTTTCCATGGGTCTCTTTCATTTGAAATGTTTCCGGTCAGAAGGATGCAAGCCAGCGACGGCAGAGTTTTTCAGTCAGAGATAAAGAGATCAGAAGGAGTGATATCATCAGATGGCAGAGTAGGAGACCCCAGCCTCTGTCTGCCCCCCAAGATCAACAGTTAGGCAGCTGTCCATGAACAAAACAGCTCTGGGAGAGTCCCGCAGTCCACTGACAAAACTTCAGCAACACAGTGGGACAAAAATACTTGTGAATAATCACATAAAAAGGAAAGGAATAACAGCTTCGATTTACCTGCATCATCCCATCCCCCACACCAGCATTGCTCAGTGCCGGAAGGGAACTTTCCACTAGAACTTTCTCCCTTAGCTGAGAAAAAAAGAGCAGGGTAAACAACTAGCTTCCCAGTGTTTTGGTGTACCACATGACGTCTCTGCTTCGGTGTAACCCCACCTGGAGGTCGGCCAAGCTGGGGACACACAGAGAAGGCTAGGAACTACTGGTAGCTGCCACACAGTAGGGATGTCTGTGATCCCAGTGAACTGCTCTGTAGAAGACTGCGCTGCTTTTACGAGCACTGAAGAGACCAAGAGCCAGTATACCCACTGCAAACCACCTATAGATCTCACCAGTTTTTACCCCATAGCTATTCAAGTTTGCCAATGCCAGACACCTGAGTACCTCCCCATTCCCTCACTGGAGCCTGGGACCTGCACAAGAAGGTAGCCTAGGCCTCTGCTGCTGGGCAAGTGGAAAACACCAGCCTGTTCCCCTGAGACTGACGCCCACCACTAGAGGCATGCTCGGGGCTAGCCTGCCAGCTGTCTCCCTGCATGCCCCTGGCCTGATCCCCATCACTGCCCTCCACTGTCATGCATGCAATTGGAGGAAGACTGTGCAGTCATGAGAGAACATAATGAAATGTAAATGGATTAAAGTCTCCAATCAAAAGGCATAGACTGGTTGAATGGATGAAAAAAAAAAAAAAGACCCAACTATATGCTGCCAATAACAAACTCGCTTCAGCCTCAAGGACACACAGAGGCTCAAAGTGAAGGGACAGAAAGAGATACTACAAGCAAATGGAAACCAAAAGAGAGCAGGGGTAGGTACATTTATATTACACAAGATAGACTTATAAGTAAAAAACTGTAATAAAAGATAAAGAAGTTCATTATATAATGATAAAAATGTCTATTTGTCAAAAGGATATAACAATTGTACATAGATATGTATCCAACATAGGAGCACCTACGCATATTAAGCAAACATTAACATCTAGTAATACACAACTATATGATAAAAGTAGGGACTTCAATACCTCACTTTCAACAATAGATAGATCATCCAGACCAGAAATCAATAAGGAAATCCCGGACTTACATAAAACTTTAGACCAAATAGGCTTCAGAGACATCTACAGAACATTCTATCCAACCGCAGCAGAATTTAACACACTCTTCTCACGCACACATGGAACATTCTCCAGGACAGATCATATGTTGGGTCAGAAAACAAGTGTCAGCAAATTTTAAGATTGAAATTATACCAAATATCTTTTCTGACCACAATGGTATGAAAATAAGAAATTAATCACAGGCAGAGATTGGAAATTTTACAAAAATGTGAAAATTAACACACCCCTAAACAACCACTGGTCAGAGAAGACATTAAAAAATATCTTGAAACAAATGAAAATGCGAACACAATATACCATAACTTAGACAAATTTGCAAAGGCAGCACTAAGAAGCAAGTTGATAGTGGTAAGTGCCTACATAAGAAAAAAGAAAGATCACAAATAAATAACCTAACTTTACACCTCAACAAAATAGAAAAACAAGAACAACGTAAGTCCAAAGTTAGCAGAAGGAAGAAGATAATAAAGACCTGAGGAGAAATCAATGAAATAGATAATAGAAAAATTATAGAAAAGATCAGCAAAACTAAGGGTTGGGGTTTTTTAATAAGATAAAATTGACAAATTTTTAGTTCGATTTATCAAGAAAAAAAGAGAGAGGAACCAGATCAATAAAATTTTAAATACAAAGGAGACATCACAACTGATACCACCGAAATACAAAAGATTATAAAAGGCTTTTACGAACAATTATATGCCAACAAATTTGACAATCTGGAAGAAACGGATAAATTCCTAGAAACATACAACCTACCAAGACTAACTCATGAAGTAATACAAAATCTGAACAGAACCATAATAAGAGATTGTATCAGTAGTCAAAAACCTCCCAATAAAGAAAAGTCCAAGACCAGGTGGCTTCACAGGTGAATTTTAGCAAACATTTAAAGAAGAATTAATGCTAATTCTTCCTAAATTCTTCCAACAAATTGAAAAGGAGGGAACACTTCTGAACTCATTTTACACAGTCAACATTACCCTGATACCAAAGCTAAATAAGGATATTACAGGAAAACAAAATGATAGGCCAATATCCCTGATGAACATACAAGCAAAAATTCTCAATGATATACTAGCAAACTGAATCCAACAGCACATGAAAAGAATCATACACCATGATCAAGTGGGATGTACTTCTGGGATGAATCATCTCAAAGATGATTTAACATATGCAAATCAAAAATACAATACATCGCATTAACAGAACGAGAGACAAAAATCATATGATCATCTCAGTAGATGAAGAAAGAGCATTTGACAAAATTCAACATCCTTCCATGATTAAAAAAAAAAACCTCCCAACTAATTGGGTATAGAAGGAACGCACTTCAGCATAATAAAGGTCATAAATGACAAGCCTACAGCTAACACCATACTCAGTGACGAAAGGCTGAAAGCTTTCCCGGTGAGATCAGGAACAAGATGAGAATGCCCACTTTCACAACTCTTATTCAACATAATACTGGAAATCCTAGCCAAAGCAGTTAGGCAAACAAACAAATAAATAAAAGGCATCCAAATCAGAAAGGAAGAAGTAAGACTGTCACTGTTTGCTGATGACATGATCAGCATATGGAAAACCCTAAAGACTCTACCCCAAACCGTTAGACTTAATAAATGAATTCAGTAAAGTTTCAGGATACAAAATCAACATATAAAAATCAGTTGCTGGGGATGGCTGGGTGGCTCAGTTGGTTAAGCATCTGACTTTGGCTCAGGGCATGATCTAATAGCTCATGAGTTCAAGCCCCATGTCAAGCTTTGAGCTCTCAAGCCTGCTTCAGATTCTGTGTCTCCCTCTCTCTCAAAAATAAAAACATTAAAAAAAATTCAGTCGGCAACTGATTTTTATATGTTGATTTGGTTTCCTAATTCAAAAGGGCACATGCACCCCAATCTTTACAGCATCACTGTCAATAATAGCCAAATTATGGAAGGAGCCTGAATGCCCATTTACTGGTGAATGGATAAAGAAGATATGATATTTATACACACACATACACACACACACAATGAAATCTACCTCATGATCAAAAAGAATGAAATCTTGCCATTTGCAACAACATGGATGGAACTAGGATGTATTATGCTAAGCAAAATAAGTCAGCCAGAGAAAGACAAATATCGTATGATTTCACTCATATGTGGAATTTAAGAAACAAAGCAGATGAACATAGGGGAAGGGAAGGAGAAATAAGATAAAAACAGAGAGGGAGGCAAACCATAAGAGACTCTTAAATTCAGAGAACAAACTCAGGGTTGCTGGAGGGGCAGTGGGTGAGGGGATGGGCTAAAGGGGTGATGGGCTTTAAGGAGAGCACCTGTTGGGATGAGCACTGCGTGTTGTATGTAAGTGATGAATCACTGGTTCTATTCCTGAAACCAATACTACATTGTATGTTAACCAACTTGAATTTAAATAAATAATTTTTTTAAAAATCAGTTGCATTTCTACATACTAACAATAAACTATCAAAGAAAAGAAAAGAAAACACTCCCACTTATAATAGCATCAGAAACAATAAAATACTTTGGAATAAATCTAATCAAGGGCATGAAAGATCTAATCAGTGAAAGAAATTGAAGACATAAATAAATGAAAGGTATCATGTATTCATAGATTAGAAGAGTTGATATTTTTTAAAAGTCCATATTACTCAAAGCCATCTGTAGAGTCACTGCAATCCCTATCAAAATTCAAGCATCATTGCACAGAAATACAAAAAGTGACCCTAAAATGCATATGAAACCACACAAAAAAAAACCCTGAATAGCCAAAGCAATCTCCAAAAAGAACACAGCTGGAGGTTCACACTTTCTGGTTTCAAACTATATTATAGAACTGTAATAATCGTAACAGTATGGTATGGGCATATAAATGGACACAGAGACCAAGGGAACAGAATTGAGAGCCCAGAAATAAACCCATGCCAGCATGGTCAACTAATATTTCACAAGCGAACCAAGAATACTCAGCGGGGAAAGTATAGCCTCTTCAATAAATGGTGGGAAAACTGAAGGTCCACATGCAAGAGAATGAAATTGCACCCCTATCTTACACTACTCACAAAAATTAAGTGAAAATAGATTAAGGATTTAAATATAAAACCTGAAACCATAAAACTCATAGAAGAAAACATAGGGGAAAAGCTCCTTGACATCAGTCTTAGCAAGGATTATTTTGGATATTATACCAAAAGTATAAATAAGAAAAGCAAAAAATCAACAAGTGGTACTAAATCAACCTAATAAGTTTCTACACAGCAAAAGAAACAATCAACAAAATGAAAAGGCAACCTATGGAATGGGAGAAAATATTTGCAAGCCATATATCTGATAAGAGGTTAATATCCAAAGTAGATAGGAACTCACACAACTCAACAGCAAAGAAACAATCTTATTTTAAAATGGGCAGAAGACTCGAATAGATGTTTTTCCAAAGACATACAAATGGCTAACAAGCACATGGAAAGGTGCTTAATATCACTAATCATCAGGGAAGTGCAAATCAAAACCACAATGAGGTATCATCTCACACCTGTTAGAATGACTGTTATCAAAAAGACAAGAGATTAAATATCCAGGCACCTGGGCGGCTCAGTGGATTAAGTGTCCGACTTCAGCTCAGGTCGTGATCTCATGGTTCGTGAGTTCGAGCTCCGCATCGGGGTCTGTGCTGAGAGCTCAGAGGCTCAGAGCCTGGAGCCTGTCTTCAGATTCTGTGTCTCCCTCTCTCTCTGACCCTCCCCCACTCTGTCTGTGTGTGTCTCTCTCTCTCAAAAATAAATAAACATTAAAAAAAAAGAGAGAGATAAATGCTAAAGGATCCAGAGGAGAGGGGAACCCTGGTGCACTGTTGGTGGTTATATAAATTCGTGCAGCCACTAGGGAAAACAGTATGGAGGTTTCTCAAAAAATTAAAAACAGAACTACCTTATGATCCAGCAATCCCACTTCTGGGTATATATCTGAAGATGAAAACACTATCTCAAAAAGATAATTTGCATTCCCAGGTTCTTTACAGCATTATTCCTAACAGTCAAGACATAGAAAATAGTTAGGTGTCCAGTGATGGGTGAATGGATAAAGAAAATGCATTATATATAAAGAAAATATATAACAAATATGTAACATATAATATTTATAATATATACAAAATACATTAAAATTTTAAAATTTACATATTAATGTGTTATATAATATATTAATTTCATAGAAATATATATATTACATATACATATGTAATGGAATGGTAATCATAAAAAAGAAGAAAATCACAAAAAGAAGAAAAAGGAGAAATTGAGAGCATTATGCTAAGTGAAATGACAGAGCAAGACAAATACTATATAATCTCATTTATATGTGGAGTCTAGAAATATCAAACTCATAGAAACAGAGGATAATGGTGGTTGCCAGGGCTGAGGAGTGGGGAAGTGTAGAGATTTCGGTCAGTTATAAGAATATGTTTGAGTATCTAATGTATCGCACAATGACTATAGTCAATCCCATTATATTGTACCTGCTGTGAATATAGGGCTTTAATGATCTCAGCAGAACAATAAATGGCGATTGTGTGAGGTGAAGGGTGTGTTTACTAACCTTATTGTGGTAAAACATTTCACAATATGTACATGTATGAAATAATCACATTGTATACCTTAAACCTATACTACAGTTGACGTGTGGATTCTGTCTCAAAAAAGCTGGAGGGGAAAAAAAAGAGATGAAGAAATAAAATGTACTGCTGGCCCTTGATAACCACCTTCAAATTCAGTGGATCAGAACGGTCTGAAGGGTAAGAAATGCTATGTATTTCAGTAGTAGTTTCACCTTTCTCTTAGCATCTTAGTCTTGGATTAACAAATGGCATACTCTTCCCACACATAATATAAAACCATGATGATGATAGTGATTATAACATTTTTGAGCATTTATTATGTGCCAGGCATTGTTGTAAGGGCTCTACGCATATTAACTCATGGTGCTATAATTATGCTGATTTCACAGATGAAGAAACCGAGTGAGAGAACTGAGCACCTTGTTCAAGATCACGAAGCCCGTAAGTGGCATAGTTGGGATCCAAAGTCAGGCCATCAGACTCCAGCAGTCAGGTTTTTCATAAGCATGCTAGATGCAGGGTAACTCTATAATCCTGTATCCTGGTGGTACCGGGACTGTCCCAGTGATAAATTACACAGTCATCCTTGCTGTACGATACTGTAAAAGCCTGTAGCGTTAGCAGTGTAGATGAGCCATTTGTGAATGGCACGTCTTAGTGATCAAAATGGAGAAATGAGCATACAACCTAAGTGTTTCTATGGCACCAGGAAGGAAAAAGAACAGTCCAACAGGACTCTTATGCAGCACATCACCGCATCAGAGGGCAGAAGGGGAGTAGGGGAGAAAGATCATAAAAGCATTCACTAAAGGATTTAGCACGCAGGTATTTCGGACTCCCTTTGTCACACACAAAATCGCACAAGTTCTTCACTGATGACAAAGAGGATGTTTCTCTCCATCAGGCATTTAAGAAGTACCAGGAGTTGTCAAGGCAGACATGCCAGCTTGCCGGATGGTGCTGTGAACTGGAGAACGCCATCTGTTTTGTTAAGGTTGACAGTCTGAAATTTCTGGTTAAACTCCAGATCTCCTTGTTGTGAAGGGCTTGATAACTTTTAGTCCATTACCTTCTGCTTACTGAGTCACAGAGCATATTATATCTCCCTCCAGAGCACTCCAACAGCTGGGCCATGTTATAAGCTGTCTTAGTCTTATTCGGTATTAGATAATGGATTTGATAGGACCTTCCATCTGAATCAAGGAAATGCAATTCCAGAATTGCTGTTGTTTCAAATAAGTGGCCAACTCTGACATTCTGGCTCAAGGCACAAATCCGTTACTTTTTTTGCCAGTGGGGCTGTTCTGATGAGGGCTTGCTTTACAAGCACATTGGACACATAACAACAAAGCATTTACTTCACTTTTTAATTGCTCTTGGAAACGTTTTAAATGGCACCAATACAACCTTTACTAGAAAATGAAAGTGTTCACAATCTTTATTAGAAAATGAAAGCGTTCACTTCCTGGAGTAACTAAACTCTTCAAAGGAGGGCAGAAAGGACCACTTTATGAAATTCATTGAAAACTGAGAGCCTGCATTCAGGAGCTAACAAAGCGGTTTCAAAGTCAAGTGGGGACAGGCTGAGTCAGCAATACCCACTAGAAGTTGCATTCCGGCTTTAATCCAATTCAACAAATGCATTTTCTGCTGTGTCAGATAGAGCCTTAAGAAGAATTTCTTGAACAACATGCTGAAAATGGTTCTTGGTGAAAGCTACGTTTTGACGGCACCATGAAATTACTAATTATGCTGAAGAGAGTCTTAAACACTTGAGCCTCTTGTGGATTTCATGCTGGGAAAGAGGGAAGAGTTCAGGTCACCGTATATGAGCAGCCTTGCTTCTGCCCTGCGTTGTCTGTAGGTGTGGTGTGTGTGCCCAGTATCAAACGGGGATGAGTGAGACTGAAAAGAAGCCATGGATAAAGGGTAATGATCAATTTCCATTTTTTCCAGTTACAAAGTCAAATGGTCCTAGTCACTCAAAAGTGCTAGAGCTTTAGCTCTTTCCTAAATAATTTTCAGCATGTACTTTTATAAAGGCAGTGGGGCATGATGTAAAGAGCAGTGACTTCAGGTTCCGACAGCTCTGGGCTCAAAGCCCGGCTGTGCCACACACTCGCTGGGGGACCTTTGACAACTAACCTCTCTGTTCTTTAGGTTTTTCATTTCTAAATGGGAATCAGAAGCCATATCTTTGTGAAATTTTAAGTGACCTAATAAAACACTGCATAAGAATCTACTTCAAGTATAGCACTAGCACACTGGAAGCATTCTGTAAGTGTCATTGCTTTCATTATTATCATAACTTCTGTGCTACTTCAAAGGTGTGTTGGAGAGATCACAAAGGCCTTTTGATATATTCTCTATGAAACCTGTTATTTGAATATCTAAAAAGTGCAGCTAGTATCAGTTTCCTAAGGCTAAGTGTTAAATGCAGAGAAGAGACTATTAAGTTCATGTACTTAAAAGAAAAAAGTGTGATATTCTAGTGATTTTCTTGTCCAAAAGTAACAAATATTAGGGTTCTTCAAACCTGCACAAAGGGCCTTGCTTTGTAAACTTCTTGGCTAAGGATCCAAAAAGGTTAACATATTATTTAGTTAGCCTGGTAATCAGACTGTCTCATTTAGCTATTGGGCGAAGGACTGTGTAAAAGACAGAGAAAAATCTGCTCGATTCAGTATTCCTACTAACTGTAAGGAGTAAAATTAAAAAGGTATCATAAAACCTAATCACTGCCTGCTGGTTTCACTATTTCTCAAGCTGATTATATTTTTGGTTCATTTAAAAGGCTTTGGGAACCAAGTTCCAGCTTCCAAACACATGGTCTTTCCATGAAAAGATCATAGAGTTTCAACTTTTTAGAACAGTAAAGAGTTGTAGAGATCATTTATACCGATGAGAATGTAAAGGTCCAATATAAAATATACAGAAACTGCCACTGTTGCCCTGAATTAGTCTCCCTGGGCAATGGGATCAGAGGCAGCTGGAATGATATCTGAACTTAAAGGAAGTAGTAAGGCACAAATGGGTGAACACAGTAAATATGAAAAATGACAAATTATTTGGACTTCAGACTCCAGTCAGTAATTCTAGGCATTTTTCAGAGTGCTTGGCACTCACCATCCTTCATCCATTCAAATTACACATGTGCTGTGCCCACTGTGGACCAAACATTGGGTACTAGGTAATAAGGACACAGAAAATTTAAGATACATATCTTGCCCATTCTTGGCATTTATGATCTAGTTGGTAAATAATGATAATACCAGTAAGTGCCAAGCACAAAATATAAGGGGAACACCAAATTTCCTGGAAAAGCCTGGGAGGCTTGATTAAGAGTATAGGACATCTAGCTGAAGTATGAACAAGTAAGTAAGATTTCATAGGCTTGACAGAGAAAGATATTCAGGGTGTTAGAAATGACATGAGGAAAGCCATGGAGGAATAAAAGTGCTTCAGAGGTTTGGAGAGCAATGAGTTTGAGGGTGAGAATGGCAGAAAATGGCACAAGTGAGATAAACAGGGGCCAGTTCCTCATAGAAGAGTATTCTGACAACCTGCCTCCCTATTATTAAATTTACACCCCTGTAATCCTTTCTGAAATCACAAAGTACTTTCCCTGCAAGCACTTGAAATGCCTATTTTGTCTACCAAACAGCCACTGGCATGGGTTCTGGTACCTAGTAGGCGCTCAATAAAATTTTTTTGAATGTTGAAAAATACACATGCCAGGTAAAAACACAAAAACTCAGTTTTGTCCTTCCTACACAGGGAAAAATCCAGTTGTTCATTATTGTGTTTCTCTCCCAGGAGCCTCCTTTACTACTTACACAGAACACTGACTTCTGACACTTCTGGTCACCAAATGTGTGGGGAGTTTTCCCCACAACAACAAGCAAGTCACTGACACCAGTTGGGTGTCCTATAATGTAATTCCGACACGATCCACCCAGAGACAGTGTCAGACCTCACAGGTAAGGGCTCAGTCTTAGAGGATTGCCCCCCAGTCCCACATCAGACACCAGCTGTAAGCTCAGGTCACCACCCGTGCTGCTGACTGACCAGCTACAGCTTGGAGGTTCCCATGACCTCCTCCTCAGGTTTGATTAACTTGCTAGAACAAGAACTCAGGGAAATGCTTATTTACGTTTACCAGTTTATTAAAGGATAGGATAAAGAATACAGATGAACAATCAGATGAAGAGATACACAGGGCAGGTCTGGGAGGATGCCAAGCCCAGGAGCTTCTGTCCCCCTGGAGTTGGGGTGCATCACTCTCCCGGTGTGAATGTGTCCACAGACCTGGAAGCTCTCTGAACCCCCTACCAGGGGATTTTATGGAGGCTTCCTCTGGTGGGCATGATCAATTATTAACTCCACTTCCAGCCCCTCCCCACTCTCTAGGTGGTGCTGAAAACTACAGCCTTCTCATCTTGACCTGGTCTTTCTGCCCAGGAGCCATCCAGCTCACTTAGTCACCTCAGTAGAACGAAGGTGCTCCTAGTGTTCTTATCACATATGGAATTAAAAGGGCTGTAGGTGCTCTGTGCCAGGAACTGGGGGCAGATGTGTATGTCATATATTTATCTATATAATTATTATTATTATTATCTCACACCAGGCCAAGGATTTGGGACTTCATCCTGAAGTTACAGAGCTATTGCAGGGTTGTAAGTATAGAAATGATTTGATAAGATTGAGCCTTGGGGTTTTGAGAGGGTTACCATGGAAGAAATGTGGAAAATAATCTGGAGGAGAAGCTGGGAGCCCAATATGGAAGAAAATGCTGTAATGACCCAGGCAAGAGATGACGAGAGTCTGAAAACACAGCCTTGCAGATGCAAGTTGTGTGGGGAGGCAGAATTCTCAGGACTTTTGACCAAGCAGGTCTGGGCTGTGAGGGAAGGAGGGACCCCTCCTTTGAGATTTCTGGGCTGGGCACTGAGGTTGTATTGCCATTCTCAGAAAGAGGGAACACGCAACATGAAGTCACAGACTTGCAGAGAGACCTCTCTGGGGCCTCTGGATGGGGGTATAGGAAGTAGGAATAGACAGGTATCACAGAAGGAGGTCTGATCTCTCTCTGTCCCTCCCCCACTCCTTCTCATTCTCCCTCTCTCTCTCTTTTTCTCACAAAATAAATAAATAAACATTAAAAAAAAAAAGTGAGGTCTGAGTTTGGGAAGATGGTGCACCGTAGTGAAAGCCATGGGCCTGGGTATAATCAAAAAAACATACCATTCCAATTGCACTCTACCCCCAGAGTACAATGTGTTTTTAAAAGTAAACCTTTAAAGTATAACATGTTGTCAGAAAGGTATGAGAGCGCAAGCATACAATTCAGTACATTTTCCCAAGGTGAGCAGAGCCACATAACTGCCCCTCACATCAAGAAGTAGCACCCTTCCAGGATCCTGCAATGCATTTACCAGCAAAGGCACTCAGGGCCACATGGTGACGGAGGCTCGGAGACCGGAGTCTTCACCTCTACTGCGATGACGTCTTGAAACAGAGCCCGTCGGGACGGAGAACCACAGAGGCGGTCTGAACGATAACTTGCTATACCATCTTCAAACGTCTAAGAGGCCTGATTCTAATGCTCTACATTTTCTGCCGTGAATTCAAGTTTCTGAAGAAAAAATTGGTCAAAAGTAAATTCCTCCAAAGTCACCCCAAAACAGATGGCTTCCTTAAGGAACCGACATGAGACTAAAAGCGGAGCCAAATGATTCTGGAAGAAAGACCCCAAAGCTCATCGCCATCATGTAACACAGGTCCAGTGTGCAGTGTCAGGCACAGATGGCAGGACCCGGGGTCACATCGGCACCCGCCATTGCTGGCAAAGCAAGGGGTGACAAAGGAACTGCTACAGATGGAAAGACTTAGGGACAGGCAGGTGTGGGAGGTGCAGCGCCAGGTGTGGGTGGCAGAAGCCAGTGACTAACATCATGGAGGTTTCCCTGCTCATCGCATGCTGCCAGGCAGCGCTGCTTGCAGGGAACAGCCGCAAAAGAGGGACTGAAAGTAGGATGTGTGCCAAAGTGCCGGTGCCCCTGGCAGCCAGTGCCCGCCCAAGTCTGGGAAAACACAACTGTATTCAGAAATCAATGTTCTTCAAAGTGATCACTCAAGTGTTCCTTTCTGAAGTCCTAACAGAAGTGTTATCAATGCTCAGGACTGGGCTGCCTAATGGGAAATGCCCCCATGGGGGCTTTTGACTCATAAACCTATTCAGCCTCACATGTTCATAATCATTTGTGTAAAGAAGAAAAAAGCTCCAAGCACTAATTAGAAAGATAGAGCTGTTGTATTTTCCTCCGGATCACCTTATCTTCTTTATTCAGTTCTTGAAGACTCAGCTATTAAAAGAAATTAAGTAATTCATCAAGCCCATTTCAATTACCTGCTGCTGATAACATCAGATTACAATTAGCATCTACAAATGAACCAAGTGCTAACTGCCAAGCTGAAACATAAGCTAATTTACTGCGAGGCTCTGCCTGCTGGAGACAGAACTCAGGGATCTGGCAGCAAGCATCCACTTCATTATTCCAACAACAGTGTTGCAGCCTCTACTGCAACGGTCCAAAGTGCGGCTCTGACCAAGATTTACCGCCCTGTCTGCCTCTGCTCACGTGTTTACAGATTCGCTGTATCTGTAAGCAAATCACAGCTCCTTTTAAATAGCAATGTCTAGACAAGCAGGGTGACAAATCTTGACCTCAAGTAGAGAGTAAATATTATTAATATTTATTAGGCGCTGATAGGTGTGGGGCACAGCATAGGGTGTGCATGTCACAACCTTAATGAGGGTCTGAATCATTTTCTGTGAATCCTCTGCTGCTTGATCAGAAAAACTCCTGTCTTGGCTGATGCTCTCCATTTCTCATTTTTCCTTCCAGACAGGGAAAGCACATTCCTGTTACTTTCTTTTAGATGTCTAGAAATATCTTTTTCCAGCTCTGGGTCACATTTTTTTTTTTTTTTTTTGGTATTTATATTTCCCCTTTTCATGACACTTAATAGAAACTGCTTTGAATGGAAAGCAGAGGTGCGTGCTTTGGCTTCCTAGATCATGGACATTATTAGAGTCTGACGATCTGTGTAGTCTCAGCTACGCTTCTCAAGCAGAAGAACTAACTGTTCAGTGAATGTGTGGGTCCCAGAGGGGGCTTGTGGGCTGTATTAAAAGACAGCGCACAGACCCAAGTTTGGATCTTGCCACTGCCGCTTAAAAAGTGAATTTGAGCCAGCATCTTTCCTTCTATGCCTACCACACAGCTTGGTGGTGAGAACAAAATAACGTAGGCAAAGTGTCTATCTCAGTGCAAGTAGTCAATAGACAACAGCTTCTCCGGGAAAAGAGAAGAAAGAGCTCTTCCATCCTTATGGTGCTATACTTCTCTAGGAACACTTGCTGTTTTGTCCTTGGGCACAAGTAGGGACCACTGCTTCAAGGTGACTTATAACCCTTCAGGTGGTGCTTCTTCTTTTCCAACCTCTATTAAGAAGGATGGGGTGGGGGATGGTGTTCAAAAGAGGAAGCATCATTTGCTTTGAGCCCTAGGCGGTGTAATCCTAGCATGGCTCCGACTGGAGTCCACCCTTCTAGTGGGTATGTTCCTTCACAGAAGGATCTGTGGACATGGAAATCAGAGACCTGAAGTCCAGCCTCAAGTCTGCCTCATACTGTATAATCTTGGATGAGGCACAAACATTCATTAATCTCTGAATAACAATAGTTTACTTTACAGAGCTATTAGAAAGACCAACGAGTGCTGTAAAACACAAACACCATGGAATCACATTGCTATGCCAAGAACTCCTGAGTGATGCCTCAAAGATCTTTTGACATCTTGAGCAGTTAGTTTGAAAATAGCCCCATATGGGACGCCTAGGTGGCTCAGTCGGTTAAGTGTCCGACTTCAGCTAGGTCATGATCTCATGGGTTTGTGGGTTTAAGCCCTGCACCGGGGTGTGTGCTGACAGCTCAGAGCCTGGAGCTGCTTCAGATTCTGTGTCTCCCTCTCCCTCTGCCTCTTCCCTACTTGTGCTCTGTCTCTCTCTGTCTCAAAAAATAAATAAACATTAAAAAAAGTTTTAAAAAATGAAAATGGTCCCATAAATCACACTGTGCATTTTCAAAGAAAAACACTCAATTAGTGTAAATTAATTACTATCTACAATTATTATAAACATTTTACCTATAAAGCCAGGTCTCTCTCCATCTCTCTCCAACATATAAAAATTGAAATGTGAAAAACTTATGAAATAGAGTGATTGCCATTTTCTAGAATAGTTTTTCTCATACAAAGGAAATTTATCATAAAATTTTTTAGGATACTGAGTTTTACATATGTTCATAGTCATGATTTAATTCATAAAATTTATTCAGGAATAATATATAATTAAAGCACAATATGTGTATCTATTATGTAGACATATATAACGGTGTCATTCCCCCTTTCCTTGGGAATTCAGAACTTTCTGATTCACACTGCCAAAATTTAATTTTTAAATATCGTTATTTAGGTGACATTTCTTAAATCTTAGAAGCAGAACAGCTGCAAGTCACTGCTTCTGCAATTATCATTTGCTGCACTGCAAATAAGAGGCCTGATAACCACCAGAAGAGCTACCAAACTTTTTCTCCAACGCATGACTCCCAGGATGGTTTAAAAACACGGTACAAAAGAGGCCAAGCATTATTTTATGAGATCTTAATGAGTATTTCATGCTATGGATCTCTTGAGACTAAATGGATCGAGTTTTTTTTTTTTAACCTACCTGGGCTGTGATTTTCTATGTAAAATTAATTAATACTCCTGACCTCATAGGTTTGTGGAGAGGATTAAATATGAAAGTGAATGCAAATGTGGCATAGAGCAGGTACATGCTTGTTAGACGGAAAACCATAGCTCTGTTGGGGCCGGAACGACATCGCTTTTTTTCATTAAAATGTAGGCACTAATGTGCTTATCTCATAACTAATGCTCAATAAATATTTGCTGAACAAAAGAACAAACAATTAAATGAACAAATAAATTCACGAACCATTTCTCTTTCTCTCCCAAAGAAGCTACTTTCTAGATCTGTCTTTTTGACTAATAAGGGACAGTTATTTTTAAAATTTCAATTGTTTTCCATAGATGGATTATTAGATATTTGACCCCAGGATTTGGTGGGAAGCACTTTCTCTCTCTCATATTTGACCCAATACTAGAAACAAAATCAGCCCAGGCACTGTTGTATGTGGGAAGTGGCTTCTGAAATGTGTTCACCTTTATATGTCTTCCAGGGGCATAGTGGCAAACTAAGAGGTCACCCTCATCTGGAAGGAAGGCAGTATGGGAGGGAGGGAGAAAGGGGAAAAGAGGAAGGAAAGGGAAGGGGAGGGGAGGAGAGGAAAGGAAAAGAAAGGAAGAAAGAAAAAATAAAGAAAAAAAAGGAAGGAAAGAGGGAAGGAGGGAGGGAGGAAGGAAAGAAAAACTGAAACTAGCCATCCTTTTAATGGTCTCCCTTCTCACTTTCCTGACTGCAGCTCACCCCGCAGCAAGACAAGAGGCAATTCTGCCTAGTCCTCAGTGAATGAGAAGACCTAGCATAATCACTGAGGATTTTAACTGAGGCTTTGTTCCAGTGACCTACTCTACAGCCTGAGAAGGCCACCAAAAACCCAGAGGCTACAAAAATACTGTCATGCAATTACAGTTGTCTTGAGTAGAAAAGAAGAGATGGACCTTTTCTAAGCCTAAATATACATTAACATCATTTTCACAAGACACATGCTTAGAAAACAGCTAGGCTATCATTTTTGTTTGTAAGAAATCTGAAGAGTCTCAATCATTTCTATTTCTTCTATTTTAAAACAAATAAAGGTGCATAATAAAAGTACATGCTGAACACCAAGGACAAAGATTTCTTGTGTTCTCTACCTTCTCCTCTCCATTTCCACAAGTGCTAGCCACTCCCCCCTCAGACGTGCACAGGAAGCTTCTATTGTCAGAAAACCTTAGTGGCTCAAATCTCATTGTCCTTGCCTTCTGTGGTATCAAAGTGATATACCCTCCACATCCTGAAGCTCTCTTCTTCCTAATCTCTACCTGGATCCCCTCTACCCTCTGTGAGCCCAACTCAGTCTCACTGGCTGGCTTTCCGTCCTTATCTTATAATGAATGTCATTGAGATGATGCCATCTTGATACCTGTTTCCAGTAGTATTCAATCATGTTACATTAAGGGGGAGAAACACATATTGGACATGTACAAAACCAAACATCACATGCTTCCCCAAACTAGTTCTTTCTCTCAGCTTTCCTGTTTCTTTTAAAAGGCACCACTCTTCCTCCAGTCATCTGGGCACAACATCTGGGGAAAGCTTTCACTCATTCAATCTAACCATATAAGTATTTACAGAGTATCCAATATGTGGTAAGGGGTTATACTCAGTGATACAGAGACTGTAGATAGAATACTGTTCATGCTTCCAATGAGTTCTAATCCAGAGAGGTAACTATACAAGTATACAAATAACCAAAATTTATGATGGAATATAAATAAATTAAGAGAAATTTTGAAAGTGTTCCTTGTTATCAAGAGAGGCTTCAAGTAGTGAACAGTATTTAGAATGATCCTAAAAAGATGCGTAAACATTAGACAAGCAAGATAGGAATGAAAAAGGTCTAAGTGGAAGAAATAGCTTGAGGAAATATAGTAAAGGACAAGAGCACAGCCAATGTGGTGAGATCAGGGGAGATGGAAAAGCCCAATTTCAGGAAAAGTAAACAGGATGTACAGAGTAGTAGTAGAATTAAAGAACAGAAATCATGACAAACCCCATTTTAAGGTAAGGACTCTGGACATAACGGTGTGTGCAATGTGTAGCGACTCCTACCTACAGAGCAGGTTTGGGAGGGCCGGTCTCATACCGACGTGTGAGATGGAGGAAACATGGGAGGGAGGGCACGGTGGTACGTAAAACCCAACTAGTAGGCTAATGCAGTTGCCTGGGCAACCAGGAAGGGGCAATAAATGAAAAGAACCCTTATGAGAATATTTATTTGACGACTGTTAGATTGTCAATCAATGGAGGAGAAAAGGGAAGAAATCATGATGATTTTAGATTTCTAAGTCAGAATGGCACAATAGGGTGAATAATGTCCCCCTTCCCCCAATATGTCCAAGTCCTAATTCCTGGAACCTGTGAAAGTTACTTTACATGGCAAAAGGGACTTTGTGGGTGTGATTACATTAACGGGTTGGAGACGAGGAGACTGTCCTAGATTGTGCAGGTAATCACGACAGTCTTCGTAAGAGGGATGCGAGAGGGGTCAGGGCAGAAGAGAGGGCAGTGTGGCAACAGGAGCAGAAAGGAGTGGTGCACCCTGAACGTGGAGGACGAGGCACAAGCCAAGGAATCCAGGCAGCCACTAGAAGCTGACTGTCCCCTAGAGCCTGCAAAAGAACCCAGCCTTGTTAATACAATAAACTTGTGTTAAGCCACTAAGTTTGTGGCTGTTAAGGCAGCAATCGAAAATTAATACAGATAGCTGTCATCACCAAATTTAGAAAAGCTAGAAGAAGTCAATATAGGACAAAGATATTTCACGTCTGGACTCACTAACTCTGACAGATCAGCATGAAAATCAGATGGAGAACCCACTAGGCCAATGGAAATGTGAAAATGGCGCCCAGGCAGGAGGTCAGTGCTGGCGCACATGGATTTGGAAACAATGTACACCCAAGCTGTAGGTGAAGGTATGCTGGTAAAAATAACAAAGGGAGATAGACAAAGAAAGAACAGAAAAATGAAGGAACAAAACACAAGAACTCCAACATTTAACAAAAGGCAATACAATGGAAAGGAACCATGAAAAATAATGTCGGTTATCTGAATGACACAGAGAAAGGCCTTAGGGAGAAGGGAGAATAGAAAAAGCAGGCTGCAGGAAAGTCTATATATTAGGATAGAAGTTTGGGGGAAAAAAAGGAACAGTCTGTAGACATGTGCATACTTACACATATGATTGTATTGCCATGTGTTTATGTACATTTTAAAAAAGGTCTGGAAAGATTCTAACTGAACTATTAACAGTGGTTAACTGTGAGGAGTGGAACAGGGGAAGGTAAATGATGTAAAAAGAGGGACTTTTTTCTACTTTATACACTTTCGTATCATAAGATTTTTTTACAGAAGTACCACTTTTGTAACTTTTTAAAATTGCTTATTTTTTTAGAAAAAGAGGGACAAAAAAAGCCAATGCAAAAGGTACAGAAAGAGCAGCCAAGAAAAAAATCAGGACAACAGTGCTTCACAGACACCAGAAGAGGAGAGAATTTCAAGGAAAAGTTAGTTTAGCATACAGATGCTGCATAGGATTAGGGAAATTTAGAACCGTCAAAAGATCTCTCAACTCAGCCATGAGGAGATCACTGTTGATCTTTTTCAGGGGACAAAGGTGCAAGTCAATCTTTAATGGTCCAAAATGAATAGGAGGAGCTGCACTTCCAGTAATGGAGGAGCAGCTCCTTTCAGACCAGCCCAAACTATAAAGTCCGGGCAGGGGCGGGGGGCGTGAGGGATTCAGGGGGAGGAATGTACAGAGCAGCTCCTTTCAGACCAGCCCACTTACAACTATAAAGTTGGGGCGGGGGGGGGGGATGCAGGGGGAGGAATCTACAAAGAGACACTGTGTAACCAAAAACAGTGAGGAACTGTAGCAAGGTTGGAGTTGACCCTTTGAAGAAAGGAATGGCTGAAGAAGAGAATAGCATTGGTTAAGTCTCCTCTTTCTGAAATGCCAGGGAGCATCTTTTTTTGGTGGGTGGGGGGGTGGCCAGAGGGAAAGCCCCAATTAGTGACATGTGGTCAGGCTACAACACAGGTAGAAACACAGTGTTACTGGCTTGAAGAACTAGAAGAATGAGCCACAGTTGGGAGCCTTCAATTCTGAGTATAAATTCTACCCCAATCTCTAACTCCTGAAATATGCATATGCATGGCTGAATCTAAGCAGCCCAGTTAAAGCTACAAGATCAGAACACACATTTCAGCTGCCACCCACCACAAAGACTGAATTTGGAGCTTGAATTAAGCCAAGTTAACCGGCAAAAGATCAACAAAAACAAAATACTGTTAAGAGAAATATATCAGAATCCAGAGTCTCTATAAAGTAACATTCACAATATTGGATACAATCCCATATTATTAGATATACAAAGAAACATTAAATGTGACTTGTATTTGAAACAAAAGGCAATCAGTACACAAGTCTGTGGCTATACTAAAAGACACTGAATTATACACTTTAAATGGCCAAACTGCACAGTACGCAAATTATATCTCAATAAAGATGTTACAAAGCAACAACATTACCAACAGGCAATCGTTAAGGTCTACCTCTAAAACAGTCTCTTAACTATAGAGGACAAACTGTGGTTACCAGAGAGGAGGTGGGTGGGAAGGTGGGTGAAACAGGTGAAGAGGATTAAGAGTATATTCACCATGACAAGCATGGAGTAATGTATAGAATTGGTGAATCACTATAGTGTACACCTGAAATGAGTATAACCCTGTATGTTAACTATAATGGATTTAAAAAATAATAGGGTCTAACTCTGAGATGACTCACATAGAATTAACAAACAAGGATTTAAAAGCTTTTGTAATAAATAGGCTTGGCTATGTACAGGAAAAATAGATGTAGTGAACAAACACATAAATCTTAGCAGAAAAACTGAAATATTTATTAATAGAAACAAATGGAAATTCTAAAGCTAAAAATACAATATATATCTGATAAAAAATTCACTTATGCAGTAAAGAATTAACCTTGCCCAAAGAGAGGTCTGGACTTAACCCTCAGCTCTGGGGAGCAATCTCTAAGCCCTCAGAATGCCCTGCCTAAGAGTGTCTTTGTTTACCTGAGGGTGTTGACCATGCCAAATAGTTGATGCTAATAGTTGATGCTAACCTTGTGATTTACAGTGGGAGCTTTCAGCTCAACCTCTGAGGGCTGAAAACGAAGGTCGCCTAAGCAGGTGGTCAACCATATCTATGTGACCAAGATCTAACACTGGACACCCAGGCTCAAGTGAGCCTCTCTGGTTGATAATAGTCTGTGCATATTGTCGGATATTGTTGCCTTCAGGCATGGGCTCTATCTGTGACTCCATTGGGAGAAGACAACTGAAAACTTCCCGCTTAGACTTCTCCTGCCATGCGCCTCTTCCCCTGGCTGACTTTAATCTGAATTCGTTCATTGTAATAAACCGTAACCATGAGTATATCAGATTTCAGTGAATTCTGGGAGTCTTTGTAGTGAATGACTGAACCTGAGGGTGGTCTTGGAGACCCATGCTCACGTTTGATGTCTGAAGTGAGAGCAGTCTTGGGGCATCCCAAACTCGGCATCACTGGATGGGTTTAAATGCAGATTGGAGATGACAGAATAAGAAGTCAGTGAACTTAAAAGACAGATTAACAGAAATTTTCAAATCTGAAGAATATAGAGAAAAAAAGATTTAAAATGTTAACAGACCCTCAGTAATATATAGCACAATACTTAAAGACTTAAGAGTAATGCAGAGTCTCATGAACAGAGGAGAGAGGGAATGGGCAAGGAGAAACATTTGAAAAAATAATAGGTAAAAATTCCCTTAGTTTGGGGAAAGATCTGTATCTGTAGATTCTAAAGCTCAAAGGGGGCGCCTGGGTAGCTCAGTCGGTTAAGCCTCCGACTTCAGCTCAGGTCATGATCTCACGGTTTGTGGGTTCAAGCCCCGCATCGGGCTCTGTGCTGACAGCTCAGAGCCTGGAGCCTGCTTTGGATTCTGTGTCTCCCTCTCTCTCTGCCCCTTTCCCCTCTCATGTTCTCTCTCTGTATCAAAAATAAATAAAATATTAAAAATTTTTTTTAAAGCTCAAAGTACCAGAGGAAGGAAAAATACAATGAAATCCACATTTAGGCATATCACAGTTAAACTACTAAAAATCAAAGTTAGAGAAAATCTTGAAAGCAATCAAGAAAGAATTAGCACATGCTCTACATACTTTCAATTCTACTGACATATCATCAAAATAATAGCTACCAAAAAACAATGGAAAGACTACTTCAAACTGTTTTTTTAAAAAGTCCATCAACCTAGAATTCTGAATCCACCAAAAATATGCTTCAAGATCAAAGGTGAATAAAGATGTTTTAAAGTAAGTAAAAATGAAAAGAATTCATCACTAGCACACCTGCACCATAAGAAATGCTACATGAAGTTCTTTAGACTGAAGATAAATGATACCATGTGGAAACTCAGATCTCTAGAAATGACTGCAAGTACCATAAATGACAAATAAGTGGCTAAACAGAAAAATTTGTTCCTCTTAATTCCTTAATATAACTGTACAGAAAAAAAAACACATTGTAAAGTTTAAAAGAATATAGACGTAGTAATGTAACAACTATAGCATAAAGAACAGGGAGTAAGGATTCAATGGGTTTATAAAGTTATAAGGTACTTAGGTTTTAAGGGAGGTGGTATGATGTTAGCTCAAAGTAGATTGTGAAAATTTAAGGATATTATAACAATCCTAGAGCAACCACTAAAATAAATGCAAAGGGGTAGAGCAAAAAAGCAAACAGACAAGTTAAAATAAAACCAATCTGGGAGGGAGGACAAGATGGCGGAGAAGCAGGGAGCTCTGTAATCCGCGCACGCCCGTATGGATTGAACTGAGAAGGACTGAAGGGATAAAACTTGGATTTGCAAGTGGGGGAAAGAAGAAACAGACGCCAGAAAGAAGACAACCTCAAAGATGCCTGAGTGAGTGACTGTGATCTGGGAAATTAGGGGACGGGCAGGTCCCGG
>CM053566.1:22244446-22285956 GCA_028646485.1 Cryptoprocta ferox | reverse complement strand
AGAGACTCTTGAATACTGAAAACAAACTGAGGGGGGAAGGGGAAGGGGGAAAGGTAACAGGGGGTGATGGTCTTGGTGGAGGTCACTTGTGGGGAAGAGCACTGGGTGTTATATGGAAACCAACCTGACGATAAACTATAAAGTTTAAATAAAAAAAAAAAAGAATAACATAAAAAAATAAAAAAATAAAAATAAATAAAAATAAAACCAATCTGATTAAATTAGCCACAGATGGTAGGAAAGGAAGAACAGAAAACAAAATATAAATGGGACAAACAGAAAACCAACAGTAAAATGTCATTTTACTAAATACAACATCAATAATGACATTAGACGCTAAATGGGTGAAATTTCTCTAAATAAAAGGCCATAATTGTCAAAATCAATAAAAAATCAAAATCAAACTAGATATCATCTGCAGTTATACTAAATACTAATACTTTATACTAAATATAAAGACACAGATTAAATAGAAAGAGATGGAAAAAGATGAACCATCAAAAGTGAGTGTAAGAAGGCAGAAGTGAGTGTATCTGTATCAGATAAAGTAGACTTCAGGACAAAAAGGTATGACCACTGACAAAAAAAGAAACATTTCATAATGACAAAAGGGCCAATCTGTCAGGAAGACAAAACACACAAATGAACATTTGTCCAATGACAGAATTTCAAAGTCTATGAAGCCATGTTTCACACAAGCAAATGGAGAAACGGATAACATCACAATAATAGTTGGAGATTTAACAATCTCCTTCTTAGCAATTGACAAAACATATAGACAAACAAACAAACAAACAAACAAAAAACCATTCAAAATGGACAAAGATGACCTGAGCATGCGCACCATCAATCACCATGACCTGATGTTATGACATTACACCCATTCAAAGAAGCATGTTTTCTGACCACCATGAAATTAAACTATAATTTGATGACAATAATGTGTCTAGGAAAATCCAAAATATTTAAAATTAACCCAAGAGAAATCACAAATGATCTAAGAAAATATTTTAAGCTCAGTGAAGATAAAAACATAATACAGCAAAAATTATTAGATGCAGGTAAAGCAGTGTGTAGAGAAAATTTTATATTTTTAAATGCTTGTATTAAAAAGAAGGTCAAGATCAATTACCTGAGGTTTGACTTTGAGAAACCAGCCAAGTAAGTAGCAAGAAGAAAATGATAAAAAGGAGACCAAAAATAAGTGAAATAGAAAAGAGACAAGCAATAAAAAAATAACAAAAACAAAAATCAGTTCTTTAAAAAGATCAAGAAGACTGATAAATCTCTAAGTAGAATGCCAGAGAAGGAGGGGTGAGGAAGTTGGCAGGTGCAAAACACAAACTAAAAATAACAAAACAGAAAGAGGGCACCCCACTAGATAGCCTACAAGCACTAAAAGGAAAATAAGAAAATAATTTAAACAACTTCATGTCATTCAATTCAACACTTAGATGAAATGAGCAGAGTCTCTGGAAAATACAACTTATCAAAACTGACACAAGATGATAAAGAAAATCTGCATGGTCAATACACACAGCCTTCTGAACTCCAGGTTCCAAGCCCTCCAGTCTATCCTACGCGCCGCTGACTTGCCGTCTACCTTCTTCCTCCTACATTTCAAAACCTTCAGGAGTTTCTGCTAGCGTATCTCTTGCCTAATTTTCATACTAATCTGCCATCTTCTAGTACATTTCTGAAGGGTACTCTGCCACCATTCTTCAGATATGCCAATCCATTCTTTGACATATCCCTTCCCATCAATTCCCTCTCATTCCTGGCCAAATCTAACCTATTCTTCAAGGTCTAAATGGGTCTAATCACCTCCAAGAACCATTCCAGGCTATTCCCAGCCCTCGGGGTCTTCCTTCTTGGAATTTCATGGCAACGCCACATCACTAATACTGTCTTGTAAAGAAGCCACTGTTGCCCTATGTATTTGTCCTATTTATTTTCCAACTAAATTATATGAACTTTGAGGGCAAAGTTTTTTTTTTTTTTCATATCTCTATCCCTTAGGGCAACTATTCCAGGATTCAGCACATAGTAATGATTCAATAAATACTTGTAATCTATTGACTGAATATGTAACGTCAAGAGCTTATTTCTACAGTTCTTATCAGACTCTCAAGACTCTCATTCGGATCTCGATACCATCTTCGGAGTAATCTCTGGGGATTTGCCAGACATTTTCTAACAACTATATTCATGAAACATGGTTGCAATAAGCAGAGGTAGAGGCAAAGGAGGAGGACTAAAATTATATAGACAAGGAGGCGCCTTGGTTTTGTAGGTCATAAGAAAAGGGGGCTGAGTTTTACATTCTGCTGCTACTAACGCCTGATAAGCATACACTAATAAGGATAAGGCAACCTTCTCCTTGTCCTCTCCCTGCCCTGAGTCCCTGTGGATACAGAACAAACAATGGGGCTCAGGAATGAGTTCAGCTCATACTTGCAAACATCTGTTCCTTCCATTCATTGTGTACCGACATCTGTTTGAGTAGAAACAAGATAACAACATCTTCTAAAAAGCAGTCAGTTACCAATACTTATTGTCTCTCACCAGGACATATAAATTCCACCAAATTTATGTCTTAATTATAACCAAGTACTGTATCAAACAGTGACTGCAAATCTAACTTATTTAAATAGATCTTTCAAAAATAATTTTGCATTTATACTAAAACTAGCAGCATCAACTGTGAATACACATACTTTTGAGGAAAAAATACGTTTCCTGTGACATTAAAGTCACCAAGTAAAGAAATTCCTTTAAACAAAATTCTTCTCAAATTCCCTTCCATTGATGACTTCCTACTAGCTTCTCTTTCATTTAAACCAAACATAGCTTTTATATCCTGATTTCATTCCCTTTCTCTCTAATTAGATAAATCTGGTTGCTCTTCTCTCTAAACAGATTACAAGGTTGGGATGTTTTGTTTTTCCAGTATTCAGCATTCTAATCCTTGCAGCGCTGCGATGGCAGGAAGGAGCATGTGATTTAGAGCAGGCAGGCTCTAAGGAAATATATCTAAAGGAAATACACAACACACACAATGCGGAGATTCCTCTGAATGTAAACACACAGATTCCTGTAAGAGATAGTGGACTACCTCAGCTATTTCCAGTCCCATGGCATTGAACCTGAAATCTGCGAGCAATCCTGTCCTTACCCAGATTGGAGGACGCTCGTCCCTCTGCGGCGCGGTCCTTGAGATCTTCAGCAATGCCCAGCTGTTGCTCATGGTACTGTTTAGCTCTCTCCAAATCCTGCATGCACCTGGCAGCATGGCCCAGGCCGGCGTAGGCCCGCATCTCAATGGCCTTCTCCATCAACTCCTGCGCCAGCTCCAGCACGTAGTTGTGGTAAGACATGGCCTTGTCAAAGTTCCTCCTGTAGTGATAGGCGCTGCCCAGGTTGCTATAGGCCCGGGCCTCTTCTCGCTTGTTCCCCAGGTCCTTGGCTATCTTCAGATGCTGCTCGTGGCACTGCACAGCGTTCTCGAAGTCACCCATGGCAATATACACAGCTCCCATGTTGCCGAGTTCTCGGGCCTCCGAAAGCTCGTCTTTGGATTGCTTGGCAAGAAGAACACACTGCTTGTGACTGGCCAGTGCATTGGGGTAGTCACCAATGGCTGTGTACACGTGGCCCAGACTGCTCAGGGCTGATGAAGCTGCCTGGATGGAGAAAGGATAAGGCAGAGAAATGAAAAGCACATCAGAAAGTGTCTCTGGCTTGTTCTAGCAGATAAAATGTTCAGGGTTTGCCTGTGACCATCCAACTCAACTCCTGATGGTGTTTCTATCAGTGGGTCACAGACCTGTGCAGAACTGAAAAAGAGCCCATCCAAACAGCAAGTTCCTAATAAAACATAATTGTAATTTAATCAGTAACTTTTAATACCTAATCTCACAGAAACAGGCTGCGTTCCATATAACCTTCATTTTAGTTTAAAGACTTATCGACATTTCTAGTATTCTGTTATAGCTCTGTTAACAGCCATTAACCTCTGTACTGTAAGAAAATGTTGAGGAAAACCAGAATTAATTACGACATATAACATAGCATAGGAAACTCATGAAAAATCTATGCTTGGGTCTTGGCACTCCTGGGCATTTCTCTAGTGTTTTCTCCCAAAGCACATGGATAGATTAGTGGTCAGGGAGGTGTTTTGGGTGATGATTGATGGTTTTGTGACTCAGGACCCACTGGAGGGTCCTGTTCTCTTATCTTTGTTTCCTCAATGGGACTTCATCAGTGCTGATTACTGTGGAGGGCTTAGATTTGGACAAACCCCAGAGGAAAACAATGGGTGGTTCCAACCTACATGTCTAATGGGGGAGGGGGTTCCCACTGGGCCTCACCACCCCTTTTCAGGCCCACACTGGCTCTTCCAGTTTTGCTACTCATGCCTAAAGGCTCTTCTGACCCTGGTCTCTGTACACAAAGATGCTATCTTCCTCATCCCCTCACAATGCTGGCCTCACCTGCAGTTCTCGTGTAAAGAAAAGTAACTACCCGAGCCCTTTTTGTCTTAAAGGTTTTCAGAAAAGGCCTGTATGTGGAAGAGTGAACCCAATTGGGACAAAAAAACAACAACAGAAGAGTTACATGGGTTCTAGAATCTTCCCCAAGTGCATATAGTCTTGGATTCTAGTCTTCTGTTTCTAACTCCTTTGCAGAGCCATAAAAAGGGAAGTTTTCTAACCTCCTTTTGTTTTTTGTTTTTTTTAAATTGTTAATAATTAAGTTTTATTTAAATTCCAGTTAGTGAATATACAGTGTAATATTAGTTTCAGGTGTAGAATTTAGTGATTCAACACTTCTTTTTTTTTTTTAATTTTTTCTAATGTTTTATTTATTTTTGGGAGAGAGAGAGAGAGACAGCGTGAGCAGGGGAGGGTCAGAGAGAGAGGGAGACACAGAATCCGAAGCAGGCTGCAGGCTCTGAGCTAGCGGTCAGCACAGAGCCCGATACAGGGCTCAAACCCACAAACCGTGAGATCGTGACCTGAGCGGAAGCCAGACGCTCAACCGACTGAGCCACCCAGGCGCCCCAATGATTCAATACTTCTATACAACACCCAGTTGTATGCTCATCACAAGTGCCCTCCTTAAATCCATCACTTATTTAACCCATCCCCCACCCACCTTTTTGATTCTACAAGTTGGAGACTTGCCTACCCTTCCCTTCCTTCATACTGAGCCTACAGCTAAAGCCATATATTCTCCTTTCTTCATGGTGAACCCTCCTCCTGACATGAGCATGTGATCCCGTTAGAACAAAGGATGTGCTTGGTCACAGGTAGGCAAATGATTTCCACTAGGGCCTCAAGGCTAAAGAATAACAACAAGGCAAGGCTGTCCCACCTGGAGTAAGGGTATTTCTTTATGAGATGTGTTCTTTGTGCACTTCAGAACACTTTTATTAATATTTTATAGAAGTGAGTGATTTGCTACTCTATTTCTTTGCCTGCTGAAATAGCAGTTCTTGATCAAAATAACTGAAGCACTGACCATCTTTATGATGTTTGCAAATTGTGTATTTGCAAAGGGTTCCATATCATTTTAAGTTGCTTTTATCATTTCACAGATGTTCCAACAAAGAGATTTGGAAAAACAGGGGAAATAAGTACTTGGAAATTTACTTTTTTGTTTTTTTTCTGAGTAGAGCAGAGCAGAAATGATTCCAGAAAATCACAATGCTGCAGTAGTGCCATTCTAGCAGAAGCAGCAACGATGTCCCCAAAGAGCATGCCACTTGGACATGTCCTGGTCTCACGTTCCCACTAGCCTCTTAGGGACCAGAGGTTAGAACTGCATCAGCACACAGTACACGAGCCTTTCTGCTGCCTGCAACTCCCCTCCCTCCACCCAAAAATCTCCTTTTCCTCCTTTGCTGCAGGCCCAGGGACTCAGAGCCTCCTTCCTCTTCTTCTGTCACTGCCCGCCTCCCCCCCCTCCCCCCACTCGCAGGGGTTCTCCACCCAAGCCTGGTTAAGGAGCAGGACACAGTCCACTAACCCTCCCACCTGGAAATCTTTGTTGCACACTGAGTTTTCACTAAGGAGCTAGTGTAACTTAGAATCAGACACATTTGGGGTGCCTGGGTGGCTCAGTTGGTAAAGCGCCCAATTTTTGTTTTTGGCTGAGGTCACGATCTCACGGTTCATGGGATCGAGCCCTGTGACGGGCTCTGCGCTGGCAGTGTGGAGCCTGCTTGGGATTCTCTCTCTCTCCTTCGGTCTCTGCCCCGCCCCCTCTCGTACTATCTCTGTCTCAAAATAAATAAACTAAAAAAAAAAAAAGAATCAGACACATTTTATTCAAAACCGTACTGGCCTTTACTAGCTCTGAGACCTTCAGGAACTTAACTTCTCTGAGCCTCAGTTTTCCAGATATTTCTAGGTCCCAGCAGTGCACCAGGAATTGGGTGTTTTCAAATTCAGCCACGAGCCTCCATCAAATGTAAAAACCATAAATTATTCACTAGATAATTCCAAATCATAGATGTGGTTGGAGGCAATGAGCCCTCAAACACTGCAGGGGATGGATTTTATAAGGCCTGGGGCAGGCACAACACCCCAGGCATCTCTGTTCTTAGGAACTTCCAGCTTATGGCAAATGACAGCCCTGGGATCTCCTGCTTCGGTTTTTCATTTCTCTAAATGCCATGGAGACACAGGAGCTCAATGGCTGAAGTTCTCTGAACATAAGGAAAGGGAGTATCGGGGCACTCCCCCTCTGGGGTGTGGGAAAGCGAGGGAAGAACTACTATATCGCTCTTCCCGGACACCCTCCAGTTACTAGGCAGTGCTGTCATGCTACGGCTCTTCCTGGCAGGTGTCCTGGAAACCAGCATCTCTAGAAAGGATAATATAATTTATGAAGCACACACCATAGCCTCTGAAATTTGAGAGGCAGTCGTGATGCAATACAAGGATAGAACAGGATTAAATCAGAAGCCCTGGCTGTGTAACCCTAAGAGGTCACTTCACTTCTTCACCCATGTTTTCTTTATATGTAAATTGTACTGATAAGGACAGGGTACTACCTCCCAAGGCGAGGATGGGATCAGATGAAGCAGTGTGTGTGAGTGTCCTGCAGAAACCATAAAGTTCTCTGTGAGTGCATCACTAAGGTATGGACGGATGGTTTATGACTGCAAGCTGGCTGGGCGAAGCTCGGTCACCTAGCAGAAGCTAGTAATGGCAACTGAAAACATCAGTCATTATGACCAAACAACTATATTCCTATCAGTTGCCACAAGAAATAAAGTCCAGTGTTTTACAGCCCTTGGGCAAATAACATGGGATGATATTTATCAGCTAAGTGAATTACAAATTAATCACTTGTCTTTGTTCCTGTTCTGTAGAATAAGCTTAGATCTGAAACATGGTTTCGGGCTGTTAACGAGAATCTGAAGACCCACTCTCTATGGGGAATGGCAGGCCCCACCTCAAGCAGATGCTACATTTGCCACTAAGGTTCGCACTGCCTTTGTAGATTAATCTCTTTGAGATTTTTGTGCTAGAATAGCAGTGGCTGCTTCCCACAGAGGAAACATTGTGGAACATCTGTATTTGAATACTAAAATGCACACAAACAGTTATGCTAACAAACTATCTGGTTGGGATAAGACAATACTTCTCTTTCTACAGGATATAAATTACTCATGTTCTTGCCAAAGCATGATATCCAGCTATAGACGGAGCACACAGGAGTCATCACCCTTTGCTCTGTGACCTGAATATTTGCAGAACAGCATCTGACAAGTCAGCTCCATGAGACTAAAGAAGGTAATTTGCCATACATTTTCAAATCACCCTTAAACTTTTAGCTTGAGACATAAAATAGAGAAAGTTTAAACTACCCAAACCATAACCACATTATAACACGACCATTAAAGATTATTTTATTTTACTTTATTTTCCATTAAAGATTACTTTAAAACCTATACTTTTCCTTCACATCTAGCAATTCCATCCCACCTCTTACTGTAGGTATTTTTCATATGGGTTAAATTTTGTGGGGAGATTAACTGCACATCCAGAGAATAGTGCAGATAGTATTTTTAAAGGGGGTGGCTCAGTCAGTTAAGTGACTGACCTGGGCTGAGGTCATGATCTCAGGGTGAGTTCAAGCCCCGCATCAGGTTCTCTGCTGTCAGCACAGAGCCTTCTTTGTATCCTCTGTCTCCCTCTCTCTCTGTCCCTTCCCTGCTCACTCTTATGCGCGTGCTCTCTCTCTCTCTCTCTCTCTCTCTCTCTCTCTCTCAAAAATAAACATTAAAAAAAGAAGAAAAGGGAAAAGACACCAGCTAATACCAGAAATGTGATTTTTCTCCTTTGCTGCCTAAATCCACATGCACCCTGTATTCCCTGCCTGAAAGTTCAGCATCCACAAACCCAAGACCTGGGTTAACCTACAACCCAAGAGGGAGAGTGATGTAGAAGAATAAGGACAGACTCTCAGATCAGGCACACACAGGTTCCTTGACAAACTGTGTAATGCTGCACAAGTTATGTGACATCTCTGAGTCACAGTTACCTCAACTGTAAAATTGGACTATTAATAATACCTTCCAGTGCTGTGTTGAGTAGTAAATTAAAAGTTTAAAGATTTGGTAAAAAAAAATTACCAGAAAATAGGGGTGCCTGGGTGGCTCAGTTGGTCAAGTGTCTGACTTTGGCTCAAGTCATGATCTCACAGTTTGTGTGTGGGTTTGAGTTCCACGCCGAGCTCTGTGCTGACAGCACGGAGCCTGGAGCCTGCTTCGAATTCTGTGTCTCCCTCTCTCTCTGCCCCTCCCCCGCTCACGGTCTGTCTATCTCTCTCTCAAAAATAAATAAAACATTTTAAAAAATTACCAGAAAATAGAACGTGGAATTATGTCACCAGAACTAAAAAGACAACACAAGAAAGAAGCTTACCCCATTGATGGTAAGGTGTAATCATCTTCATATACTAAAGCACATTACATTATTCTTCTGCAAATGTAGGCATGAGAAAATCCTCCCTTTACCCAGGGACATTCTAGAATCACTGGCATATCCAATACCTAATGTTGCTAAAAGCACTTTACTTCAAGCAGTCAAAGCTGACACAGACATTGGCATGTTTAGGGTCTGTTGGTTGCTTTGTTCATTTGTTTGTTCATTCATGAAACATCTCTAGGCTTACATAAACATAGTTAACTAATTTTTGACAAAGGAGCAAAGGTAATTCAGTGGATAAAGGATAGTCTTTTTGACAAAGGGTGCTGGAGCCAACTGGACATGCACATGCAAAAAAGTCCAACTAGGCTCAGACCTTACATTGCTCACACAAGTTGACTCGAAATGGATCATAGACTGAAATGTAAAACGCATAACTATAAAACTCCTAGAAGATAACATGAGAGAAAATCTGGGGGTCCTGCGGTTTGGCAATTGAGTTTTCAGATATAAGACCAAAGGCATGACCCATGGGGGAAAAAAAAAACTGATGAGCCGAACTTTATTTAAATTAAAAACTGTGCTCTTTTTTAAATTAAAAACTGTTCTGTGGGGGCATCTGGGTGGCTCAGTCTGCTAAGCGTCCGACTCTCAATTTTGGCTCAGGTCATGATCTTGAGGTTTCGTGAGTTCGAGCCCCCCACCGAGCTCTGCGCTGACCCTGTGGAACCGGCTTGGGATTCTCTCTCTCCCCCCATCTCTGGCCCTCCCCTATTCATGTTGTATATCTTTTCAAATAAATAAATAAATAAACTAAAAAAAAAAAACAAAAACCTGTGCTCTGCAAAAGATACTGTTAAGAAAATGAAAAGACAAAACACAGGCTGTGAGAAAACATTTGCAAAACACATATCTGACAAAAGGGTTGTATCCAAAATATGCAAACAAACAAACAAATAAACAAAACCTTAAAAGTTTAACAATAAAAAACCCCAAACAACCCAATTTTAAAATGGGGAAAAGATCTGAATAGACCCCCTCACCAATGAAGATATCAAGATGGTAAATAAGCATATGAAAAGATGGCTGACATCACGTTAGCAGGGAATTAAAATTTAAAACAAGGAGATAGTACTACACATCTATTAGAATAACTAAACTCTAAAAAAAAAAAAAATGACAATACCAAATGCTGGTGAGGCTGTGGAGCAACAGGAACTTTCATTTCATTGCTCATGGGAATGCAAAATGGGACAGCCACTTTGGAAGACAGTTGGGCAGTCCCCTACAAAACTAAACATATTCTTACCATATGATCCAGCAATCATGCTCCCATGTACTTACCCTAATGAAGTGAAAAGTTATGTCCACACAAAAGCCTGCATATGAATTTATAATTACTAAAAACTGGAAGCAACCAAGATGTCCCCCAACAGGTGAATGCATAAACCCTGGGACATCCTTACAATGGAATATTATTCAGTGCTGAAAAGAAATGACGGAGCCACCAAGAGACATACAGGAACTCTTAAATATACATTGCTTAATGAAAAAAGTCAGTCTGAAAAGATTGCACACTGTATGATCCCAACTATTGACATTCTGTAAAAGGCAAAAAAAAAAAAAAATTGGTGGTTGCAGGGAAAGGATGAATAAGTGGAGTACAGGGGATTTTTAGGACAGTGAAACTACTCTGCATGATACCTAAATGGTGGCCACAGGACATAATGCATTGTCAAAACCCATAGGCTGTACAATACCAACAGTGAACCCTAATGTAAACAATGCAAACTATGAACTTCAGCTAGTAATAATGTATCAATATTGATTTGTCATTTGTAACAACTGTATCACACTAACACAAAATGTTAAGAATATGAGAAACTGAGTGGAGGAGAGCAGCCATGTGCGATCTCTGTACTATCTGCCCAATTTTTTATAAACCTAAAACTGCTCTAAAAAATGAAGTCTATTAATTTAAAAATAAATTGTTGGCGTTTTGCTCATTTGAGGAGTGGGTAATTCTAGGAAATGGTATGAACAAAGGCATGATGTCGGACAGCGTGTGTAATGATTAGAGAGCAAGAAGCCATTCAGACCTGGGAGTAGGGGCAGTGGGCTAGAGGGGAGTAGGTATGGGGAAGTTCTATCTGTCTGTCAATATGCAATATCTGAAGCATTTTCCATGTATGTTTCTTCATTTGATCATTATGACAACTCTTTTAAGTGTGTCTTATCAGTGTTATATACATTCATGAGAGAACACCAGACTCAAAGTGTTAAAGGGACATGCCTGAAAGTATACAATTAATAGCAAAGCCAGGGTTCAGACCCACAAACATCAGACCCTAGCTTTCATGCTCATTTGACTGCATATACTTGAGCCACCATTGAGGAATTTACAATCCACCCAGTGGAGCAATAATGGCCGCTAGTTTAAGCAGGGGGCTGACATGTTCATATCTGTACTTTCATGTATTTCCATGAAACAGATAAAAAGAAGGGAGACCAGTAGTCCCAACAACACAATATCTGACAGAAATAATGACTAGTTAGAATATAGTAAAATTTAAGCACCGATGATATTTAATATACTCTTTGGAGTTGTTCACAAATATTCTGGCTTCTCTCCTTCCAAGCAGGTGAGATTTACATCCCTGCCTGCATGAGGTCGGGTGTGAGTGGTTACGTGACCTTCTGTGGCCAATACATGCAATCACATCCAGGCGAAGATTTAGCAACCAATGGAGACCTCATTACATCCTCTCTCTGCTACACACTGCTTCACCAGGATTGAATTTCAAGTGACAAGCATGGCAATATGGCACAGAGCCCTGGCTGACCCGTAATGACTATGCAGTGGGCACGAGAAAGAAATCTTTGTTGTTTTAAGCCATTGAGATTTGGGGATTTATTGTTACTGTAGCATAAGCTGGCCTAGGCCTTATCAATACAAAGCTTAGAGAAGTCAGTACTTTTCATGCTCTAGTCATCATAGTTAGTTAGCACTACCTAGTCATTCAATTATTTGAATTACCATGTTTCTGGATGATGAGAGTTCAGGCATTTACCAATTACTATAGGCTATAGATGTTGAAATTTTAGATATTTTTATAGAAAAACTAAATCTGAGAAGATTTAGGTACTAAAATCAGAACTTAGCTAATCTTCTTAAAAGCTCTATTTTAAAAAAAATTTTTTAATGCTTATTTACTTTTTGAGAAAGAGAGACAGACTGAGCAGGGGAGGGGTCTTAACCCAGAGACAAGTGCCTACTTGGTAATACTTTACCCAAATTGCAGGCCTCTTTAGAGGGAATCAATACCCACCCCGACAGAAAACTACAGAAACAGGAGACTGAATTATGTTCTATGGGGTCTGTGCACTTCATACAGTCTGAAATGACACACACTCTCTATTTAATAAGTGTGCTATAGCTTGAAAATCTGCCCTTAATCAGCAACTAAGCTGATAAAGTAAGTCTGTGTAAAAGGTTAATAGTCATGAACACTTAGAGTGACCTACTTGACAGTCACACAAAACCAAGTGGACAAAAATAATCAAAATAAATTATTAAATGTATTATTGAGGACATTGTCCATGATATCACCCAGTGTCATAATCTTTTTAAAGACCAATAGAAACATCTCTTTCAGATTTCAATGCTTCTACCAAGGAGTTGCTATGATTTTATCTTTCTAAAAAATTGAGAATATTATAAGTGGTCAAATTTATCTTTTTGTTTGGATTACCCGGAAGCTTATGGCTCGAAGCAGAGTCTCCCATTAACGGCCAGACAGAATCCCATAATATGTGTGGCCTCTGTTCTGGCTTCAGCCTTATGACATAACCCTAATGCGCTCATTACTCTGATTTCCTCCCATATATGTTTTGTGTCCTGCTCCCACAAAACCTTCTTGGATTTAAATAGAGAATACAACAAATCAACAAAACACAAACAAGATAATTAAATACTGAAGCTCCTGGTAGTTTCTGAGAAAGCTTCCTGAAAGGGGATCTCTAAGAATTGGCACAGCCACAGCCTGAGGAAGAGACTTAAAAACCACACAAACAGGCAAGTTTTAATTATATGGTCTTTAGTATTCTTAAATCATTTTTGTGTTATGCATGCTCAGTAATCGCACCAGCTTTATTATACTCAATCTATCTAGTTTTTCCCAATACCTAAAGCTAGGGTTGGAGGCCTGTTGTGCACTTGTTACTGAAGAGGAAAGAGAATGATTTGTGCATGTCTGAATTCTTTCCACCGTATACTATTCCATAGTGGAAATAGTTGGTTTGAATCTATGACTATGAGCTTAGAGAGTGGTTAGTGGTCGTTATAGCTTCTCCATAGTCATCTGTCAGCCTTTTCCAAAAGTGTGGGGCCAGAGGAGCTTTCATAATAATTATTTTTATCAAAATTATATTAGGGTTGGAAGAATAACACAGTGTCAGAAAGATCTATTACCTAGACCTAAGAGTTGCTATCACAGGTGATAAATTATTTATAATGCCCAGCATTAATACAGCAATGTTTTCAAACCAAGAATTTGTAAATGTCCTTTGCAGATGCAAATTAACAGATTAATAAGGAAACAAGCTTTCTTGTATGAGAAGCCGAGATGACAGATTAGCTATTAAGAGCAATTTATAGGTCATAAGATATGAAAGTTGGCAAGAAACACCACTGCGGCTGGCTCTATAAATAGTAAAACTGCATTTAGTTTCCCAGAGGTATCCTGTTAGACATTTTAATTATACCATAAAAACTGCCAGAATTTATAATGGTTTCATTTTTTAAAAAAACTTGATGCTCCATGTAAACTTGATGCAATACAACAGGCATCTGTACTATGTGCTGTAACTGCCAAGCTGCAGCCCATGGAAGAACGTGCGCTACTTCTCACGAAGGTCCGCAAGTGGTAAGGTTGATGCTGAACATCAGAGGAAAGAAATGCTACTCCCTAACATCTCCTCCAGGTTACGTAAGGATTCCTTTCCCTCCTTCACATCACCACACCTCCCACTGCAGCCCCATGCTATCCACCTAGGATGCTTTTTCCAAACTGCCTCCATTCCACATAGCTCTTGGGCCACAAAATGATGAGCACGTAAAAATCCTAGAATTTTGGTAGTCCTTTTAGGGAGTGAGTTTACCTGGGTATAAATTCCCTCACTTTCTTGAAATAGTTAAGATCATTTTTGGACATTTACTTCCCATTCTCAGTTTCATCAGTTTCATCTACATCTTCAGTTTTATTTGGGGGGTGATAGACAGATAACGTAGTCCCAAATGAGTTTTTAATGATGTAATTTACTCAAGTTTCTTATGGAATAATTTGACCTGGGTTAGGAGACATATTTTGCCATAATGCTGTCTTAGTCCAATCAAAACTGTTCCGTTCTACACTTGCCAGCCAACCTGACTTTGAGTAGGCTATAAAACATTGTTCGGTAAGGGGTTGGAGTGTACTCAATCACCCTTTGAAGACAGTTCTTACACTGAATCATAAAATCTTGGCTTTGGCTGGGCAGGATATAATGGAGAAATTTGGAAAGAGAGACAGACAGAAAACATATATGTGTGCAAATGCATATACAAGAGACAGAAGAGACATTTCTGAGAGGGAAGAAAGCCCAAGAAAGGACAAGTTATTTGCAGGGGCCAGCAGATAATGACTTAAGCAAGAAATTTTAAAATTAGATGGAAAGGAGACTCCAGGGGTCCTGGAAATATGTTAGGAAATTAAGAAACAACTGAGAACTTCTGCTGACACCCAGGAAGGAATATCAGTACGGCCCTCTCACTGGAAAGGGTGGGTCCTGAGGCAGGCTTAGACCTGAAATGCATGGCTTCTGACTGTTCAAGAATAAATGGCCCACAGTCTCAGCTCTCTGTACATTTGCTCACTCCAGCAAATCCAACTTCTATCGCTCTTGGATGATTCCAAACTCAGATTTCAGAACAAGAGACGTAAAATTTTAGAGCTGGAAGAGATCACCAAATCCACCAGTTTTCAAACTTTGCTTAAACCAAATTACAAATATGTGTGATTTGTGTGATTAAAGTGTACTTGTTTAGGTTGACTTGGACTAGGGTTCACTCCTCTCCCCAAGCATTAAGAGAATCTATGGCACCCTGAAGGATTCTTTAGAGCAGAGTTTGAAAACCACTTACCAATATAACTCCAATGTCTTTTGATGTAGAAATTAAGGTCGAGTGATGTCAAGTACCTTGGCCAAGGGTCAATCCACGAAACGACCCTCAAGGGCAAGACCAGAGCCCAGGTCCTTAGGTCCCCCACTGGCAACTCCTCACTCTGCTTTGCAAAATTCTACCAACGTATCTCGCAGTCACCTCAACCTCAAGTCCTCATTGCCCTTCCCATCTCCTTCACCCTTGTGACTTCCATGATAAACAAAAGAAGTGAATGTTATCACTATTTCTTCCAACCAGTCAAAAGTTCAGCATTATCTATCATTCCCTTTTCCCTGTCTTATGGCCCTCACATTCAGCAACCACCCAAGACCAGCTTTATTAGATTCCTGAAATTATTATTACACTAGTTTTTATTTAATAATCTTTACTCTAATGCCAATGGTGTCATTCTATCCATTTAGAATGAATTTCTGACAGTTTTATTTTAAATAATAAGTATTATTCTTCAAAATTATGCAGCATTGTTAAAAGAAGAGGTTGGTGATACATTTTAAATACATGCTGCTTTTTTCTCTAAAATCCCAGCTGGCTATTCAGTGACAAATTCAATGGCAAACTTAAATTAAACTTCAGTAACTTTTCTAACAGCTACAGATTCTGTCTCATGAATAATAATGGACTTAGCAATGCCAAGGTAATACAGTGATTAGAACTACCTAGGTTTGGATACTCTCTCTGCTGGCTATGTTCCCTTAAGGAAGTTCCTCTCTCTGTCCTGATTTCCTTATCTACAAAGTGGGGTAATGATATCTGTCTCATGGGATTGTTATAAGCCTTCATTTAAAGAGCTTAGAATTGTGCCTGGCATATAACAAGAATTCAGTTACTGCTAGCTGTTATTACAGATGCCAAATACCAATAAAACTGAGTAAATTAGGTAATTTTAAAGTCATATATTTATATTCATTTAATCTGTTTTATACATTTATTTAAAATTTAAATGCACTAAATTAGTGCCTTCCTTTGCCTCTCTCATTATATTAATTTAAAAAACCTGAAAAAGTCATTTCCCTTGTGTTGCATTTGTCACTGTTCCTTTGGCACAAAAATTATTTGGGCATGCGAGCACATAACATTCCTTTTTGGGAATCCCCAAAGAAAGGAGACATTACACCAAGATCTAAAAAAGGAACATAACACAGTTGCTGAAGAAAACCAAAATTTTAATTAAGATCCTAGCTTATTTTTTTAATATTAGCTTACTATAAAAATATCCAAATTGACATTAAACATAGGCTACACTTGCAGATAAAATTTCTAATTATAAGTATGATCAAATTCTTCATCATGTTCGTTTTTATATTTGTTTTTCAGTGGTATGCTTGCTTTGGATGAAAGTGAACACCAGAAAATATTAAAGTTTCCAAGGAAATATGTTCTAAAGCAAAAAGAGATGATTCATGTATTTTCTATTTAATATGTTCTAAAGCAAAAAAAGATGATTCATGTATTTTTTATTTAAAGCAAATAAGAAAAGATGTAGGATGGGGTGAAGGGGAAAAGAGCATAGCATGAGACAGGTTTAGACAGGGGCTTTTGGAAGCCAAGGGCTATCTTATTCATCTCTGTAACTTCAGCCTTTAGCACACTGCCTGGCACTCAACAAACACCTGAAGAACAAAACTGATGGTCATGGGACTTGCGTTCTGCACAAGGATGTAAAGGAAGAAAATTCTATCCTCTAGGGTAAGAATGCCAGAATGAGTATGTGGTACCAGCACCTCTCCACCTCTAGTTCTCTGTAAGCAAAATTATGGTTCACTCAACTTTCCTACTCAGGTGCCACCTTGGTGTCTATGTAGAACTCACAAATCCCCATATTCGTCCTTCCTCTTCTTCTACCCACTACTCCTCATCCAATCAGTCATATTCTTTTTTTTTCTTAATATTTATTTATTTTTGAGAGAGTGCAAGTGGAGGAGGGGTAGAGAGAGAGACAGAGAGAGAGGATCCGAAGTGGGCTCTGCACTGACAGGCTGACAGCAGTGAGCCCGATGTGGGGCTCGAACTCAAGAACTGCGAGATCATGACCCGAGCTGAAGCTGGACGCTCAACTGACAGAGCCACCCAGACGTCCCTCAATCAGTCACATTCTTGCTAAGTCATAGGAAATCTCCCTTTTACCTTTGCATGAGACATAAAGGGACTAAACAGGAGCCACAATTATCTTTTGTTATATTACTATTTTTCCTAAGAATAATTAATAATGGTACTCCAGATTAAAGTCTAGGAAAATTAGGAAAATTCAGATTCTTTCTGGGTGCCATTAAAGTCTTTCTTAGAAAAAAGTATAAGTATGACTAATATTCACTGCATGCCACATTTCGTCAATTCAAAGTTGCCATAATTTAAGAAGCATTTTATAATATGTACCACAAATAAAAGGACAACAATGTTGCAATTAAACCATGATGGCATGCTTATATATTGAATTTAAGATCATCCTGATTTTGGAGATACTAAAATGTGAAAAAAATGTGCATCATAGGATCAGTGAATTATGATACATCAGGTGCTTTATTTACATTATCCCAAATCCCCACCAAGACCCACAAGGCAAGAATTTTTACCTTCACTTTGCATATGAGGAAACAGAGAGCATTAAGCAACTGGTTCAAAGTCAAATAACTAATAAACAGCAAGGTTGGGATTTCGACCTAGGCCTACCTGATTGCAAATATGAGTGTTTCCACCAGGCTGCAATTCCTCCAGAAATCTCAGACAAAAAAATGAGGAAGAAGGCAAAGGCACCGGCTCTGAAAAGGACTCATTATTATTGCTGTTTATAATCAGGTGCTTAGAATAGCTTAGCTGGCAGGTGTTTCTAATTTGCCATATTTAATAAAAAAATGGCTATTGTCAAACTGTATCACAAATAGGATACAGATTTGGAATTTTATTAAGACTGAGGGAGAAAACACCTGCAGCAACTCTCCTAGTAGCACCTTACAATTTTTTATTCCCTCTGCCCTAGATAGAAAAATGACCTGTAGGCATCTTCAAGTTTGCCAGCCTACCGTGAGTCTAAAAAGAGATGTATTTTATTTGATTAATACTATCCTCAGGATTATATATAAATGTTGACATATAAAGTGAAAAGTTTAGGGAGTGTGCCAAGTCTAGGACTGGTTAATGTGTCTGGCGTGCCTGAAACATTCCAGAAAGCAGCTCCCAAATGTCTATAATTACAGACACTCAGAGGAAAGGTTCTGATTCAGGTTTAAGTTTACTCTATGTAGGGACAGAGGTGATTTTCCACAGTGGTATTGGACTGTGAGTTCAGGCAAGACCATTTAAATGTCCCTTAGTAATGTATGTATGCTGGGAGCAGAACAGGAAGGAAGAATTAGGCCAGCTCCTAGAATGGCAGCATCCATCTCCAGAAGGTTCTATTCAAAGTCTTATGATATTAAAGAGAGACTACTGGAAAGTGTATCATTTTATGGAAACCTCAGAAGCCTCTCTCTATGAAAAACCCTGGGATTAGGAGTGGATTGGTTTACCTGGCTCCCAGTGAATGCTCAAAGGGGAGGTAATGATTGGGTCACTGCTACAGAAAGAAAGCACCGGGAGGGAGAAGGTGGAGCAGTGAGTGATGACACCTGGAATGATGGCCCCCTTCCACAGGGGGGGTGGGGATACAGACTCTTCCTGCTCTGGCTTCTCCCCAAGAAAGTAGCAGCACATTTTCCCCAGAATACACACATGTTATATCATATCTGATTACAAGGGAAGTTTATTTTACTTTTATGGTTCAGAAGAGGAAGACAGAAAACCAGTGGATAAATAAAGTTTTGCTTCCAAGCTCTAAGGTTACTCTACTGGTAGTGACTCCCCAGGTGCTTATGTACCTGGAAGTTAAGAAAAACAGGTAGAAATGCCAAAAAGGAGGCATTAAGTGACGGTAAGGATGAAGATGAACATGCAAAAGGAATGCAAAATTTAACAAAATAGAAAGTAAAAACAATACTCATACTAAAACATTAATCTATCACAAATAATGTTTCACTAAGGTGAAAGTGTGACAACTGGAATTTAATTTAAAAGAAACAGAAGCTTGCTTTGTATTCAAGGAGTTTGCCAAAAGACAGAACTTTTGATTTTTTTTTTAACCTCATTTTTAGTGTAACAAAATTAAACTTGCTGAACCGGTGATAAGAGGCAGAGGCCACTATCCACAGCCTCACTCTGGGCTCCAGTCAGGGATCTGTGTCTTTCCCAGCAGAATCCAGATGTGCCCAAGTGCGAGTTACATCCCCCCTGGGACACTTCCTTCTGTGCCTTCTCTCTAACAAGATAAACAGTGGCCCTCAGACTTCTCATGGGCACTATCAGAGGCAAAACCAGAGCAGGGCATTAAACGTGCAGCGGGCACTTGAGAGCTGTGTGGTGATTAAGTCAGCTGGGGGCATCAAGGATGTGCTTCAGGGGGCTGCTAATAAGAAGCAGGGAGATATATTCATCATTGGATACTTAATAAAATCCTCTGCATAACAATGCCCACTGGGAATTCTAAGTAACTCGAGCATACTGTGAATAACAGCTGCATTCAAAGGAGCTGGGCCTCGCCACAATGCCAGAATCTAGACCGGCGTGGCGTTGCGGGCACTCTGCTTCCAGAAACATCAAGAAAACAAATGCTTTGCCAAACTATCAAAGAATAGCTACCATTTATTGACTCATTTGTTCATTCGACAAACTTTTGAGTGCTCACGATGTCCTAGGCCCTGGGGATAGAGAGAAAAATGAGAGAAGGCATCTGCCGTAGAGTCACTCCCCGCTTCGGAGACAGGCAAAAAGTCAGTGCAATAGACCTCTGGGTGACTTGGGCAAATGGAAACCCCCAAGTTTCTCAATTGCTGGTCAGAAACCCCAGTAAAACAACAGCGGAAGAATTTTTTTTTTAAGCTGTAAGCCCATAAAAACAAGAAGATTGAGAAAGATGACAGCAGAGGAGAGAGATCCACAAAATTTTGGAAGATGGAAAGCAGATGGATGGATGGTAACTGATTTAGTAGGACAGGAAGAACGGAAACCAAACTGCCTGCAAGGAGGCGTGCCAAGTGCAGCTGCAGAAGGCTGGGAATGAGAGGGGACTTAGGCGCGAAGGCTCCTCAAGTTCAGGCAAAGGATTCGGAGCTGAAAGAGCAGATGGGATATTAGAGCCTAGACCTGCGCCCCCCAACCTGGCAGAAGATAGAATCCTGCTTCCTGCAGACAGTTAGAGGTGAAGATAGAAATGAAATGCTACACTAAACCACAGGGAGATTGTGAAAATCCGCATTCTGAATGGCGAGATTCTTTTCACCGGGCGCCCCTCTCCACATCACAAGCCCCTTTTCTCTGCTCAGTTTCTTTTCTTTTTTTTTAAAGATTTTTTTAAAGTTGACTTATTTATTTTTGAGAGAGAGACAGAATGAGAGGAGGAGGGGTAGACAGAGGGGGCACAGAGGATCGGAAGCAGGCTCTGTGCTACTAGCAGAGAGCCTGAAGCAGGGCTCGGACTCATGAACCATGAGATCATGACCTGAGCTGAAGTCACAGCCACCCAGGTGCTCCTCTGCTCAGTTCCTCCTGTGCTGGTGGCTACATGTATACATTCTGGCAGCAGACTAGAAGTTTCTGAGGAAATTGGTCCACAGAAAAGATGTGCACTTATAAACATGGGGGATTCCCCAAATTAAAAAACAAATGAAACGAAACAAAACAAAACCCCTCACAGTCTTTTCAACCTGCCTTGAAATCTTTCTGTGCACAAGACCCAGCCAAGCATACAGTCTCCTAGGAGTTTTTAGTGCCTCACTCCTCATTTGAGCAGTCAGCCAAAGAGTACTAGACATTTCAGGGATACTTCCTCAAAGGAAGACACTGTCACTGAAAGACAGTGACCAAAATGACCAAACAAAGAGCTCAAGAGGGAACAGATGTAATGAAAGGATGGGAAAAAAACTTCCAAAAAATTACAAAGTCTTCAGGGACATCAAATAACAGACTGTAGCCGTGAACTTTTGAATGCCACACAAAAGAACTTTCAAAGGACGAGAAGCGTTCAATATTTTAAATGACAGCAGAAAATAGCTGAAGTAGAGCAAACTGAAGAGGAATATGACTTCAGGAAATAGGATTTTTTTTAAATTTTTATTATTGAGAGACAGAGAGAGACAGAGCATGAGCATGGGAGGGACAGAGAGAGGGGGAGACAGAACCCGAAGGAGGCTCCAGGCTCTGAGCTGTCAGCACAGAGCCCGATGCAGGGCTCGAAACCACAAACCGCGAGATCATGACCTGAGCTGAAGTCAGATGCTTAACCGACTAAGCCACCCAGGCGCCCCAGGAAATAGGATTTTTAAAAACAAAGAAACAGAAGAGAGAACAAAAAATAAGACAATCAGAGGATCAATCCAAGAAAACTCACATCTGACTAATAAAAAGTTCTAGCTGTAGAAAACAAAGAAAATGGAAAGGAATAAATTATAAAAAATTTTTAAAGAAAATTTCCCATAAATTAAGCACATGAGGTTCTAGACAATAAAGAAGAAGAAAAAAGACCCACTATGAAATTTCAGGACAATAGAAATAAAAGATCCTAAAATATTCCAGAGACAAAGATCTGCCAATACACAAATAACTAGAAATCAGTAGCATTTGGCTTCTCAAAGGCAACTGAAAGCTAAAAGACAGTGGACCAGGGTGCTGGGTGGCTCAGTCGGCTCAGGTCAGGATCTCACGGTTCATGAGTTAGAGCCCTGAATCAGGCTTGTGCTGACAGTGCAAAGCCTGCTTCGGATTCTTTCTCTCCCTCTCTCCCTCTCTCTCTCTGCCCCTCCCTCCCCCCACTTTCCCTCTCTCTCTCAAAAATAAACATTAAAAAAAAAAAAGACAATGGATCAAATACAGTCAAAACTTCAGAAGGAAAGCATTCAAATCTAGAATTCTACTCCTAGCCAAACTACAAATCAAAGTTGAAAGCAGGATTAAAGAATTTCCAGATATTTAAAGTCTCAAAAACTTTCCCTGTCATGCATCTTTTCTCAGGGAACTAATGAGAGTGTGCTCCAGCAACATATGGAGCATAAAGCAAAAAGGAAGACGCAATTTAGGAAACAGGCTACAAGACAGGAAAGAGGAAAAGGAATTCTCAGGATCACAGGAAGGGAAGTCTCAGAACGGCAGCCGTGAAGGGTCCTACAGGACAACTAGTTGAGCTTGGAGCAGGACACAAAAGCCTGCAAGAAGGATTTCTCTTGAAAAAATAAAAGGTATAGACCCCTGATATGTTTGGTTCTAGAAAAGAGTTTTATAGTTGAGTTAAAACTTTTATTACTGACTGGAACGTAAGCAAAACCATAGCCAACAACAAAAATGAAAGTAATGATTAATTATAGCTTTGCAATATAGAAAAATTACCAGGGCAGTGTAGAGGATGTACTGTGGCACCAGGGACAGGACTGGAGACAAGGAAGATAGGAAATGAGTGACAAAGGCGGAAGGAAGTTAATAAGGGTCTGAACCAGAGCAACAGGGGATGGAGGTGGGACCAACTTAAGGGAATGTAGAGCTTGGAAGGTTAACTTCAAACTCAATCTGGAACTCTTTTTTTTTTTAATGTTTATTTATTTTGAGAGCGAGAACAAGAGAAAGAGAGAGAGAGTGAGCACACGCATGTGAGCAGGGGAAGAAGGAGAAAAAGAGAGAGAGAAACCCAAGCAGGCTCCGCACTGACAGTGTAGAGCCTGACCTGGGGCTCCATCCCACGAACTGCAAGGTCATGACCTGAGCTGAAACCAAGAGTCAGCTGCATAACTGACTGAGCCACCCAGGCGCCCTCAGTCTGTAACCTTAATCACAGAGTGCTGCTGATAAGAACCTAAAGCAAAGGAAGAAATAACCGGGTGGAGCACTCAGTTTTGCTTTTCTCATTAACAAGCCTAAGTAGTCTCAAAAGAACTCCACAAATCTAGTTATTAGATCACTCGATTGGCTCCTTTAATTGGAAGCAGAATTAGGAAAGCACTGTTATCCCCCATTTTATAGACCAGGCACAGAGAGGTGAAGTAATGAACCCATGGCCCCACAGCTGAAGGGTGTTAAGAGATTCAAACCCAAGCTGGCTGTGTCCACAGCCTATTCTCTTCACTGCAGTGCTTACTCTAATAACTACTTGACGTAATAATTATCCCCTACGGGCGCCAGGATGGCTCAGATGGTTAAGTGTCCAACTCTTGATTTCAGCTCAGGTCATGATCTCATGGTTTGTGGGTTTGAGTTCTGCACTGGGCTCTGCACTTAAGAGCACTGGAGCCTGCTTGGGATTCTCTCTCTCCCCTTCTCTCTGCTCCTCCCTCACTCCCTCAAAAATAAATAAAATTAAGAACTGAAAAATAATTATCACCAAGTATCAAAGCACTCTGTGCCCGACACTAGCCTAAACATTTTGCATATATTTATGAACGTAATCTTCAGAACAATCCTATGAGATAAAAACTATTATTATCCTCATTTCACAGGTAAGAGGGTGACTTGCCCAAGGCCACCCAACTAGTAAGTCACAGTGCTGGGATTCGAGCCCAGTCATTCCGGCTCCAGAATGAGCTGTGCTATAGCATCCTGCCCCATGGATCACTGTACCATATCACCTTCTCTGACTGAAGTTGTCTTGATTCCTCTAAATCTCCCTTCCCTACATCCATTGATGGGCGAATCCTACCAAATCCACCTCTGAGGTATGTCCAATGTAGCACATGCTGGCCACCAGACGTGTTTTATTTGGTTCCCCCACAGTTGCTTTTTTTTTTCTTTTTTAATTAGGAACCTCACATTAAAGTCCAGGTTTACAACTTCCCTATGAACAACATAAAAATCCAGATAGGACAACACCAACCCACACTCTCACATCAGAAAACCCATCTAACCGAATAGTCGCTGATCTGGTCAGACAGGGCGTATGTGCATTTCCACCAGCCCCCATGTCTAAGCATACTTCATTCATCCATCTACCCACTAGATGCGGCACTGCCTGGCTCCTTTTGAGCATCTGCTTTTTGAGACTCCTGTTCTTACCTTAGACCCTTCCTACTCTGGGTCTTTGTCTTTCAAGTGCATTTGCTTTCACAGCCTCCTAATGGGTCCTACCGCCTCTACCTCCTCCATACTACTCTCTTAATTTTCCTAAAGCATAGCTCTGATTATGCCACCCCTTTGCTTAAAAACCTCTGATGACTTCCCAATGCATACTAATCCAAACCCTAGGCTTGGCAAGTAATGATTTTCACAATGTGATTCCAACCTCCTTTTTTACTATTATCTCCCTCTGTACAACCCAGACCTCCTGGCATATTTGTTGTTCTCTAAACATCCACATCATTTCCTGCTTTGAGGCCATGGTTCATATTTGTGTTAAATTTTTAATCATAAGAAACATATTTAAATGCAAGTTTATCTTTTCAAATTATGCTAAAGGCTTCTTTAAAAATCCTGGTTATATGATCAATGGAGAAATAAAGGATTATCAAGAAAATGGAAATGGAACAATTGGTTAAAAATATACAGTTCTTCAAAATAAATAAGACAGATAAAAAAGGTTAAACGTGAAAAGAAGAACACAAAAACCTAGAAGAAAATATAGGCAATTACTTAATCTCTGAACGGGGAAGGACTTTCTATGTCTAAAAACAATAGAAGCCCCAGAGAATAAAATCAAAAGATATGACTGTACAAAAAACCTTAATTTTGTTATGTCTAAAACATGGCAAACATCACAAAGGAAATTAAATGGCAAGAAAAAAATAGCTGCCATAAATAAAGGATGAAAAAAACATACAATTCACCAACAGAAGTAAAAAACCAAACATGGAAAATTCTTTTTCATTAGAAATCAAGGGAACACAAAAGAAAATGAAATTCTATTTCAACTTTCAAATAGCATAGTATAAAAAATAATTTATTAAAACAAAACTCATTGTATCAGTGAGAACAGGGTGAGGCAAGTTACTCTCATGAGCAGCTGATAGGAAGACAAACTGGTGGAAGCCTTTCTGAAAAGCAACTTGACAGAACAAATCAAAAGTCCTTAAAATGTCCTTTGATGCAGTATTTTTACTTCCAGTCTCAAGACCAGGAATTTTTGACTGTGGCACAGGTGATATTTTGGGCTGGATAATTCTTTGCTATGGGGGGCTGTCCTGTGCCTCGTGGGTGTTTAGAAGCATCCCTGATCTCTACCCACTAGGTGCCAGTATGCCAGTCGTTTCTCCTCCAACCCTCCCTTCTCCACTGCTGCACCAAGTTGTGACAACCAAACACGTCTCCAGATACTGTCCCCTAGGGGCGGGGGTGGCAGTAAACAAATCTTTCCCATTTGAGAACCACTGTTCTGTGTAAACAAAATAATAAGATGAAGATTTTTGTAGGCAAGTTGTCACAACATTGTAAGAAAAAATTATAAACATGTTAAATGCTCAATAATAACAGAATGGTTAAATAAAATATAGCACAACCGTATCATGAGGTACAATACAGTTCTTTTTTTTACTAAAATTTTTAAATGTTTATTTATTTTTGAGAGAGAGACACACAGCGTGAGCAGGGGAGGGGCAGAAAGAGAGGAAGACACAGAATCTAAAGCAGGCTCCAGGCTCTGAGCGCTCAGCACAGAACCCATCACGGGGCTTGAACTCACAAACCACAAAATCATGACTGAGCCAAAGTTGGACCCTTAACCCCTTAACCAACTTAGCCACTGAGGCACCCCATATAGTTATTTCAAATGGTATTTTCAAAACAATAAAACAAAAACAAAACTCTACCAGTGAGAATAACGCTAGCTGCCGTAGTGAACACCAAATTTTTACTGACTTAGCACAAAAAGAGTTTATTTCTTGCACAGTCCAAGGTGGTGCCAGATTGGCAGAGACAGAATGGGGTGGAGGGGGGCTCTGTCCCACACAGGCCTTCGGAAACCCTGGCTTCCAGCAGTTCTGCCATCTTCGCTCTGTAGCTTCCGAAGTTACCGGTAGCGTCAATGTCTATCTAGCAGTTGGAAAGAGAGCTTGAATGATCATGGCTGGGGGTTTTTATGGGCCAGACCTAGACCTAGGTTCTATTCACGTTCTATTATCTAGAACTGGATCACAGGCCACTACATAGGGGGCTGATATATGTAACCGAGTCATGGGTCCAGAAAAAAGAGAAAATAGATTTGGTGAACCAACAGTTCGGTCTGTGTCCAAGTCATGATACAATGTTAAGGAAATAGAGTGGGGTAATACACTGTATATGTAATGGAATCACAATCTCTTTCTTTTCACGCGTTCTCAGAAACGAGAGTAATACCTTGCAACCCAGAAATTCTACTTCTAAATATATTCTCTAGAGAGAGACACACAAAGAATCAGGTATCAAGATAATAAAAAAAATCACAAACAGCCTAAATGATCATGTAGGAGACAGATTAAACTATGGCAAACCCATACTATGGAATACTACCCATAAGAGAGGAAAGGTAGAACTATATGAACCAAGTTGGAGAAAATTCTACGACAAAAAGTAAGAGGTAGAACAATAAAGTACAGTATCACACATAAAAAGCATAAAACTAAGGGCGCCTGGGTGGCTCAGTAGGTTAAGCATCTAATATCGGCTCAGGTCATGATGTAGAGGTCCATGGGCTCAAGCCCCGTGTTGGGCTCTGTGCTGACAGCTCAGAGCTTGGAGCCTGCTTCAGATTCTGTCTTCCTCTCTCTCCGCCCCTCCCCTGTTCATATTTTCGCTCGCTCTCTCTCTCTCTCTCTCTCAAAAATAAACAGTAAAAAATTTTTAGTAAAAATAAAAAATAAAAAGCATACAACTAAATTGTGTATGCCCCTCCCCTGTTCATGCTCTCTCTCTCAAAAATAAACATTAAAAAATTTAATAAAAATAAAAAATAAAAAGCATACAACTAAATTGTGTATGCGTGAGCATGCACATGTTCGTAGTAGAAAAAGGTTTGGAAGAGGGTTTCTCAATAGTGGCACTATTGACATTTAGGACAGAATAGTTCTCTGTTGGATAGGCAGCACTTGTCCTTTGCCTTGGAGGATGTTTAGCCATATCCCTGGCCTTTACCCACTAGATGCCAATAACAACTCTGCCCCCACACACACCCCCTCTCAGGAAGGTACACACTAAACGGACAAAAGTCTTATTCTGGGAGGACAATGGGAAGAGATGGAGTAGGAACAAAAGGTACATTCATCATACCTGTAATGTTTTAAAATTTTACCATGAAAATCTATCCATGTATAACTACATACTTTTTATGTAGTAAAATAAAAATATTAACAGTAATTATCTGACTCATAAAACAATAGTTGACATTTGTTGTTTCTGTATAACTGATTTACATATACTGATCTAGAAAATTTTTAAATAAACTTTATTTTTGAAGAAAATGACAAAGACTGAATAAATACAAAATGTTAACAATGCTTGCAGATGGAAAATGAGTTGACATATCATTTTTGTTTGTCTTTTGATCATTGCTTTCTAAATTTTCTACAGTATGCACTAATTTACAATTCAAAAAAAGTTTTGCTTTTTATAAATTCTAGTCTTATTAACTCTGAGTTAATAGAACAGTCCTGAAAGAATAAATTAGGACCAAATGGGGTCAGAGAGAGAGAGAGCGTTGGTACCTGGCTGCTCTTTATAAGGCAGTTCAAACTCCTAGCCACAGAGATCTGACCCAGGGCTAGGAATGAACAGTTGAGAACTAAGTTTAGAATTGCGGGGCTAGGAAGACAGCTCCTCTGAGAACTTAAGAGCCAGAGGAGGGCAGTTAGGGCCCAGAATGGGGAACAAACAAACCAGTAATGCAGTCTTGAAGGCTCCCATCTCCAACTAGCAATTAAGGAGCAATATAAACATAGTGGCTGGTTAGAAGGCTGGAAATGGCCTGGGGCCACCACTAGGTAGGAGAAAGATTAAAAACTCTGCTGAGATAAGCAGTTCATAATACGTTCTGAGAGACTTGCTCTGCTTAATTTACAAGTAGAAAAGTTAGGTTGTGCATTACTCTATAAGTAATATTTTTAGTTTTTATTTTTAAAAAGCACAATCATATTTTTGGGGAAATCTCTGTCTTCGGCCAATCCATTTGTGGAGGAAAAACAGTATTTCATTCAGCACTCACTATGTACCAGGCAGTTTACAAACACTGGCTTGCTTACAACACACCGGAGTTGGATAGCATTGTCTCACTTCAAAGGCTGGGAAACTGAGGGCCAGTCAGGTCCTCCAACAAAGAGTACACAGCAAGGAAACTGGAGGAGCAGCATTTGACAGCTCTCGAAATTCATTCATTCCAGAAACCAAACCAAATTTTCTGAGTACCTATTACCTGTCAGCTAGGCTGGGAACAGAACAATGAGCATGATAAACTCTGCTTTCTTTAGGAGCGGAAGGCTAGCATAGAGCACAGACTTCAAACAAGAAGTTACAGTACAGTGTCTGATGAAGCCTGGGGAAGTGCCAGAGATGAGGTGAAAACATCAATATTTAACTCTGGGTAGGGATCAGAGAAGGCCTCCTAGAGAAACTGAAGTTTAAAATGAAGCCTGGACCAACAGGTACATGAGAAGATGCTCAACATCACCAATCATCAGGGAAATGAAAATCAAAACCTCAATGAGGTATCACTTTCTACCTGTTAGAATGGTATTATTGAGAGAGAGAGAGAGAAGAGAGAGAGAGAGAGAGAGGAGAAAGAAATAACAAGTGTGGGCCAGGATATGGAGAAAAGGGAACTCTGGCTCACTGTTTATGGGAATGTAAATTGGTGCAGCCAATATGGGAGGCAGTAGGGTTATTTTCAATAGCTGATATATGGAAATAACCTACATGTCCCATGAAGGGATGAATGGATAAAAAAATCTTGCTACACACATACACAGTGGAATACAATTCAGCCATAAAAAAGCCATGAACTCTTGTCATTTGTAACAATGAATGGACCCTGAGGGCATTATGCTAAGTGAAATAAGTCAGAAAGAGAAAGACAAAACGGAGCTTGTAGATACAGAGAATAAATAGAAAGGTGGTTGCCAGAAGCAGGGAGAGGGGTGGGGAGGTGAAGTGAACTTCCAGTTATAAAACTGAACTTCCAGGTGCACCTGGGTGGCTCACCGACCTCGGCTCAGGCCATGATTTCACCGCCCATGGGTTCGAGCCCTGCGTGGGCTCTGTGCTGACAGCTGGGAGCCTGGAGCCTGCTTTGGATTCTGTGTCTCCCTCTCTCTCTGACCCTCCCCCACTCACTCACTCTCTCTCTCTCTCTCTCTCTCTCTCTCTCTCAACAACATGGTGACTATAGTTAACAATACTGTATTCCACATCTGAAATTTGCTAGGAGAGTAGATCTTAAAAGTCCTCATCATAAGAAAAAAGAATTTTCCAACTGTGAGGACAGATGTTAATTAGACTTATTGTTAGGTGGGCATCCACAGTATATACAAATACCAAATTATTATGTTGTACACCTGAAACCAATGTTATATGTCAATTATACCTCAATTTTAAAAAGAGGGTGTGGAATAAAGCTTGAAGAGTGAATCAAATTAGAAAGGTGAGGTGAGGGCACCTGGGTGGCTCAGTCGGTTAAGCACGTGACCGGCTCAGGTCATGATCTCACAGTTCCCGAGTTCAAGTCCCGCATTAGGTGAGCTTGAGCCCCCGCATCGGGTAAGCACAAACCCTGCTACAGGTGAGCCCTAATTCTCTCTCTCTCTCTCCTTCCCTCCCCCTCTCTCTCTGTCTCTCTCTCTTTCTGCCCCTTACTCACTTGTCCTCTCTCTCTCTCTCTCAAAAATAAAACAGAAAAAGAAAAAAGAAAGGTGAGGTGAGACAGGGTAGGTGGACAAAAGCAAGAGGCAAGAGAGCATGGACCTTCTGAGTTACTGGAAAAAAACTCAGTAGAGGTGAGTCATTGGATGGAACGGAGAATTGTGAGGAAGAAGATGAGACAGGATGACAAGGACAGCGGAGGAGTGCCCAGCAGGGAGGATGAAAGGCGGAAATGAGCAAGGAAAGGGTGTAATCTGAGTTGGAAGCAAAAAACTTGGAGGTGAGCTAGTGCGAACACACAATGATCAGGTAAGAGGCTGGTGTATCATGTCCAGGTGAAATGAATGTAGCTGGAACGGAGGTCATGGTCCTGGGATTAGAGAGAAGTGAGCAGATTCGAGAATATTTAGGATACAGAATTGAATGAAATTAGCATTTGAGTAGAGCTTCAATGGCCAAATGAAATAACCTACTGTGAGTACATATTCTGTGCTCCTCTTTACATGTTGTCTCTCATATGTCACGTTAGAGATCCCATCATGTCTCATCCCAGGACAATCCTGTAAGATAGTGTTTAACCTCATTTCACAGAGGAAGCAGAGGCTCAGATAGCTTTTGTAACTCCACCCTAGTCTCACAGTTGTCGAGTGGCACAGCTGGAATACAGACCTTGGTCGCCTGGGTTGGTCTGACTTCACAGAGCTCTGGCTCTTTTCAAAATACCATATCCTGCATCTCAACAGATTCCGGGGACACCTGGGTGGCTCAGTCAGTTAAACATCTCCTGATTTAGGCTTTGGTCATGATCTCACAGTCCGTGGGTTCGAGCTCTGCATCGGGCTCTGTGCTGATGGTGCAGAGCCTGCTTGGGATTCTCTTTCTCTCTCTCCCTCTCCCTCAAAATGAATAAGTAAACTTTAAATAAATAAACAAACAGATTCCAAAAGTCTGAAATCCTACTTTCACTCAATAGTTTAAAAAAAGAGAGAAACAAGGACACTTTCTTTGCCTCATCATTCTGTACCTTAGATTTGTACTATAAAGCTATAAAGATGTCACACTAGCTGGGACCTTGGTCATCTAAGAACCATCAAGTTATTTTAGCTGTCCTAGAGGGACTTCAGAGGTGCATGCATTGTCTCTTTCCTCCTTCTAATGCCAATGCCACCAAAGCTCTCTTTTTTTCCCTGTGAGTATACCTTTTTTTTTAAAAAAAATATAATTTATTGTCAAATTGGCTAACATACAGTATGTACAGTGTGCTCTTGGTTTTGGGGGTACAGTCCCATGGTTCATCGCTTATATACAACACCCAGAGCTCATCCCAAACAAGTGCCCTCCTCAATGCCCATCACCCATTTCCCCCTCTTCCTGTACCCTCCCCCCATCAACCCTCAGTTTGTTCTCTGTATTTAAGAGTCTCTTATGGTTTGCCTCCCTCCCTCTCTGTAACTATTTTTTCCCCTTCCCTTCCCCCATGGTCTTCTGTTAAGTTTCTCAAGTTCCACATATGAGTGAAAACATATGATATCTGTCCTTCTCTGCCTGACTTATTTCACTTAGCATAATACCTTCCAGTTCCATCCACATTGCTACAAATGGCTAGATTTCATTCTTTCCATTGCCAAGCAGTATTCCATTGTATATATAAACCACATCTTCTTTATCCATTTGTCAGTTGATGGACATTTGGCTCTTTCCATAATTTGGCTCTTGTTGAAAGTGCTGCTATAAACATTGGGGTACATGTGCCCCTTGTGAATCAGCACTCCTGTATCCTCTGGACAAATTCCTAATAGTGCTATTGCTGGGTCATAGGGTAATTCTATTTTAATTTTTTGAGGAACTTTCACACTGTTTTCCAGAGTGGTTGCACCAGTTTGCATTCCCACCAACAGTGCAAGAGGGTTCCTGCCTCCACATCCTCGCCAGCATCTGTTGTTTCCTGAGTTGTTAATTTTAGCTACTCTGACGGTGTGAGGTAGTATCCCAGTATGGTTTTGATCTGTATTTCTCTGATGATGAGTGACACTGAGCATCTTTTCATGTGTCTGTTGGCAATCTGGATGTCTTCTTTGGAAGTGTCTATTCATGGATTTCTTCACTGAAATCCATTTCTTCACTGGATTATTTGTTTTTTGGATGTTGAGTTTGCCACCAAAGCTTTCTATGTGGTAATTTAGGGCTGGTTTTCCTTTTGTTTTAAATTCTTTGACGTTAAAAAAAAAAAGCTTTTTAATGTGTATTTATTTTTGAGAGAGAGAAAGACAGAGTGCAAGTTGGGGAGGGGCAGAGAGAGAGAGACAGAGAGAGAGAGAGACAGACTCTGAAGCAGGCTCCAGTCTTTGAGCTGTCAGCACAGAGCCCAGTGTGGGGCTCAAACCCATGAACTGTGCAATCATGATCTGAGCCAAAGTCAGATGCTTAACCAACTGAGCCACCCAGGTGCCCCTAATTTTTTGACAGAGAAAAGCATGAAAAAAAAATAATATAATGAATACCTATGCCCCAGTTTTAACTAATAATCTTAACATTCTCCCATATTTGCCTCAGATTTTTCTTTTCTTTTTTAAGGAAAAGAAACATTACAGATACAGTTTACCTCCTTCTCCCCTTTCCAGAGTAACTATTATCCTGAATCTCCATGCACATTTGATACTATTATGAATTCCTAAAAATTATTAGTGTTATTGTATGTTTTCAATTTTCATATAAATGGGAACACTGTACATATCACTCTGCAGATTTGCTTCCCCACACATACTTGTATTTTTTAGTGGAACACAACATGGTAAAGAGAGGCAAGCATGAACTTTTGGATGGCCAGGTAGGCATCGTGGCTTTTTCACTTAGGCCCTCGAGCAAGTCCAGAGCTCCAGCTTCGTGATTTGTAAAATGGGGATAAAGAGCCAAGCAAGGCTATCGGGGTGTAAGATAGTACCTATGTTTAGGCCTGGAACCAAGCCAATATTCAATAAATGTTAACCATTATTTGTCACAATAAAATAGTGTACACTCAATAAATGGTACCTATTTTCATTGTAACTTGTGAAACTCTTCCCATTTCTTCAGGAATCCTACATCTTAGAATAGCGCCAAGGTCCCCACTGTCTGACTGTACTCATGTAACAGGAGGTGTAATAATTTCCAGGTCAAGTCTCTATGAATTTTTATATATTCCCCTATCCAGCTGGGCTTGGCTTGTTTACTTTAATAGCCAAATTAAACCTCTAAATCTCTGATCTCTACTGAATGCCATTCTAAAAGCCTAATCCTGTCTGCTAGCCCCTTCTCCTGCCTACCTCCCCTGTAGACTAACCCATCCCACTACAATTCTGTGTTATCCATAAATTTGATGAGCATTCATCTGCATTTTCAATAAAGATGCGAGGCGCCTGGGTGGCTCAGTCAGTTGAGCGTCCGACTTTGGCTCAGGTCATGATCTCACAGTCCGTGGGTTTGAGCCCCGCATCAGGCTCTGTGCTGACAGCTAGCTCAGAGCCTGGAGCCTGCTTCCGATTCTGTGTGTCCCTCTCTCTGCCCCTCCCCTGCTCATGATCTGTCTTTCTCTCAAAAATAAATAAATGTTAAAAAAAATTAAAAACAAATAAATAAAGATGCTAAACTTGGGCCCAGTTCTGACACCAGCAAAAGCATTGCTGTTTATGTCATCTCCGCCTCACCCGTCATAAGACTGATATTGTACCTTCAAAAGCTCTTCTGATTATGTTATTCTCCATAAAAAAAGAAAAAAGAAAAATGTTTATTCGTTGCCTTTTTTTAATGCCTTGATTCCACTTCTCAGACCTACTTCTGCCTGTCAAAATGTCATCTCTTCTTCATGATTCCTCTCAACTACCAACTCTTTGATAAAATCCATCCTGACTTTCCCCTCTCCAACAGGGGTAATGACTTCTCTCTTCTCAACACCCGACCATGTGCCTGTTGCACAGAGCTTGGCAAGTAGTTAGCCCTGTATACCCTGATTCTCTGCAAGCTCCTCTCAGGAAAGACATCCTCCTCACTTCTTGTGGGATTCAGAGTCGCTCATTATGAATGTGCCGAGCTCACCTCAGTAACTATTGAGACTCAGTGTGCTGCAATGGGACGTTAGCTCATGTGCAAACCGCAGCTACCACACAGAGGAGGCCAATCTGCTTATTATGATAGCCACAAGGATTCAAAATCTTTCTCTGAGGGGCATTAATAATAACTACCAGCCGGATCCCCTGCCATGCCTGCTCCTTTACCCATGTTAGTTTAACTCTGAAAGAGAAGTGCGATTGTCCCCATTTTCTAGACTGTGATAGAACTATAATTCACATCTAGGTCTGTCTACCTCTGAAGCCCTTTCTCTTCCTGTTCTGTGTGTCCAACATAATAAATACTAGGTTGACTCTCATCACAAAACAACTACCTGTCATACAGAACTGGGACCGAGGCAAGAGGCACAATGAGTAAGTAAATCAGGATGCCCTCAGACACAGACAAACATTATGTCATAAAAAAACCCATAATCTTTCCCAAGATTCCTAAGCCTCTAGTACTGCCAACCCCCAGAAAAAATCCCAATCCATTTGTGATGTTAATTATGATAAAAACTTATTAAATACTTATAAGTGCTAAACACTACAGGGAATGCAAGAAAAACACTACTGTGTACCTATGCTCTTTTCAAAGAAAATTAAGTGTCTAAATGATGAGGACTCCAGGTAGCAGTAAATACTACTTTATCATTTGCATTTCCCCTACCCCCTTCTTAAAACTGTATTATTGGGCACCTGGGTGGCTGAGTCAGTGGAGCGTCTGACTTCGGCTCAGGTCATGATCTCATGGTTCAGAGATGCGTATCCCTCATGGGGCTGTACGTATCCCTCATTGGGCTGTACACCAACAGCCCAGAGCCTGGAGCCTGCTTTCGTTTCTGTATCTCCCTCTCTCTCTGCTCTTCCCCTGCTGTGCTCTCTCTCTCTCAAAAATAAACAAATAAACAGTAAAAAAAACCAAAAACAAAAAACCCTGTGTATCATTTATTTAGTCTCTTGGATTTGAGACCAAATGCCAAAAACTAGTATGTTTCATGTAAAATAGGATCTTAGTGAAGAGCATACAGCCAACTCACTAATGGCCCTATCCCTATTATAAGGGTCCTTGTGAAATATTATCTATAGTTTTTTCACATTTCTTTGCTCCTTCTTGGACTGAAACAGGGAATAAAAAGGGTTTAAACCTTTTAGATGAATACAGTGAAGATGAAGGGATGCTTCTTTAATGCCAGAAACACATACACACACAACTATTCAACCTCATTTACTTCTCTATTTGGAATTTTTTTCCTTATAAATATCCTCAGATTTTTAAGACTCATTTTCTCAGAACTTCTGTTCAAGGTGGCGCAACAAAATAATTAATACATGTGACAAGACCACAAAAGATCATGTGCACCTGAAGCCCAGACAAAAATTTACACCTGATGATAATTCTGCCTGGCTGCCCATACTCCAGGGTCAAGTTGATATTAAATTTTCATAAAATGACACTTCCATCTAGCGGCTTCCAAAGGACTAAAGGCAGTGAGATTAACCTAGGAAAATATCAGAGAGGTGAATGATTGACCTATTTGGCTGGTATGAATTAAATGAGAATTTTCAACAATGAAGATGTTAAATGAACAAAAGAATAAAACATTTGATGGGATATATACAAATTAAACAGAGCAGACCCAACTCTGAAATTAAGGTATGATTTCCTGGATCAGGGAAGGAACCCACATATGTCCAAATCCTCTTCCCTTCCTTATGCACGAATTTCTTTAACAGGCCACAGAATCATTTATTTCACCATTAGAGATCCGGCTTAAATGGAAATAACCCCTTGGAAGAAGTAGCATATTGATTTTCATGAAAAACATTGATTTCCCCTCCTCCCCCACTGATTCACGCTAAGGTCTAAGTATATGATGAGTACCAGAGGGTTACTGCAGACTCTGTCTACACAGACCCCTAAATAGCCATGAAATGTCAAAACAGAGGCAAACGTTACTAGAAATTAAGAAACGGTGAGGTAGAGTCGTAGGGTCTAAAGCAAAACATCATTGCTTTAAAATTCCACCTAGGTTCCTTGGAAGCCAGCTTGCAAAATCTACTCCCATGATTATTCTAATTATGAATTGGGTCAGCTGTGAGAGATTCTGCAGTAATTGCTAATTAAAATACAAAAGCCTATGATCGCAAACTGGTAAGTGATGATAAATATATGCATTTACAGAAGGATGGGAAAACCCTAAGGTTTTGGTTAACAAATGCTCTAGTCTCCTCAGATTTCTTTGTATAAAATATCTGTTTACTGTGAGCCCTGACACAAGTTATGATCATATAGCCTCTCCAGTTCTTTTGTTGTTTAATTCTATGGAGAATTCTATGGAGAAGTAAGAAAATGTGTCCACTTTCTAATCATCTTTCAACTTTAATAACATTAGATGCTAATTACACTATTTGTGCTAACCCAAGCAGCAGTTAAGTGTCTAGAGCCGATGCAAGAGAACATAGTTTGTCATATAGCTCAGACATTAGGCCATAAAGGAAAATTTAGCCTACTCTGCTGATGTACAAATCTGGTTAATATGTCCCTTGCAATAGATGAGCTCTGATTAGTATTTTCTCTGTTAAATCATTTAAGATCTGGGAGCTGCATTTTGCCTTAAATAGCACTAGGGCTTCATAAACAAAAGAGATGGGTCTTCTCATCAGGGCTTTGAAAAGTCACTGAATTTTGGCTATGGGGAAGCCAGAAAAAGAAAAGTGACACATTTCTACCCTGGGAGCCACACTAGATTCTAGTTGCCATCCTCATTAGTACTTTAGTCAGTCCTATTGCAAGAAACAGCCACTCAAAAGTAATTTAAGTGCAAGTGACTCATGTTGTTACAGATAATGGCCAAAAGTCTGTACTCTGGGCAGAAGAGGGGGAGGGGCCAAGGCAATAAAACTTGAAGGACAAAGAGAGAAAGGGCTAGTCAGGACAAGAAATTCATTCTAATATTTCAACACTGGATAATATAAATTGTTATTAGGTAAATTTGGGACAATCCTCCAAATCTAAGTGATATTTAGACGGTTCCAATTGGGGATTATCCATTACCGAAGTTATCTATGAATTGAATATAGCACCCTTAAGGGGAAATTCTGAGTGCAAATAACTAACAAGCCACTAAGTGCTTTGAAGTAGATGCCACTTGATTTCATGGGGCTGAGTAGCTGTAAAAAGGGGCACAAAAAATAGGCCTTTAATAAAACTTCAATCACTATGGGTTAATTCATTCTAAAAATCACTGTAGCGTTCCAGTAGAAAAACACAAAAAAATTCAGAAAACACTGACCTGCAAACACTATCCTTGACTGTATGGCATAGTGAAAAGGGTAAGGGGTCACCTCTGGAATTAGAAAGATGTGGAAATGAATCTTCGCTCTACTATACTACTAAACATGCATGACCTTGGGCAAGTTACTTATCCCTCTGGGTCTCAGTTTATTCAGGCTACAAAATGAGGCCAACAACACTACCCTCGTAGACTTTTAAATATGTAAGCCCACAGCAGAGCACCTAGAACACAGCAGGTGTACAGAAAAAAAAAGAGGTTTCTAAATTCAGCATTCGAACTGTCAGGATCAACATCAAAGGGCGGGCTTCAGAGACACTGGGAAGCTAGAGGCAGAGAGACACGGTTCAGGGACACACAGGATGCTCTCTATTTTCTCTCGTGTAAGGAGGTGACACTGCCTGCACTAAGCCCGGTGGAGGACCCAGGAGCACCTTTAGTTTGTAAACGTTCTTAAATGAAGCCCATATCCTGTAGGTATAAGCTCTTCTGGAGCAGTGGTTTCATCCTGAAAATAAGAGGATGTGTGTGACTCGTCAAGTTGTATTCATTAAATAGGTACAGCTTTGTGGATATCAATCATACCTCAATAAAGTGGTTTAAAACAAATGACAAAGTATAATAGTTTTTAAAAGGGTTATAAAGTAGGAGGTATGCAACATGGTAGAACTTGACTTCCATGGGGATGGTCTCAGGAGGCTGTGTAACCTGCAGGCAACCAAGGGGCAACAAAACACTAGGTTGCACCCCTGACCACACTGCATTAGCCACCTTGGTTCTATGAGTCCTACGTACATGACACAGAAATCCAGAACTTGCGGGAGGTGTGCGGTTGTATGCGTAATCTCTTCCCCCCATTCTGCAACTTGCCTAAACTACTGCAAGGTGCTTAGTAGTTGTTAAATAAATAAAGGACATACAGATTCCCCAAGAAGCATTGACATCTACTAATCCTAATTCTTTTTTTTTGTTTATTTATTTTTAAGAGGGAGAGAGAGCACCAGCAAGGGAGGGGCAGAGAGAGAGGGTAACACAGAATCTGAAGCAGGCTCCTGGCTCCAAGCTGTCAACACAGAGCCTGATGTGGGGCTCAAACTCACGAACTGTGAGATCATGACCTGAGCCGAAGTCAGATGCTTAACCGACTGAGCCACCCAGGTGCCCCTACCAATCCTAATTTTTTAATTACTAAAGACAAAGTAATTTAGTATTAGTCAAATCTAACAGTGCTTTACTATGTTTCTTGTTCTCCTCCTTCAGGAGCCCTCATGAAAACTCCACCCCACATTAGGTACTCTTCATTCCTATGATATGTGACTAAAACAAAGAAATGGCAGAGGCCGCTGAAATTGCTGCACACTTACAGGGTGGGTTGGTAAACAGGGCACCACACTAGAGGAATCGGCAGAACCAGGGTCAAGTCCCAGCTCTGAGACTGAACAATTTCTAACTTCTTTGTGCCACAGCCAGAAAACCATAAAATTCCAAGATTCTGGACATCTAGGAATAAAAACAGCCTCACACTTACATGTGCCCTCCCCTGACTCACCGGTCATAGCTAGAGACCTCACTTTCACAACACGAGCTTGTCTTTTCTTACAGAAATTAATAACCTATGAATTTGAGTTATAACAACCCATCGTCTTCTAAAATACAGTATTTTGACCTCTAACCAAAATTTAAAAAACATAGTTTCAAACCTCAAAGATGGGAAAAAGCTGTTGTCAACAACCTGAAACTGACTCTAAGACTTGATAGACCTGAAATGTCAGAAAACCTGTGTGCTCAGATTTTAGACTGCAGGTGCTCATCCTCTACAAACTAGAGGGTCAATCGCCAATCATTCAGAAGAGCAATTGCTCATTAGAATCATCTGGGACCTGCCAAGGAAAATTACTTTAGAGGCACTGACTCAAAATGGGTCAGTTGAATTAAAAGGTTTCTCAGACACACGCTCTTGTTAATCAGACGTAGCATATACCCTGAGAGACCACTGCTCTCGTTGGTTCATAGTGATCTATAGACAGGCTACCACCAAACTAGCTGAGAAACTTTAGGGAAATTTCACTTCTCTACACTTCACTCCTTCGCTGTAAAAAAGGAGACGGAATCAGATGCTCCACGTGGTAGCTTTTAACCCCGAAACACCATGTTCACTCATGGCTGCTACCACAGTGCTACCATTTCACACACTACCAAAAGAAGGCAGAAAAGTTTTTTTTAATGTTTATTTATCTCAGAGAGAGAGAGAGAGAGAGAGAGAGAGGCAGGGGTGGGAGGGGTTGAGAGAGAGGGAGACAGTGTCTGAAGCAGGAAGCAAGCTCCAGGCTCTGAGCTGTCAGCACAAAGCCCAACATGGGACTTCAGCCCACGAACTGTGAGATCATGACCTGAGCTGAAGTTGGACGCTTAACCGACTGAGCTACCTAGGGGCCTCAAGAAGGCAGAAGTTCTAATGATGGATCACATTAACTGCCTTTTCTTGTGAAAAATGTCTCCTGTGCCCTCTTTGTTCCTTGTCTCCTTATTTGGCAATTTTCTTCCCTACGATAGTGGCCTTACTATGAAATTTATCTCTAAGGAAGTTAAAGCAAGGCCACCTCAAGTTGGCACACCTCTAAAATTATTTTAAAGCATGCACATACGTGTATGTGAGGATATGTCTGTGAGCATAGGTATATTGGGGTTGAATCAGATGACCAGGATCCTAGCGACCATGTAAAAAATGGGAATAAAGCCATCTTCTCTACTTCTCTTAGGGATACTATAAGAACAAATAAAGTAAGATGTTTGGAAAGAACTCTCTTAATTATTAGGCATAGTGCATATATAAGGCATGTATTTATTAACTTCTCTTACTCTTACATGCAAAGAGTCCCTTGAAATCAGACAAAAAAATCCAGACTTACACAGACTACAGGCTCACGCGATTCTGACTCACCAAAAACTTACATGCTAGAAAAGACTGAATGAAAAGCACCATACCATTCAATTGACATTTTTTGGTAAGCCCTTACCCCATAGCATGTTAACTACACCCCACTCTACAACACGTAACTACCCCCCACTCTACAACATGTTAACTACAGCCCACTCTACAACACGTAACTACCCCCCACTCTACAGCATGTTAACTACACCCCACTCTACAACACGTAACTACCCCCTACTCTACAGCATGTTAACCGCACCCCACTCCACAACACGTAACTACATGCAGCAGCACATATCTCACTCCAATACCTTACGGCTAAAGGAGAGTTGGACTCATTAATGAGTTTATGCACTGAAGGCTCAGTCCAAGTTCACCTCTTCTCCAAAGGTTTTTCTGACTTTCTGTCAGAAAGGGGCTAGGTGCTTAGGTATACACATGCCTAAACTCTGAGAGGACAGGCACTTTGGGTCACGGCTGCATCCTCAGCACCCAGCATAGCAACTGAGAGGGGCAGGGAGGCACTGAACATTTGCAGAATGAATGAATGAATGGGACATGGTCCCTATCACTAAACTGTTTAGAGTACAGTGTGGAGACTTGGCACATGACAAGTGCAGTAATTATCATTGCTGATTTGGAAAAAAGTTCATATGGTCAAGGCATGAAGGAGGGAGTGATCAATTCAATTTGGACTGGGTTCAGTGAGTGGGTATGGACAGAAAGTCAGAAAAACCTTTGGAGAAGAGGTGAACTTGGACTGAGCCTTCAGTGCATAAACTCATTAATGAGTCCAACTCTCCTTTAGCCGTAAGGTATTGGAGTGAGATATGTGCTGCTGCATGTAGTTACGTGTTGTGGAGTGGGGTGCGGTTAACATGCTGTAGAGTAGGGGGTAGTTACGTGTTGTAGAGTGGGGGGTAGTTAACATGTTGTAGAGTGGGGTGCAGTTAACATGCTGTAGAGTGGGGGTAGTTACGTGTTGTAGAGTGGGGTGTAGTTAACATGTTGTAGAGTGGGGGGTAGTTACATGTTGTAGAGTGGGGTGTAGTTAATATGCTGTAGAGTGGGGGGTAGTTACGTGTTGTAGAGTGGGGTGTAGTTAACATGTTGTAGAGTGGGGGGTAGTTACATGTTGTAGAGTGGGGTGTAGTTAACATGCTGTAGAGTGGGGGGTAGTTACGTGTTGTAGAGTGGGGTGTAGTTAACACGTTG